>VZRR01003432.1:288107-355012 GCA_013398015.1 Oreocharis arfaki | reverse complement strand
AAAAAAAAAAAAAAGACACAGACCACAATTCCCTGCCAAAAGATGTGAAAAAACCTGTTAAAGATGACCCAAAATATTCTAAACCATTTAACAGCATTTAGTAGCTACCTTTCTGCACAGAATCAAAGCCTTCTCTCTCTTTTCTAACTAATATATAGTCCTGGAATTGGAGAAAAGGAGAAAAAAAATTGTTCTTAGAAATACTGTTTACGTGGTGGTGTTTTATGCCTGCTCCATAAATACCATAAAGCCAAAAGAGGTTTTACTTTTCACTATAGTATTTCTTGTGTCAACTGCTAAGAAATGTCTGAGGGTTTCCCCTCTCAAAAGACCATCTCTTTTAAAGCAATACTTGTTTCTAACAACCTGGAAGGGGGCATTTTTCTAATGCAAGACATTCTGAGGCAAAATCATTCCCTGTGTCTGCTCAGAAAGCTGAAAACCCTTTTTATGCAGAATCTTTGGTGTGCCTTTCCAGAGAGGTCACTTAGTGAATTTTGCAGCTTACTTTCAACAGTTAGATGCACTTTCCACACTAGGAGGATTGATTGGAGTTTGGTCACTGTTTTCATAATGACATGGACATTAAGCACTGAATGAATGGCAGCGCAGCAGTTTCTGTGGTTCAAGACTGAGCTATTACGAGACAGCGTGCAGTTTCTGATGGTGCAATTTGCTCTTGAGTGGATGGATAAACTTGAGAGATTCATAGCAGTGTTTCTGCTGATTTTCATGGTAGTGAAATTTACGCTAATGTGAAATGGACAGTTGTAGGGGTTTATTTACCTGGGTCACATCCATTCTAACCTGGGGTTCTTCAGGATGGAGTTACCAAGGACACTTACCCCTTGTTTCCTTTTCCTGGCTACTTTCTTGAATCCTGCTTATTGAGAGCATTTAGAGTCTCCCAGTTTCTCCTAGTTTTGATATTTTCCTTCTGCCTTGCTAGGAAAAATAGCTCTTTCGGTTATTTAGTCTAAACATAATTGTGTTTCCATCCTGCTCCTCCTAAATTCTACTTTCTTTGATGTCTAACACCTCCACTTCAAGTTAATTTCCTTTCCTTTTATGTGAAGTTCCTACACATTCTTTTCTCTCTGCTTTTTTCTCTGGCTATCACGATTAATTTTGTATGATCCAGTTTGACTTCATTTGTATTTTTCAGTAAATTTCTCTACTCTCTAAGCCCATCCACTTTTTCCTCTGCTCTAGGAATCGACTTCCATTTAATATGTATGTGTCCTGTGCAAGCTTCATGCCTATCTGAGAGCACTACATATACCACATTCCGGATTGTCTAAAAACCTTGGTAGCCAGTCTGCAAAACTGCTGTTGTTCCTCCTTTCAGTAAGGTTACAATTTGTAAACAAAACGACTTTGCACTTATACACCTAATTTTACTGTCTCTGGTTCACTCTGAGATTCACTAAGCTTCTTCATCAGTGATTTATGTAAGGCACACTCCATCTAAGGGCCGACTATAACTGCATCCAGTATCTAGTCTCACTTTCTCTGTACTCAGGTTATTTCTCTTTCACAGGGTAGTTTTCTTCAAGGTACTTTCGTTACCTAGATCAGATTAACGAATGAGCAACAAAAAAGTCCTTAATTCTATGATTTTAGCAGTGTTAAATGCACAAGCTTCCCCCCAGAAGTGTGTTAAATGCCTGCAGTGCAGCCCATAGGATTTGGGGGGTGGGATATCACAAATTCTTTGAGAAGACACACGCAGGTATTTTGCCCAAATTTTTCTTAAGGGACTTAAATGGGTATTTCAACACCCAGCACAAGAATTTGTATGATTAGGGTGAAGTTCACTACCGGGAGGAGAGGCAGTATGAGGCCTCTACATTATTTACATCCCAACTGAGTGTTCAGTGAGTAAACAATGACCAGGTCTTATCTTGTATCCTATCCAGGGATTAATTAGATAATCAAGTATTAAACTGTTTATCCAAGTGAATTTTTCATCCAAGTGTGAGGTCTTGTATGTAAAATATGTATAGTACTGCACTGGACTCTAGGGTTGGGGTTGATTTCACTTGACTTTAGATCCCAGCAAGTCATCCAACTTCTATTTGTTGCCAATTGAGAGAGGAAGTCCCATTCACAACATGAACTGCGAGCCCACACAGATTTTACCCAATCAATCCACTACACTGGTGCTTGCTTGGAAAAGTGGAACAAACCCCGTATTACAGAGATCAGGGAAATAAGTTAGGATTGAGAACATGGACACCAGCTAATTTCCCACTGATTCTTAATTTAAGTGTTGCTTCCCTTAAACTGTTTCACTCTAACTGTTTTGGTCTAACTCCAAAAAATATTAGAGATAAAATGTTAGCATGCTATCTATTCTGTAAAACCATTTGGCTCCTCCTATATAGAGACAGATATACAGATATATATAAAGAAAATGGTGAGCACCTGTCCTGCATAGCCCTGTTTGCTTTAACACTGCTCTGGGGTTTTATGCAGTTATTCCACCACTCCCACAGCTGCTTTGCACTCTTCTCTACCACTGCCACAGTAACATTCATGTGCATGGCCCTTGGCACAGCAGCTGTCAAAGAAAGCTGAGCACACAATCACTTCTCTCTGTTTGCTCCTGTTGTTGTCGTGATTTATTAGGTACAAAGGCAGGAGACTGGCCCCTCCACACAAGTCGGAAATAGAGTGTTTCACCCCAAAAGGGAGTATGGGGAATGGTGGGAGAGCTACAATGACCAGGTAAGCAAAGAGCAAGTGGCCTTAGGTCAGTGTGATATGTCTGTGAACTGAAGGAGCAGCCCTGGACAATTCCAGGCCAGATCCTCTGTCTGTAATTCCTGTGTATCCCATAAAGTATGTTTTGAATAGAAAAAAAAAAGAAGTAAAACATGTTGCCACTGCTGATTTCTGTGTTCCATCTAACTGCCAAAAAAACCCTGCACCATGTTCATTCCAGTGATCTGAACCACGTGTCCTGTGTGATGTTGTTGTAACATAGTGCTTTGGGGAGGAGAAATGTTACACAAGACTCATTAAGCCAGTCAGGCAGAGGAAAAGAAACAGCATTCAAACCTGGAGTAAGGGTAGGCCCGCTATATATTAAGGGTTACATCAAGTCTAACCAAAAGAACTTCTAAAAAGCGTAGAGAAAAACTGATTGATGAAAACATTTTCAACATGAAAATGTTGGTTCTTCTCAATCAAAATATCCTGTGGAAAAGTGCTGAGTTTTACAATAGTTTTAAGGAAAGGTTTCAAAATAATTTTAAATAGAGTTTAAAGCATCTTTTTCATAACTTTCTCCATTTGATTTATATACTTATTTTCTTTTTTTTTGACATTATATATTGCATGACATTAAGCACCAATGTTACAATTTAATGAATATCAAATACTAGATTTTTTTCAATGTTACTGGGATTAACTGCTTCAGTATGGCCATCTTGATGTTTTTCTGTTGAAATATTTCAAACTACTTAATTCTGTTAAATACTTGGAGATTTCAGATATTCTTCTCTAGTCCAGCCAGATTTCTAAAAGCTGAACTCTCCCACGGGACAGAAATTTCATTTCTTCATACATCTCCTTTCATAAATGAATAAGTACATACATGTCAAAGATGGTTATACATCTTTCGTGAAAAAAAGCTCTTAAGAAGCAGTGTCATTGTGCTATGTTCTACTAAGTGTTAGAACCATTTTGCCATTCATTAAAAGATCTACTCATTCCTTATCAACCCCTGTAGGATATTTATAAATGTAACCTTAGAGCACAGGGTGATCAAGTCATACCTTCACTTTTCCCAAGTGTTACATCACTTGCACAGTGTTATGTTTCCCTTGGGTACAGTATTCACACACATACACAGGGCCATCAACACTCACATCACATAGCACACACCTGAGGGTTCCTGCAGTTTAAATAACATCAGAACATTTATTGCTGAGTGTTGTACACAAAGTATATTTTTTGTCAACTGGAATTGTTTCTTGTCTGTGTGTCATCTGGATTTTTTTTTTCTTACATTGCATTACCTTCAGAGATATTTATTCTTCATTTAAAAGCTACCTGCAATCAATATATAATAGAATTCTGAACAGTGGGAAAGTACATGTAATTGTCAGACAACTGTATTTTGTTGTACAGAATTCATCTCTGTTTTGCCTAGCCATATATACACACTTGAAAAACTTCTTTTTTATATCTTCACAGTGAAGAATCTGTTTCCATTCCAGACTGTAATCGATCTGAGTCAAGTAGAGAGGAGAAAAAGGTTCCTGTTAAAGAGGATGCCCTAACAGTCAAAAAGACTGGAAACTGTGTCAGTCTAATAGTTCCACAGCAAGACTGTCAGCTGCAAGACCTACTCAAACAGTTAAGAACACCTGCTGCTTAACAGAGAGTGCAATTGCATTTGATGGCTGTGTTTTGTTGTCTCCAGCCACAATGTCCTGGCCAATGGTTCTTGTCCAATTTTGTGAGCTCAGTAAAGTTGCCACTGAATAGCCTGGGAATCTCCCAGAGAAAACTCAGACATTGCAGGACAGAGAGTAGGTACCATTCTCGTGTCTCAGTAAGTATCAGACCAATGCTAGAAGTCACTGAGATGAAGAACAGGTGGAAAAAGACAGATACAGGGGCCTGACCATCTGTGAATGATGAAAAAACTCATCCTCTCATGGGACAAAGAGGTCCCATGATACTCATCAAATCCCACTTACAATCTTTCAGTCTAGATAATGCCATGAAATTCATGCGCGGTAGTGTTTTTCACCTCATGTCCTCAAATCCCTTGTGCAACATTATATTTGTGTTCCAACCCCAGTGTGGACATTTTCAACATCAGGCCCTAACTACCCCTTCATATTAGTATTACAAGTGGCTTTGGATTTTTCAAGACGAAAAGTGACACAAAATAGAAGTAGTGGGTACATTATATGATGCCTTATAAGGCTATCTCTAATTAAGGGAAGTTACGACATCCTGCATCACCTGTGAGAATCATTCACATATATATGATAAAATCAACTATGGAATGGGATGTTTTACGAAGCTTTCACACAGCAGGCGTCACAGCATCTTTTCTTCTGCATTTCTTGCATTGTATTTGCATTTCTGATTTGATTAAATGCAATGAATAAGAAACTGCTTAATAATTCACACGAGTAATTTTCCTGCTGATATGTCCCATGTGCAAAAATAGTTCGGCATATATTTATCAAGCATGCCAAACATCTAAAATTCCTCCAACTGCATGCTCTTTGTAGAGGATAGAAGTCAAATCAACTCTTGACTCTGGAGATACAACTGGGAGAATTAATTTTTATTTTTTTGGTTGGTTGGTTGGTTTTTTGTTTGTGTGTATGTGGTTTTCGTGATTTTCTTGTGCACTGCTTGTACACTCAATTTCAGTGTCAGGTAAGGTGATGGTTTCTGTTTTTCCCAGTTTCCATTTCATAACTTTAGCAATGACAACAATGAAAAATCATGTTGACCAAGTAATGCTGAAAACACCTTAAAGCATTTAGCTGCATCAGGAAGCAGAACTCGGAGTTCAAGAGGTGTCATTTTCCTTTCTCTATCCTGTGAATAGAATGCTCCAGTGTAGCAGAAATTTGTTCAGGGATGGTTGAAATGGCATTTTTCGGACAAAAAGAGCAACACAGCTCTAGTTACCTTTACTTACAATCCAAATGATGTCATGGCAGTAGAGGAAAGAAGATACATCTGATATCAGGATCATTTTTGCATTTTGGGAGATGATCATTGGTGCACTAGAAATGCTTCATTCAGATACTAGACCCTCCATTTCCCACTCTAACCATGCATACTGCTGAAGCAGCTGCCAGAATTAGCATCACTGGTGGCTGCACTGGGAGGTCACTGGCAAAGGTTTTGTCCATCAACTCTCTCTCACTTTGTAGTTTCTTTAACCATTACATATCAAAGTCATTCATATGGGATTTCCATGGAAATCAGCTGGGATTTCCACGAGGAAAGGAGGTATCAACAGATTACAGCTTGTGGAGTAGTAAAAATAATTTCTCTCAATGTTGACAACAGAAAACTACTCTGAAAAATAATTGCAAAGCATTGTTTATTTCTAGAACTCAGGACATGAAAAAAATATTTTTTGCCCTGTATCATTCCTCTTTTCTGTTTTTTTGTCATTTATCTCCATAGGAATAGCGATACGAGAATAACTTAAACTAAATAACTTTAGTGATGTATCACTAGCAGGATATTTGTGTGAGGCAGAATTGTCTTTTATCTAGGGAAACAATTACACAGGCATGTAGATGTTTTCTTAAAAGCTTTTTAAAATTTGAGAAATAGCAACAACATAAAGCATTATAGTGGTAGAATTGACCTAATTTAGACATCTTTGGTTCTGCATCCAGTTATCCAGGTCGTCCTGTATTTCTGGGAGAAACTAGGACTTGCTTCTTCATAGTTGTATAGTGGAGTTCACCACTTCTACCACTTACCTAATTTCATTGTTTTAGCCTGTTGCCAGGAAGTTGCAATCTCTCAGGGATGAAGAACTTGGGTCTCTACAAGCAAAAGGAATAATGATCTGAGATTGCGAGCGACAAGATGAGAGAAAATACATATGTGCCCCTACTTGAATTCATCACAGGCACACACACACACACACCATCCCTTGTGAAAAATCAAGTTTTAATTAAGTATATGAATAGCACACATATCCTTTTGAGGCAGAGTAATTATATCATTGAGTCTTTAGTAAGGTTTCAGCAAAGGAGTCTTAAAGGAAAACAGGTTCTTACTATTTACTTTGCATAACAAGGGTTCTTTCAGCAGAAAGTTATATGGGCTGAGCCAAGTACAGGAGTTTATCCTGCTCACCACTGCCAGATGCTTCTGGGGATAACACAGGAAGACTTCTCCCTTAAATACAGGAGAAGTCTGGCAGTGTTGGAGACATACCTTAACTGCAACACTTCAGACATTGAAACATCGGGGCATAGATTTGCCACCAATTTTAGCTCCATAAAATTTAGACCAGTGTTCTGAAATATGAACTTTCATTCATGGACTTATAAATTTAACAATTTGAAATCATTCCTTATTTGTAGTCACATGAGGACAGGTTGAAAACACATCATACATGTCTCCACCAAGTTATTGTCCAGTGTCTGTTTACAGCTATACCACTTCAAACCTGGAGTTAGATACCCATATTAGTATGTGACAGAGAACAAAAATTCCCTTAAACGTTTGTATTAATCTCTATGATTCCACCCATATTTTGGTTTCCACTGCTGAGCAATACTATAAAGCTATGCATTCTAACTTTTTTTAAAATAAGTTAATTCCATAATTTTAAACTGATTTTCCTAGTACAGTCAAAGATATTAAGAGAACAAGTGACTTATTTTCAAAT
Source organism: Oreocharis arfaki (assembly GCA_013398015.1). Taxonomy (NCBI): domain Eukaryota; kingdom Metazoa; phylum Chordata; class Aves; order Passeriformes; family Paramythiidae; genus Oreocharis; species Oreocharis arfaki. The sequence continues at coordinate 347,613 of VZRR01003432.1, read as the reverse complement.
TGCTTATGCTTTCAGTAACTGTACCCAGTACTAGTCTCCAGGCACTCGCCTTCAGAATTAATTTTAGCAACTCTGGGTAATTAATGAGAATGGCGTCCTTGTTAAAATATGAGAGTTTTCAGCTGCTGTGTCTCTCAATTCCTCTCCCTATTTTCCATTTCTTCTGCATTTTGAAGGGCCTTACAAAACAAATTTGCTTCATTAACACCTGGCTAAAGAAACACTTGTGGCAGACCTATGCACCATCTCATAAATAATCATAGCATAGAGGTAAAAATGCTGCAACAAAACTTCTACAGCCTCAACCAAAACAAACAATAAAGTGATCTATTCTAGACAGTTAAAAAAATGTGTGTCAAGGGAGGGGAATATTTTTTTACACCTAAGTGCATAAAAAGCAGTTAATACCTCTCACGGATACAGAAAAAAGCCTTAAAGACAAAACTGAAGTGTCTCTAAAGTGGTTGAGTAGGGGAAAAAAATAACAAACAAAACTAATTGCTATTCTGTCCTCAAGTGGACAGCTGTAGAAGAAATATTTGAAATGGCAGCTACTTCAGAAGTTCTCTCATTCATTCCAATTTAATTTCTTGTACATATTATATCCTGGCAGGTCTAGCAGGCAGGGAAAAATCCAGTCGATTAAAATCAAAGCAGCTTTTAGCAAAGACGACGGAGAAACAATTACTATTTCTGGTTCTCAGAAAATCTCTCTTGTGCATAAAGCTGAACCTAATTAACCTATAACAAAAGGAATTAAAAATAAAAAAATGTGCTGAAAGAGGCTTTCTTCTACCAAAAAAAAAAATTGCTAACATCTTGGTATCACTGATTGAAGTGTGCTGCACTCTCCTCTACACTATTCAGTGCAATGTGCCAGCAGAAGAGCTGGTTAGGGTAGAAAAATTTGTATTCAGCCAAACTTTGTAGTGGAATTCCTTTGGGAGTTCAAAAGTGCAATTCTTCTGTTTTCAACTGAGGCAGCCAAAATCTGTTTACAAGAAAAACCAAAAATTTCGCTGTCCTAAAGTTTCCTGTCATTGAAGAGTCAAGGCAGAGCTGGGCATAGTAAATGTAAACAATTCCGTTCCTAGACATCCTACTGTACGTCTGTGATCTATCTCTATTTCTCTGTTTTTAAATTGTGAGCATTGTATTGTTTCTAGTTAACTTGACAGAGCTCCAATCAATATGCAGTTAGAGCAGGATCTTAAAGTATTATCACTGCAATTTATCCACAACCCAGTTTCATGCCAGTATAAGAAAACAAGTGGTTCTCCTTTCACAGAGGCAATAAATGATTACACACTTCAGTCCAGTGTTGACTTCCTAGTAAGTATGTGCAGCATGGCAAAGAGCACGATACATTTCTGACACAGAAATTCTTATTATTGTTGGGAGGGTTACTAGGACTTTAGCTATAGCTCTCACTCCTTACTGCTAAATTATTGAATCAAAAAGGACGGAAAATACCTCTGAGATCATCAAGTACTACTGTAAACCCAAGGTCTCTGTGTTCACCAGCAAACCATTTTCCCAAGTGCCATCTCCAAATGTGTTTTGAACACTTCCTTGGGCAGCCTGTTCAAATGCCCCACCACCTGTTCAGTGAATGGACCTTGTGTCCTATTCAGTTTTTAATATCAAGGAATTTGCAATGAATAATGGTCAAGTCTTTCAGGCTTTTGCCTGAAACAGTGACTGGGTCTCCTTCCGATCTCTAGGATCAACGTGAGAGCCACATGCACAGATTACTCTTGAGCAGAGCACAAAAGCAGTGAAGGAGTGTATCAGCCAGACTGTCCCAAACCCAAACTGAGATTCAAGGAGGCTGGTAACTTGCTCCACTGAAGATTTAACGGTTAGCTGTCTTTGCCTAGGGCTCGACGCAACCCCAGGTTTCATCCTTTCCCTTTTCCCAGGTCCTTCAGCCTCATATCTCTCGTTAATAACTGTCTCTTTAACTGTGGCCAGGGAGGGGGGAACATGTTCCCTTCACAAACTCTTATAATCTGACCTTCAGGCTGTGAAAATATCTGCATGTATTTAGTACACATTTAAAGGGTTTGAACATCTGTATTAGGCCAGTGCTTGAAGTCAGGAGGGGTGCTAGAACATACCACTTTCTTTGGGCAAGCATTTCTATTTGCATTGAATAATCCTTCATGTTAATGGCATTTATTTCACCCCTGTGGCAGGCAAGTCTGTCACAGATCCTTCTAAGACCTCATCAGCAGGACATCCAGGACTGGATCTATGTCCTCTCTTTCTGTCTGATCAAAGTTACAAGTGCCAGATCATTCTGCCTCCTGGCCCAGGTCAAACTCAGCAGCACCCGGGACAAGGCTTCATGGTCGTCATACCAGAACTAGAGGCAAGATTTCATCTGCCAAACAATCTAAATTCTGCTCCTGCTGCTGTCACTGAGCTCCCACTGAGCTCAAGACTCAGTATGACCAGTGAGCCAGGGCTGTCAAACAGTTCCCAACACCCACTGAGTATGTGTTGCAAGGAGACAAGCACATAGCCCTCAGAGGGAAGAGTTTTACTCTGGAAGACACTGGTGCCAGCTCCTCTTCAGTCCAGAACCACACCCGCAGATATTCAAAGAGTCAAAGTGAGTAGTGCTACAGGTTAGAATTTGCTTTTCCTTCTTGCTCTGATTGAGGTACAGCAGAAGGAAGGGATTGTCTGGACAGCAAGTTACAAGCCACCAGCCATTTTGGCATTTTGCAGGTAGGGGGCCACCAGAACTTTCAAGATCCAAATAACATCCTAGTGATCATTGTAGCAAAAGGGTGAACTTATATGTACTTATACAGATCATTTCCCAGCCTACCCTCTCTTAAAGTACCCATTGTTTTACATTGTGTTTGTCTACTGGATCCTGTCATGCTGCTTTTGAAGGGGAAAGCTGTTGGCATTTGTTGTGTTACGTGACCCATTGTAATTTCATGTAATGTAATCACGGATGTAAACTCACAAGGAGGTTTTGTTTTACACTCAGCATGCAACTTTTTCTTTAGATGACCAGGAGAGCTATTAAATTGATAGTCTGAGGCAAGCCTCCACATGAAGGCTGGCATAAAGTCATCTGTATTTAGTAAACGATACTCTTTGAAAACTGTTGTGCTGCAGGCTAACATGTGAGGACATCTATCGCAGACTTAAAAAGCAAACCCAAATTTGCAACAATCTGCCAGGGTGTCCAATGTTGATGTCTTTTCAAAAATCCTAAATGGCTATAGCAAATGTTTAGGATACCAAAACAAATTGTCTAAAGTTTTGATGCATTTTATATCTAAATCATGTTTATTTGTATGTGGAGACTGTTGTTCCTGTTGACATCATTTCAGAGTCATTGTCTGTTTCAGCTAAGAAATATTTCTAATACCTTCCTTATTTCCAAGAACTATACGTTAATGTATGTGTGAACACCCGCTTATCAAACTGAGGAAGATGTAAAAGGAAATATTGTGTGTTTATATGGGCCACAGCTGACTTTTCTTAGGTATCAAGAGGAGAAAAATAAGCAACTTTGATAAAGAGCAGAGTATGATGGGATCTGAAGAGAATTTACCCTAAGAGGACTCATTTTTCAGAAAAGTGGAACAAAACATTTATTGCTGTCTCCAAACTCAAGTTACCACGAGGAGCTGCTTGTATAGCTTGTCTGGTATTTCTTTCCTACTAGGAATATAGTTTCATTCTCTGAGCACACCTGCAATTAAAAAAAAAAAAATATTTCTTTGATCTAGTGGCAGCTAGCTTGCTAAGTGCCTGAATGAAGAAGAAGTTACCCATTAAAAGCATCTCTCTACCCATAACCAGTATAGCTGCTTTCTGTGTATTGCTCCAATACTTCCAAGTAGTGGGATGTAAAGAGATTTTTTTCCCCAACCTTAACAGACTACATTTCTTCATCTCCCAGTCTATAATCCCTGCCCCATACCAGGAATCCATGTTCAGAATGCTATACCAAGCTCCTTACCACTGAAAGCTCCCAGGCCAGCCTGCATACCTGCCCTCTGCAATCTAGCTAGTCCAGGTCTCTCAGTTATTCTCTTCAAACATTTAATTCTTCCTCACTCCTCCACGCAACGCTCAGTCCCACAGCCCCTCTTCCTGACACCAGTCCAACAGAAGGGAAGGCATCAAGTTTCTCCCTGCCCCAGGATGGACACTGCCTGTGTCTCAAGGGCCTCAACAGAGGGGTCAGCAGTGGCCATGAACTAGCACAGGACAGGTGATGGCTGGATGCACAACTGGCCAGCGAAATGAGCTGGCACACTGCTTGTTTTCCTAGAACATACAGGTATAAATGATAGATATACATATATTGCAATAGATAGATATAGATGAAATTACAGTCAGCTTTATGACTAATATAAGGTCTGAAATACCATATACCTGTGGTATAGGTGCAGTGATTATATTTCTAACTTTGATGCAAGTTACCATCTTATCTCGTTTGTGTTCACAGCTCTAATGGGAAATCAGTTTCCTGGGCCCAGAACGAGAAAAGCAGCCGAGGAGCACACCTTTGGCAGCGGCTGTCAGTCCACATCAACAAAAAAGAGAACCCCAACCAAACTGCAGTGATCAAGCCTTTTTCTAAAAGCACAGACAGTAGCCGACACAGTAGCAGCGCTACATTTCCCGAGGCTAGTGCCAAAACGCTTTACGACGTTTCGGAAGCCGAAGAGCAATACCCAGCTCAGTACCGACCACAGACTCCCTCACCAATCAGCACTTTGAGCCACAGAACTGCCTCTGTCAGCCGAACAGAAGATGATGCCCCTACCTTCCAGTCAGAACCTCCCCAGCGAAGTAGCTCCTCCCAAGGCTCACTCATGGAGCAGATCAGTAGTGTTGTTACTCGCTTCACAGCCAATATCAGTGAGCTGAACTCTATGATGCTTTCAACATCTACTCCAGGGACAATGGGGGCTGCTCCTCTCTGCTCTTCATACCTGATTCCGCGGGAAATCCAGCTCCCTACAACGATGACCACGCTTGCAGAGATCCAACCGCTTCCTGCCATTGAAGTCAATGGCGCCTCGCAGTCTGCTAGGAAATCTTCGAACGACAGCATCAAAGAAGGCACTTCAGAGACCCCAGCAGCCAAGCAAGACCTGGAGGAGTTGGTGGCTTTAACTCCTCCTTCTCCTTTCAGAGACTCCATCGATTCTGGAAGTGCATCTCCCAGCTCTCCAGCTTCTGAATCAGCTCTCTGCATCCCATCCTCCCCCAAATACGACACACTTCTCATCAGAGATTATACTCAAAGTTCTTCTTCGCTGTGAATGTAGTTCAAGACGACGTTGGATCTCAACAACTACAAGCAAGTAGTGAGGGGACAGCCAAGTCTTCAAGATCTCCAGTGTTTACGCAGACAGAGTGAGAGGCATTGGGTCATCTTGTGAGAAATGAAAGGGAAGAAGAGGAATTACTTAAGAAGTGGAAACATCAGATTAATTATGCTGATTTAAAGACAAAATGACTCTTGGCAGATTATCGTGGCCTTAAAAAAACATGGGCTTTTCAGAAACACTGAATCTATTTTTGAGGGCTTATAAGGAGTCTCTTAATCCAGTTACATACCAAGTGCTTTGCTTTAGTATTACAATGAACTGTGTGTACAATATAGGGGACGGGGGGAACTAGATTGTAAACAACTGTACAATGGTTTGTTTGTTTACTCTGATCCCTTACCCAGAAGTGAACCTTGATCTTTTATCAAGAATAGAAGACCAAACATTGAATGTACATTTTCTAACAGACTCAAATCTGGGACCAACCTGTCAAGCTTTCTTTCTTTTTTTTTTCTATGAAGATCTCAAAAAGCGGTAATGTATGTTCAATGACTACGAAACTTTTTGCTGAAGAATATTGTGTCTGTGATACGTTACACATGGATAACACTAAGCTGAGGCTTTGCAGTGAGTGACTGCAACATGGAGGGCTTTACAAGTGACTTCTCAACCTACACATTTGTTTATGAAGTTCTCTTCTATCAGTATCAAAAGTTCAATTTGTTAACATTGGATTCACCTTCACAACAACAAAACCCAAGGAAGATTTCCTGACTATTTCACCATGTTGCCAACTAATAATGAAGTAGCAAAAAATATTTTCTGGAGTACTGTTTTGTAATTCCCTTATCAGGGCAAGTTGTTGAGATGAATATTCTCTTTCTAGCAGCACTACCAAGCTATATTATAGCTGCACTCCCTACTGAAATTAACACATTTTTATGGACATTCTCGCGATAATGTTACCAGTTAAAACACTTACTCAGATTCCCATCTTTGCTTGTAAGGAACAGGTAAACACCCTAAGGATTTTCTCCATCCTTTGAAGGACAGAATTCTAGGATACCAGTTTGGATTATGACGAATGCTAACTGTCAGTGGAAAGGTTGTCATAAGCCTAATTTATATATATATATATATATATATATAGGGAAAAAAACCCTGTGTCAAAGTCCGCTTAGAGGTTAATAAGCTGCTCTTTAATAAGCAACAATTTTAAACTTTGTTTTGCTGCTGATGCCTTGCAGCTATGAACAGTGACAAAAAAAAAAGAAGAAAAAAAATACATTCAAAGCAATACAGAGTAAAGGTTAAAAAAGAGAAGACCTAATGAGATATGAACCAACAGAGTCTTTGTTTCTTAGCAACTCACAGAAGAAACAAGGGGATTCCTCTTTTTTTTTTTTCCTATATCAAGGTAGGACAGTTTAGTGCACTTCATACTGTCACAGCACTTTTTTAATACAGGCAGGGAAGAGTTTTAAAGTTTGAATAGTAGCTAAATAATTTTTGATAGGTGTAGTTACATAGAACTTGTAAGTCAGACCCTAAACGCACACTGTATTGGCTCTCTTCTTCACAACATAGCTGTCCTCAGGTGCCAAACTTTTATGGGTTTGTTTTATTTTATTGAAGGATAGCACGAAGTGATGAGTAATGTACTTCAATTCAAAGTTGAGTTGATGTAGCCTTATATAGAAGACAGCCTCAAGGAAGGGAGCCTTGAAATAAGGCTGCTATATTGTATTTTCAAAACCTTTAGATCTTGTTTCTTCAAAGATAACAAATATTTTGTAATCAAAATTCATACTTCCTTTTTTTCCCCATGTTCAAAATAATAAATATTTGATTGAACAAGTAAAAGATGAAAGCACATTAACATACTTTAGAAAAAAGCATTTTCTATTCCTTTGGGATGCTTGTTTCACTATCATGTGTTGCACCCCAATTTGCTGCTCAACAACATCTAAAAATGAAAAGTAATAGATGGCTGAATCCAGACCAGCACCTCACAGAGATACTCTAGTGACTCTAGAGCCAGGCAGTGTTATCCAATTGCAGTCTGGGCATGCTTGCTTTGTCAGGTACAGTCATTTATCAGCTTTGCCTGTAGCATGAACAGGCAGGTCACAAAACAGCTCTACTCCAGAAGGCAGATCCCTACACTAAGGCATGACTGATGGCCCTCGTTGCCCATATGCAGTTCTTGTCTCCTCGGGCGACTGATCAGCTCAGAGTCGGTTCTGTGCAGCTGCATGGTTCCCAGACTAGAGCTCAGTTTTGCCCTCTTGGTCCACAGTACTAGCATGTTTCATCATTCCCTAGCTGTCCATGTCTTCAGGAGAAAGCATCTTCCGTCACAGGTTACATTTAAGGGAAAAGCATGTCCAGTCAGTCTGCGGTACAAACCTTCCCATTAAGGGAGTTTAGATCACTTAAATGTTGTTTGTGGAAGACTTATATGATAATATTTGTCTCCCATCAGTGCAATATTGTTTTCATATAAACAGAGTGTACTGAGATAGTTAATGTGAATTTCAAAGGGATGCTATTACTACCTGTTCTCTTATACTTCAAACTATTGACCAATGTTCTTACAAGAACATCCTCCACCTTGATCTTTCCCTAGCATTTTAGGTCCTTGTTCCTGTAGTCTTTTCTTATGGTGGTGGACAACTAATAGAATTGTATTCCTTCTAAAATCTATGGGTTTCACTGCACTGTGAAATAATCAGCAGTGGAAATAAGGATTGTACAGACAAACATAAAAATATTTCCTTAAAAACAAAACTAGTAAAAAGGAGTGAAAAATAGAAACTGTCAAGCTCAGCATAAATATACCTCTTCTGCTCTCAAATGGCACCATCCTGGCCATAGCTATTGCTCAGAGCATTCCTGACAATGTTCATGTATACTGTCATGATGATATAGATGTGAGGATGCACCATGTGCCCGCACACACAAAATCCTCAATCTAACACCTGAATGCATGTTCTCAGAGCCTAAAACCCTGATGTTGTTCAACCCAAATTTTAAACACTTTTGCTCACTCTCGCTTTCAGAGGAGTCATGTATCTTTTGCATATCTATTAGGCACAGCAGAAATTTTAATTGCACAAGGAACCATGGATGGACCCTGCTGGGATAGTACCTTCTTAGAGTCAGTCTATTTTTAATGAAAGGTAGGGCAACCTTAGGGGCATTTAAAGAAGGCAGAATCCACTTTAATTGTGCAGACTGGAATGCATCAACATCACTTCGTATGATGTGTTTGAATTTTAACAAAGGGAGGAAAGGTTTTGTGAAAAAGAAGGTGACAATGGTGTAACACCTGTAGTAATAATCCAAATGAGCCCAGTGGGAGATTTGCAAGACTGGAAAGTTCTCTGGGAGAAGCCAGTGGGTTTGACACAAGAGAAAAAAAATATGAATGACAGACATCATGACTTCATTATTCCGTTGGTATGCTAGTCTCCTTTTAGGACATTAAGATATAGTGGCAGGGGTTTTCAGACGTAAATACAAAAGTTACAATCATGAACACTTTTCAATCTAACTAAAGAATGTGTAAGTACCAACTGAATGGCCTGAAATTTGCCTTCGAATTTAGTGCTGCTGCCAGAAAGGGAATTAAAGGATTTGAAACTATTGTCATTCTTGACCACAGGGACTTCAAAAAAATCTCTTATTTCTTTTGTGCTTGAGGCCAACCCTAAAGAGTGATAGTGTAACCACCTCTGATCTGTACTTTTGAAATAAAGTGAGTCACTCTGGCAGGGCAGTTGGGAAGAAGTCTTTGCAATACTGAAGAACTGTTTTTTTAAATTGTCTCTGAAGAATGATTGCATGACTTTGAAGATGTGCTTCCTCGTACTCCTATCTGAACATTTGGTGCCTAGACTCATGCAGATACCTTAGACCAGAGATTTTTAAGACCACAGTCCACAAATCACTTGTTGATGTTTCATGGGAGCCTGGTTGATCACAAGGTGCTGGCTTCTTCCATTGATTTCCATCTACAAAAGTGAGATTGAAACAAAATGCTATTTAAAAAACTGTTGAAAGTTCTAAAAGAAAAAAAAAAGTTATGTTAGTTTGCTTGGACATTTATTTTGTTGCTGTGTTTGCAAAGGAAAACTTTTGTTAAAAACTGGGAGAATAAGGTATCAAAAGAGAGTAAATGGGAAGGCCAGTTCACGATTCTCATTCTGGATGATAGCAGAGTTCCCCTGGGAATGTTTGCTTTAGTGTGCAAGACCAAACGGAAAGACATCATAGCTGTGGGTGTAAGTTCTGTAAAGGAAAGTGTGCAACCCTGTTATTCTGCTTAGTACATCATTTATGAGGTGAGAGGATAAAAGATGACAGCGACAGACAGCATAGAAAAGAGTCAGTTCCTTAGGGAAATCAGAGCACTATGCTCAGGATTAATAATGTGACCACAAATTTTTTATTGTATTGGAGACCAGTGACACGGCTGACCCAAAAAAGAAGACTTTGGAGCCTAAAGTTGGTACTTCGGTAGAATCTAATATCTGCATTTTAAACTCAGTTTTAAAACAACTATTCAAATGCTACCTTACTCCAGCATCTAGCATAACATGCCTGCATATGCTCAGAAAGAACCTGATAATCACACATCTAAGGATTTTTCTACCTAACTCATGTTAAAACCCATCAGGGATGCAGAAAACACAGTTTCCTAGGCTAAATCCATATGTATCCCATGAGAGAGAGCACAGAATGCACAGTACAGTTTCCTGGCTGGAAAGTGCTCTAATGACTCAGTGTTGAGATACCCTCTGTTCATTTCCCTTCACAGGGCAGAAACAAATTCAAGAGTATTGCAGTGGAAAAGGAACAGTGTAATATGATAAGATAAATACTGAATAAAATTAGAGATCACATATGACCATTTAATATAAAATACTTTAAAAATCTCTGGAGCATAGACAAGGTGAGTATTTTAACTCCAAAGAAGTGGAGGCAACATTTTGTCTGTGCTACATATCGGCTAAAAAAAAAGTTGAAGGAAAAGTGTTTTAGTGACAGGAGGGAAGGATGTGCCCTTTGATAACTTCGTATCTGCAGAAATCTTGTCTTCCATCTGGAGTTCTCAGACCCCTTCATGGAATGGAGAGATTGAGTCTTCTTGGATAGGTGAAGGAATTAAACTTGAGGTTCCTGCTTCTCTGACACTGCAGAAAAAGGGACCTATTTCATTTTCCTCCAGCCACAAAGGCGACCTGACCTATCTTTGCAACAAAATGTACAGTTGTCTCCAAAAACTGATCCCAGTGGAAAATTAGCATTTTCTACACCTCGCATTTCCATACTGGCTCAAATGGAGCGTTTCTAGTATTTCTATTTCTTTCCTTGTTGTGTTGCTTTCTTGGGCACTAACTCTCCTCACAAACCCACAGCAAGGTCAGAAATTTAACAAAAAGTCCTGACCTCCACTAGAGCAAAAAAACTATTTATTGCACTGAATAATTTTAAGTGCTGAAGTCCTTTGCGGGCATTGGCCCTTAATCTATTGAGGTCAATGGAATTATTCCAGATTAGTACCCAAGTAAAGAAAACTAAAGTTGGATAGTGACCACTGAAGTCTAGATTTTGGCTATTTGTTCTGCAGAGAATGGTAATGACAGGATGTTCTTCCCACTCTCTTTTTGAATCAAACAGCGGATAGATTTTATTAGGTTCATTCCTGAAGCTAGGCTTGGTGAATAGGTCCTTCCTACCATTCATCTTTATCATTCCTACTTTATCTGGTAGACCAATGGGAAAATTATCTCTAACTGAATGTGTTAAGGTGTGCGAGAGATGTGTCCCAATGTAAGGGATGTGTCCCAAAAAAAGCAACAGGTGACAGTTTTCTGGCAGTTTCATGAATGTCCTAAAAGGAAGTCAATAGTCTCCAAGAACTAGGAAATCATTCATCTGCTACCCATTTGAGTGTGCACTTCATTTAGTAAAGATTTAAGTTGAATTCCCTGAATTTTTTTTTTTGTGGTGATTTATTATTGCATCCTCAGTTCAAATCTCTGCAATTGCCACTTGCAATTTTATACTGTGAAAAGAAAATGAGATACAGACCAGTGAAGCATAAAGGTAAGTAAAAAATTCATCTGGGTGATGAATTGGTGTATATGGCTGGTTTTGTCCCACCTGAGCAATGACAGTACTAACAAACAATAATCACTAAGTCACTCCGATCTGCCAAATGGGAACAAATATACTATGTATATTACATGTACTAATAGGATTATATGGCAGCTGCTGGTGGTATTTGTAATTAGAAATCTATATAGAATATAGATGTTTTAGAGAGACGGTGCCAATTCCAAAAGATTTGTGTGGGCTACAAGTGCTTGTAATTATTTTTTTTAATTTGCTAATAACTTATGAAGAACTGGTTTCAAACATTCTGTGACAGTTTGTTCTTTTTTATGTTGTTGCTGCTTATACTATTAAAACATAGAGAATGTAAAGTTATTATTTTGATGTGAACTGAAAATGATTTTTCATAAAATTTAACATTTTTATCAGCTTTGGTTTGCTTTCTACCTGTACAAATGTAATTTATTTTAGCATTGAAGAATACACTTGCTTGTTTCTCAATTGTCTACATCATGTTATAGTTGGTGTTTATGTAGAGTCGGGTACTTTTTGAACAGTATTAAAAAAAATCTGTGATATGACTGAAAACTGTTTTTTTTTTCTCCAAAACATTTACGGATATGTTTTCAGTGCATTTTTCTGCAAATCAGGTATGCCTAAACACAAACTCTTGAATTATAATTTTTCTCTCTCTTTTTCTCTCCCTTTCTGTTGTTTTAAAGGATTAACACTAATGGTATCATAGTTACACGTATATCTAGTACAGTTTGATCTTTGTCTTTTGAAGCAAACACAATCTCATTGATGAGGCATATAGAGTTCTGCAAATTGAAAGGAAATAGTAAAATAATCAAGTCTTGAGCAACAGAAAACAAAACTGTTCAACTTAGAATCATATATCAAAACAATATTTTTATAGATGCTGTAAGAAACTACTTTACTTCTACTATTGTAGGTTCACATCTAATCTTGAACTGCTAAAAAAAAATCAGAGAAAATTTTTTAATATCCTTTAACAATTTGGTTTCTAGTGCTCTGCCTTTGTGACCACTAGGACTAAATGTCATATCTCACGTCTGGCTATTCTGTTTCCAGCCAATAGATTTTGTTTTAACTTCCCTGCTAAACATTAAAAAAAAATAAACAAAAACAACACTACAACTCAAAAAACCCCAAATCCACACATACATACACAAAAAAAAAACCCCAACCAANAAACCCAACCAAAAAACCCCCCACAGAAAACAAAAAAAACCCAACCAAAAAACCCCCCACAGAAAACAAAATTAAAAAAAAACCCAACCAACCAACAAACCCCACAGAAAAAAAATCACTTTCTAGTTTGGAAATCCTCTCCATCCCATGCCAAAATCTGGGGTTTGTAATAGTCTTAATATTCTTACATAGACTGGCATGAATTTGGAATAATTACAGTGCATGCAGTGAAATGTGGAGTGTGAACTGCAGCACCCAGATAAAAGACGATTATACACGTTATTTTCTAAACACGTCTCAAGAGAAACTGCTGAATTGGTTTATTTGCTGTTGACGAACTAAGGGGAATAATTTGTAACACAATGGTAGGTAAAGTGCTCAACTCCAGCTAAAAACAACGTGAATTCACATCGTGTCTTTGAACCACCTAAAAGTCTATATCCCAAAGTAAATTCTTTTGCTGTAGGAATCCACAGCAATTGATTCAGTGAAACGTACTGCTTTAAGTGAAGAAAATTTTACCAAAAGAAGAATTGCAATTCCATTGTAATTTGGAGAGAAAGACTTGGAAAATCATATGCAACATCTTGTTTCATTGCAGAATATTTTTTAAAGCAGTTTCTGGAACACTAGATCAAATTTGTTTCTTTTGCAAGAACAGTTAATTTATGCCATGCTCCATGAGCACATCTCAGTCGTGTTTCTTCATGAAAACTGTTATCACTACAGAAACTAATAAACTAATTATTCATTCAGAAACTAATAAACTAATAAATCCTATTCCAGATTAAATCACGAATCAACATTTACATTGATTAAAAAGAGAGGGGTGCAATTCCATAACAAGCCTTCAGAAATATCAGGGCAATTAGTAATGAGAAAAGCAAAAGTTCAATTTCTTAGAAATTTTGGACTCTAATTTCTCTGCCTGTCTGGAGCTTGATCTTTCTTTCGTGCTTGGTCCATAACTGCTATCTGACACCAGAGAAGCCTTACTGCCAGTACTGTCCTCCTAAGCTAAACTAATACATAGACTGGCTGCTCCTTTCATTCTCACGTCCTCCTTCTGCTCACAGAATGGATGAACATTGGGAAAAGGGCTGGAATTTTAAGAACTGCAATCTTCCTTTGTGTCTATTCAGGGACAGTTTATTAAATTTGTTTTCCTATTGTAGGAGTGTAAGACCGAATCACAGTGAAGTGCATGAGGCATTTATTATGGCAAAAGAATTAGATGAGCTTTCTTTTACATATATAGAGACATTTAGGGTGTATTTACATTTTTTTCAGGGCAGTAGTTCCAAATCCCCATGTGCTTTTATTTGTTTGCTTCTAAGCCAAGTCTTCCAATTTAGTCAATTTTGTTAGACTAAAACAAAGCAACCAACATGCTCACTATGATTTTGTTTAACAGGGACTCAAAACTTACCTCCACATAACTTACTACGTTTAACTTCTTCCTAAAGATCAGCAAATGAAAAGCTTCACTGTTAAGTGTTTCCTGGGCTTTCTCACATATGCTGTGAACATATGTATCATAGAATCACATAATTTTTTATGTTGGAAGAGACCTCTAGCATCATCAAGTCCAAATATTAACCTGGCATTGGTAAGTCCATCAGTAAACCTTGTCCCCTTGCCCCACATCCATTTGTTTTTTGAACATTTCCAGGGATGATAATTCCATCACTTTCTGGGCAGCCTGTTTCAATGCTTGAAATATGTTCACATGTATATGAAGAGTGAGACATCAGATTTGTGCTTGTTTGGTGAGGTGAAGAGTAGGCTCAAGTGCTTGTCACAAGATTGGTGTAGTGTGTTACACACCCACTGCGGGCTGGTCCTTGGCCCTCAGGAGAGTAATTTCCAGAACCTGGACTGACCACCTTATGCCTAAGCCACTCCTGAGGTGCTCCAGAGCTTCAATTATGAATACTCCTAGAAGTGTGTGCAAGCACCAAGGATGTCACTTGAATCTCAGCTTAAAAATCCCTTTAGACTGACATTTAACTAACTGTGCAGACACATCACTGATGAATCCGAGAGAAAGCTGCCAAGAGAACCTGGAGTTCTAAAAATCTCTGTCTTAGACTAGGAGGATAAGATTTTCTTCCAAGTGGAAGATGAATACTACAGGGTGCCCCCAATTTTAGGTGTCAATTACAAGCTTACAAATGAAATGCCAGCAAGACAAAACATGAAAAGGAGGTGTCCTGTATCTATATAGAAAGAATAAAAGCAGCATAGAGAATATTGAGATAAATAGAGTAAAACGAATAAGGAAAACTACACCAAACCCAAAAATTCAAGACTGTAATAGAAGTGACATATTACTGGAGGAGTAATCATGAAACTGTGAATTTAGGAAGCAACTAAAAGGCTAACAAAATTCTGGAGTCTCACCTGAAAGTAGACCAGTCAAAAGTGCTAAGTCTCACACTAGCATAAAGCAGACTTTACAGATGCGAGAGCAGTAAAGAGCAGGAAAGAAACAATGCAAAGATGTTGTTGAGGTCACTAGGTTCCCATGCCAGCATCATACCAAAATCCTATCACAGTTATAAACTGTGTGAGATGACATTATTGCCTGATAGATTACTTTGTCCCATTTCCTCTTCTGACTCTTTGTTATTTGATGACCAGAAAGATGCTGAAAAGTTAGATTATGGTGATAGTAAAATCTGGCACCAAATTAGTGCAGCAGAATTGGAAAGACATAGACTTGCCATGTTCTTTGGTAGGACAAGGCTGGCAAGCACTGCCCGTATGTGACTACCAATATCAGAGTGTTCATCCAAACAGGCTTTACCAAGCTTCATCTTCAAGTGATATTACAGACTGCTTTGGCTTGTGCCACTTACAGTTCATCCCAGCTGCCTTGCAAAAAGCCCTAGGAGGCTTGGTCCATTAGGTCACAAAATACCCAGGCTTCTTGATTGCACTGCTGCTCCAACATCAAACTGCATCTGCTCAGGCTAAGGAAAAGCATAATAGCCCAGTTATAACATAACATGCATTTCTCCAGTGAATTAAACCTCCCAACCACAAATGAAAATCTACAGCTGAACACAGCTACAGAGAAACCAAGTCTGCTGCAAATACCCACAGAGATAGAGGGGAGCTCACTGGGCAATGACAGCTTGAATTCAGACAAAAGGTGTGCATTTCTTGTACTATACAGCAAAACTCTGCTGTAGCTTTGCTAGAACAGTCTGAATGCCAAAGGAAAGGAAAGAAATCATATAAAATTGCATAGAAAAGTACAACACTGCTGCCACAGATCACACAAAAATATTGGAATTACCTTTATCTCTGTTATACCTGAGTTATATGATGACAGACCATGGAATAATGAGTTTTTAATTTCTTCATCATTCTTTCACTACCCCAAGCATACAACAAATACACAGCACAGTAACTGACAAGTATTGTTCAATCATCTCACACTGCATCCCTAGCAGCTGTCCTCCAAACAGATCAGGAGATACAAGCAGTGCATCAACGCTGGCTGAGACGGAACATGCAGTCACCTGAAGGGAGGAAAATGTGTTTCTCCAAACAACGTAAAAAAGTGACTCAGATTACAGCAGTATTAATCCTGAATAATTTCACTGAAAATACTGGTGATGAGTGTGAATGAGACTTATTAGTGTGAAGCAGATCGGAGTCTGAGGCTGTGTTCAGGATGGCTGGCAGTGTAATACTTCATTTGTTTTTTCTTAACATGTTTCCATAGGAGAATTTTGCCAAAGAATGTGCATCTTTTGTTAACCAGAATTCGTTTTCCCAGCTTCTACATCTGATAATTTTAACTGTTTTCTTGGCTTTAAATTTCCTCAGAAAGTTATCTACAAAAAACAGGCTGCCTGAATTCCATTGGAAATCCCATTAAACCCTTTACATGCATTATTTTAATCGATCCTTGGTAATTTTGTATTAATACTGCCCGTACTGGTTATTTTTTACTTAAGCAAAACTGCAGAAAAACAATTCCCAGTTTTACTTAATCGAACGGGAATTCAGCCATAGAACTACTTAACCAGTGAGTAAGTCTGGAGCTCATTGTTAAACCCTCTCTGTGCTGGAGCTGGTAACAGCCCATGTGCATCAGCAGGGGCATTGTTCCTGGCCAATAACTGCTGAAGGGGGTAATTTTCTGCAGATTGCATGTTCACAAAAATACAGCTCCTAAGTAAAGCTGGACGTCATCCTGGCTAATTCCCTGTTTTATTCTGCACCAATTGCCTTTAATACAAAGCTAGTTTTCTGGGAGAATGAGTTCACTAGGATAGCCAAAGGCTACATCGTGCCGGTCAGTGTCAGGAAATGTTGCCATTAATCTTAAATTTACTAGAATAGACTAGATATTAAGCCATGTTCTCTGTTTCAGGACTTACTTACATTTGAAACATGAAAAGAATCGGGGTAGAACACTAAGTGTTCAACATAACTGCATCAAAGATGAATGATCACTCTCTTGTCAAAATCTTTCTCAATTAAACAAAATCCAAGTCTCATCTCTTCTTCTGTCCTTCAGGAAAGAGGGGAAGAGCTCCAAACCAGTATTCAAAGCCAGTCCCAAGGATTTTTTGCTGCAGCTGCTGGGACATAAAACTGCAGTCACCAGTACAACAGTTAAGTTTCATTCTCTTCAAGGATGACAATATTTTGACTGCAGATTTCAGGCAGTGGGAGCGTATTTAGCTGGGTTTAAAACGGTATTAATTCCTAATACCCCTGGCTCACTCATACACACATACTTTTCCTATATTTTATACACTTTTTTCACTGGGGGTTTTGGTACACAACTGGTCAAGATGGCATTTTATGCAGCCTTCAGCAAATAACCAGAGCTGGTGTTTCTGATAGCACTTTGTGTTTTCCAAAGTTGCCGTTTATGCAAACACTAGAATTGACTTTTTAAATTTATTGTTTTTTCCTTTTCACACTAGACTGCAGGGGAAATATTCTATTTTGTTCATTGCTCTTTGTTTTCCTGTCTCTCTTGACAACTTCTTAGCAGAGCAGACTGGTACCCCTGATGCCATATTTCTACAATTAGTCAGCTCACACGGCACAGCACCCGACAGGCAAAGGATGTAACCTGCACACAGAGGTTTTTTCCTCCACCCACACATCTAACCAAAAGGCATAGAATAGGCCAAATGTAATTACAGTTTGTGTGACAAGGTTTCGTTCTTCAAACACTTCTGTTTGTTAGCTGTCAATTCAGACTTGACAGGTAACAGTAAGATTTCTGATATTCAAAGCCACTGTGATACTGTCTATAACAAAGGGGTTTGGCATTTTCAGTGGCTAATTGCATCCGTATTCTCTGAATCACTCTTTGTAATAAATATATTTGCATGAGTAGATAGACACAGAAAGCGGATTCCTTATGAAAAAGTGGTAGAGTTTTTTAAAGGACTGTTTATTTGTTTTAGTAGTATTTTAATAGTTTTGTCTTCAAAAAGTTTCCTCAGTCACGAAGATAGAAAAGATTTAGGGTTTAGCTCATCTCTTTGTAAGATCACTTAACCACTGACATCAATACACAGAGTTCCTAAGCGGTAAAATGTACTCTTTCAAACATCCTTCCCTGAACTTAGAGCTATTTCATAAGTTTAAAGCAGCTACATGATCTGCTATGCATCAGCCAAAATATGGTAACTCAGCAAACTGAGTCGTGCATGAAACCCCCCCACAAAAAGCAGAACAACCAAATTCCTTTTGTTTAGTATTCCTTTTAACCAACCAAAAAAAAAAAAATCTGTCTTTAAATATTCAGCATTATGGAAAGTCAAAAAATAAGCTGACAAGGAGGAACCGAGTTCCAAATTATTGAGTCTGCGAGAAGGAAGAGACTTTTGTTCCACTGTAAAAGAGACCAAAACATGAGGAAAAAGTATGACTAAAATGTGATGTGTAACTTCTGCATTTCTAATTCCATTAGCTGTGTTTCCACTTCTAAAACTGATTATAAAATTTTGATCTGCACTGCAAAATCTCAGTGAAGACAAAGCAGTGATAGTGCTTTATGCAGTGCAGCAAACTGAGGTCAATCCACAGTGGATAATTTAAGGCTGACCCTGAACACATGCTGTGAGCCACCCCTCATACCTCTCACTCAGTGGGATTTAGCTAATTATCTCTATGACTCGTAAAAAGACAGTCTTGTTCGGTAATGGGGAGGATTTAATGGTCAGCCTAAAAGGTCTGAAACCATCTCATCCATCCTAGTGCCTCAGCGCAACTCCATTTAGCTTCAGCTCTGCTGGCAAAGTTTCTGACCCAGTGCAATAAATCCTACAGCTAGAACCTCAGCTTTGTCATTTCTACGCTTCCTATCTCAACTGCCATTTGGTTAAATATTTGCAAAAAAAAAAAAAAAAAAAAAAAGGTGCCTGTAAAGAAAAATATCTTCACAAAGCTCTTCCTGGGGGTTTTAATTCCAAATAGGGTTATTTAAGGACTGTTTGTTTTTCTTCTGTCTAGCACAATCCTTCTTCCAAATGTCAAAAATCCCATTGGTGGAACAAGAATGGTGCTGGTTGTCAGCTCTGTGGATTTTACCATCTTGTCACATCAGAGATAATCCTATCATTTCTTCCTTGAACTTGTTTCATGAGGAGGAAGAAAATGAAAAGCCATAAACCAAGAGATATAAAAGTGAAATAAAACACACAACACATTATGGAGTAGAGAAACTTGCAAATATCAGCAAATTTTCAGGTGATAGATTTCCTTCTAACCTGCTCAAGTCTTTTTATGCCTTATTACATATTGGATGACCATTAGTTGCAGCACCTTCTCTGTGTTTGAATCAAACCTCTAATGAGATACAAGAGCGTAAGTTATTTCCCCCAAATCCTCTACAAAGTCTATGCAGAACAAAGAATTCAATTCTTCCCAAATTTTAGGAAGCACACTTAACATCTCTCCTCTAACTCAAATAAATCAACAACACTTTGGCTCTTTTTGGTTGCTTGGAGCCAGCTAAAAATTTTCACTGAATACCCTACTAAAGGAGGAGATTGTTTCCCATTACACACTTCCAGAACTGGCAATTTAAACTTCAAAAAGGAATACAGCTGAAATCCTGTCAAAAAGACTATATCCTGATCAGCAGCTATTATCTCCTCCTTTTGTCCCCTTTTAGCTCCTGTGATGGGTTTTGTGTACTGGAAATACTGCCATTACCATTTCACAATTGAATAAATACTTCAGTCTCAATACAAACACATATACGGGTAGCTGAATCCTGGTAGATGTATTGTTTATCTATAGAATCATGGAATTATTTAGGTTGGAAAAGAAATCTAAGATCGTCAAGTCCTACCGTTAACCCAGCACTGCTGAGCCCATCACTAAACCATGATTTTAAGTGCCCCATCTATATGTTTTTTGAACACTTTCAGGCATGATGATTCTACCACTTCCCTGTGCAGCCTGTTCCAAATCCTTACTCTCCCTTTCATTGATGAAATTTTTCCTAATACCTGATCTAGACCTCTCCTGGCACAACTTGAGGGCATTTATATCCTCTTGCCCTATCACTCGCTGCTTGGGAGAAGAGCCCAACCCCCTACTCACCACAACCTCCTTTCAGGCAGTTGTAGAGAGCAGTAAGGTTGCCCTTACCATTATTCATCTATGTACTCCTATTATGTCTCACATAAATGGTCCACAAATTCAAAGCATAAAAATCAAACTTCTGGAAACTTTGTACATTGTCCTTGATGTCTATCATGCTCAAGACTATTCACCTCAGAAGACACTGCTAGGTATCATATGTTTTTCAGAGTGAATTAGAATACTTCAGCATAGCATGATGTTGTGCCACCCTCGTTTTTTCCCCTGCATCTATGAAGTTATTACTGGCAAATGTAAACTGCTGTACAAACTGCTGCCCCTCTTCAAATTGCATCAGACATACTGAGTTAATGGACCATGTTTCAGCAGAGTGGGTGGGTGGTGAACCACACGGAGTTATTTAGCATTCAGGGAGCCTTTTCTTTCCTTCCTGTGTTAAACTGTTACTTAAGCCTCTGCAGTGATCAAGTAGCAACGGCTGCTGGAACCTGTTTAGCCTACCTCTGCGGTACATGGGAAGGAACTTCAGTAAGGACAGCATAACAAAAGAGATTACACCACAGTTCTTCACATAGCTGCTAATACATCAGAATGGGGCAAAGAAATCAAACAAAATTTAAAATGAAATAAAAATAAAAGGACTGTTGAGAAGGAAACCATCCCCATGGAATAAATACAAGATGCAATGCTGTTCTATTGACATTCTTTGTTCTCATCCATGACAGTCATCAGAGAGGTACTGAATTGAGTTTGTAACTAGAGAAAATGGCAGAAAGTACCACTTAATTCACTAGAACTGCATTGATTTACACCAGCTGGGTAATGGAGGAGGAAGTGGGCTCAGTTTTGCTAACAACTCTAGTGAAAGGCAGCTTGACTTTCATTTCTTTTGAGACAGCTTGGCCAAAAAGACTGTAAAACGTAAATAGGAAAGTCAGGAGGAGAAATAGAAAGCTCACTCTGGGGAAGTGGTACATCCACTGTTGTGAAACAGAGCTGCATTTAGCACTCAGTCTCCCACTGCTCACAGCACTGAGGTGTTGCTGTATCTGGGAAAGATTTAAAACGCCAGCCTGGGGATTTAGCAGCTCATCACAGGTACCACTGGATATACCTGTGGCCTTAGCAAACAGTTAAACACCAGCTCATGCCATGTTTTTCATCACCATTGCTCATCTGGTATTGAAAAATCCCTAGGTGGCTTATATCTAGGACAGATGTACCAGCACCGCACGTCAGGTGCAGTGGTGATGCTGCCAAGAACTCCAGACACAAATCAGATCAGCTCCTGAAAATAAGGTGGGTCTCTATCTTCCATTGCCAGAAAGCAACACTGACATCTGAGTAGCTTTGAAAACTGATTTGTGAGCATCTTTGGAATTTTCTGCCTATTCTGCATCCACATGCATTAATCTGAAGGAGATTCTCCCTCATTCAACAAAACAAGACACCTGAACACCGGTACTGAACTCCTATCCTCACCACAGCAACAAATGCTGTATCAAGAAGCAGACTGTTCTCTAACCTACTACATTTCCAGTTTTAAAGGCAATAATCCAAAAAGTCTTCACAATATGAACAACCAAAAAATTTTCAGCTGAGGATTTGTTCACATCATGGCTTTCCCCTGGTACTGAAATGCATGCATCCATCCATGATAATACAGTATCTCAGATTTTACTGCCTCCATCTGCTGTTTTGTATGTGTACTATCACTTTCATCTTCAAAGCCTGAAAAAAAAAAAGTGTTTTGACAAATAACATGGGTAGTCCCAGACCTCTAATAATAATGGGTACTAAAACTAACAGAGAAATTGAAGGAGCCCCATTTAACTGCCTTTGCATTTTTTTTAATTTCCAGAAGATGGTACATCAACATCAGGGAATCTATGCATCCTTTCACAATTCCTGCCATGTCAGATACAGAGATACTGTTTTCTTAGATTTGGAGAACATCCTGTGATGCATGAAACAAGCAGAACATGCTAGCTCACATACATGTTTTATTGATGTTATCACATAGAGACTTCTCAGGAAATTTTCTAGATGCAAGTGTTCAAGTATTATATCTATTGATTATGATAAAATACTAACTTCCATTTTTTTTTCCTGCAACTATCATGGGTATTGCATGAAAATCATCTGGTTTTTATAACAAAGTATGATAGCTGAGGTTCAAGCCACCTCGAAGGTTCAATTTTTACTTTTTTTGTTTTGATACCTTGAAATCAATGCCTTCTATCTAATAAATTTTTCCTCATGTCATGATGTTAACACTTTTCTATAGCAGAGAGACCTGATTGTGTCCATTAAACAAGCAGACATTTATAGCAGATTTCTGGTTCTGGGTTTTTTTCCCTACCATTAAACAGAATGCAATTCCTCATTTCAGCTACTAAAAATTTTCACAACGGTCATCGAAATAATTCAGAGAGAGGAGGAAATCTAGTGAAGACAGATGTCGGATGGGTATTGCTTATTTAATGCCTTGCTTGAAGTGAGGAGATAAAAAGTAATTGAAAAAAACCCTGAAAGTTCGTGATCGTCCATTGCATAGTATATGCTGTCATAAAATAATTCAAAGGTGTTAGGAGAATCAGCAAAGTGACTGCTTGATGGTTTAAATTAAAGCAATAGGGATGAGGAGCATGTTCTCCTGGGTTAAATATGCTTCACTGAGACTGTAAATCAAACATAATCAATAGCAAGAAACACTAGTGACAGGTTCTCAGAAGCCATAGAAGATTAACGTAAAAGAAGCCGTTTGGAAAGCCCTCCAGCTTGACACTTCGGAAGGCAGATTTTCATGAACATGGATTTTTGGATAGTTTTAGTTGCTGAAAGTTATGCAAACCCCCCTGTGTTTGACAGGACCAAATATACAAGCAGCAGTCCATAACAGAGATTGCTAACTTCATAAAATTAATTCTGTGACAAAATCGACAGTAAGTGACATGATCAATCCTTCGCACAAAAGTACCAGCTTCAGGAAACTTCAAAATCCTAAACCTTCTTGTCTTCATTTCCAAATATGGCATAATCATGTATTTACCTTCCTACAAGATATTAAAAAGATGTTTGGAAAATATTCTAAATGATAAAAACTTTTACATAAGCATGATATAGCGCATGCTTGAGAATATAACTGTGTAATGACTATTATTTTACCATTCTGTTCCTGTAACAGACAACCTGATGTAACAGCCTACATTTTAAGACCATTTAAGATTATCTGATCACACTATCTAACCTTCTGACTGCTACAAGTGACACAGTTTTTCATTGGGACTGGGAACCCATTTGAAGAAAAACTATTGTCACTGTTAAAACAACTCATCCAATTATGAGAACTTCTACTCTGGTGAAGTAATCAATAGTCCTCAAAAAATCTTACTTTCACGGACTCTGAATTATGTGTAGGCCAGGAAAAACAATCTTAACAATAAGAATCCTTTCTCATTCTGCAGCTTAGACTGCATTCTAGTCCACTACTGGGAAAGTGAAAATATCTCATAATTTTGGGATTTATCATATTCCACAACAAGAACAATTCTTATAATATATTAGAATCAGGTGGTAGTCTGGTTTAATTGATCTTTATTTATTTGAGTTGGAAATTTAAAAAATGTCTGTGTGATTTATATACAGTTGCTAACTCATTGTGGAACTGAGAATAACTCTGCCTGATGCTTCACTGGACATTGCAGTTAGTAGAAATGATCCATGGTTGTTGCTGGATAATTCTGGGTGTCTCTTCAGTCCTCTATGCCTCATTACACCACTCTGCATGAAGATGGATCATACCATGGAAGGGCCTATTTATTTATCTCAGAAAGAACCTAGACAGCTTTCTAGAGAGGATGTTTGGCTTTCAAACCGACTAAGTGGGCTGAATTGTCCGATTAAGTCCCGTATCTTGAGACTGACTGATTAAAGGTGATGCAATAAAAGCTTGATGGCACTACTGATTATTTCAAAAAATGTCAAAGGTATGCAATAGACAGTGACCTTGTTCCCGAGATTGTCTTACTGGCTGCCTTGTTTAGTCTGAAAGTATATTTGTTTTCAGTATGCGCTACAAAAAGTCATGGAATCATAGAATCATAAAGTGGTTTGGGTTGGAAGGGTTCCAGTTCCACCCCTCTGCCATGGACAGGGACACCTTTCACTGAACCAAGTTTCTCAGAGTTCTATACTATCTAACCTTGAACACTTCCGGGGATGGTGAGTCCACAAACCTATTCCAGTGCCCTCATCATCCTCACAATAAAGAGGTCTTTTCCTAATATTTGATATAAACCTACCCTCCTTCAGCTTCAGGTCATTCACCCTTGCCCTATCACTCCACAGCCCTGTGAATAGTCCCTCTCCATCTTTCTTGTAGGCCCACTTCAGGTACTAGAAGGTGCTCTAAGGTCTCCCCAGAGCCTTCTCCTCCAGGCTGAACAAACACAGCTTTCTCAGGTTGTCATCATAGGAGATGTGCTCCAGCCCTCTGATCAATTTAGTGGCTCTCCTCTGACCTCTCTGACCAAGAGGTCAACATCCTTCTTGTGTGGGAAGTCATAACAATTATTTTTACTGATTCCTGGTGGAAGCTGAAAAAAAATGTCTGTATTGAACAAAGGAAAAATCTGAGGTGGATAGCAATAAATCCAAGTATGTTCTCCTTCATATCTCTGTCTTCTCTTTCTTCATATCAGTATGAAGTTGCAAATCATAACTATAGTGCTGTGTAATTTGGTTGTCCAGTGTTCTTCAAAGAAGGAAATTGGTCCAAAGAATTTTCCATGACATTGACAATAACATAATATTTGCTGTTAATGATTCCCTTTGTGTTCAACCCACGATGGTGATCAAAAGATGGCATGATCCTTTACCTGGCAGA
Organism: Oreocharis arfaki; assembly: GCA_013398015.1. Classification (NCBI taxonomy): domain Eukaryota; kingdom Metazoa; phylum Chordata; class Aves; order Passeriformes; family Paramythiidae; genus Oreocharis; species Oreocharis arfaki. The sequence goes on along the minus strand of VZRR01003432.1, from coordinate 322,479 downwards.
TTCTTTTGCCTTGGCAAAACAAGTCCAAGTGGTTCTCTAATTATTTCCCCGAAATCTACCTAATGAACGTCACCAGACTCCGTGACTCTAGAAGCTGAGAGATAGGTTTGGAACCTCAGAGAACTGGGATTTAATCCTCACTTGTTTTGTGTACAAATGTGAGCAAAACTCATGAAACCTGGCTCTCCAGAAGTGATGACTGGTTTTCTCTACGTTTTCACTATTCTCTGGCTTCCTTCAAAACCCTATCAAAACCTAAAGCTATGGAGCCAGACATTTTGTTCCTTTGTGGGTGCTGTTCACCACTTTGTATTCACAGTCACAGTTTTAAAGTACAATCAACTCCTGTGCTGAAATATTCCTAGAAAAGCCAAAAAGCTAAAACATCATGGTCACTCCTTGGCTTTGCATTTACTTCAAAGCACTTTCATTTTTTTCTTCTGTCTCTGTTCATTTCTGTTGCTCTGACAGAAAAAAATATTTTCCCTCTACACTGCAAAAATAGATGTACTTTCTTGCGCCTTTCATTTGCCTGATGGTGCTGTTCTAGTCTTCCTCCATCCCTCTCCAAGATCTTTTCTTCCTGTGGAAAAAGACGACAGTTTGGCAAAAATGTATTCTGCAAGCTACCTCGTTGTTCCAAGTAGCCACATACACATCTCATCTCTGCCTAAATAAATTCTACAGCAATTATAACTTCTTTACCTGAGAAGGAAACAGAGCTCTGACTTTGCCTCAGAAGATTTTTGAAGTTTCTGCACTGTGCCAATAAATGTTTTCATTGTCATAGAGATGAAAACAAGAAGGATGTACACTGAACATGTATTAGACGAATGTGGTATGTCTTCATTACAGAAACCTGCCAAGTGTCAGTTCTGAAGGATATGATCAAGCTGGTGAGCTCTTCTGAATTAGTTGTTTATTATTTTAAGCTACAAATGATTTGTAGGAATGAGCATTTCAAAAATGAATAACACAGAAAAACTACAGTGGACATAGCTGATGAGTCAAAATTTCTCATAAGTATTGTCTGCAACACTGCAAATATGATATACTCTATAATATATATGATATGCTGGATAATACCATGTTTATAAAACATCTTGTTTGCAAAGAGAACTGTTTACAGTGGTGTTGCAATTGAGGATTACTTTCAAGTCATGTATAAACTTCCTAGCGTTTCTTCCTGTTGTAGTCCTTCCCCTTCTTCCCAAATTTCATAGAGATCACTGCCTTTTCTCTTCTAACAGTTGTAACTCGTTAACAGCACAAGCACTTGTTAAGGCCAGGGGTCACTAAGATATATCCCATCAAAGAGACTTGCCTTACCTTTGATTACTAATCTTTGTGAAGATTATGAGTACTTCAATTACACTGTTAAGCTTGCTTATTTGCCTCTTCGTTTCCAAAACATCTGTTTTAATCTTACTGAAATCCTGGTCTTCTTCTACTTCTTGGTTACTATTCTGTCTGAGAGAATTGAAAATCTATCTTCAGATAGAAATCACAGTCTCTACTGTTACCTGATTCGTTTCTACTTCATCTGCTGTGCATTGCACAGTATTTGGATGGCTGGTTTTGCTTTGTGTTTTTATTTGATGTCATTCCCAGTGCACAGCTCTCCTTGGCAGCAATAGACTGTCCATCATGTGAAACAGACAAGCACAGAACTTGTCTATGTTTTCTGATCCAACAGATGAGTCAGCACTGCCTCCTCACTCCTATCTGTGCTGCCATTCCATCAGTCACTTTACTATCTATGCCATTTTCATGTTGTTTTGTGAGTACACAAAACAGGACATTTTGTGCTCATGTTCCCATGTGATGCTGAACTGTTTAAATTTAGTGGCAGGTTCTATGACTCAGTGCTTCATTAGGATGGATGGGATATGCTTTCCTTGTTGTGCATGCCTTCAGCTTCCCGATGCCAGCTACAACCCACAGCAACACGATATTTCTTTCCTCATGGTAAAAATTCTACCAGTAAAAATCCCAGAACTCTGAATTTTCTCTAGGTGAGGGTGTTCCTCCACTCACACTGACCATCTCCGCAATCAAGATGAGATCCACAGACTTTTTCATCCAGATGTTCTTGTTCAAAGATTTCCAGAGGAATAGGAAGATTTGTTATTCAATATACTGCTTGACTTTTATCCTGGGTAAATTTAGTGGAACTTTTTTAGTCACTCATGATAAGCTCTGCTTTCTTTCATATTGTATGTTAACTGTCTTCCAACCAGTGTGACACATCTGTCCAATGTTACACTGCTATCATGCTCAGTGTTAAATTCTACAGGTGCATTGCGACCTCTTTGCAAACCTTAAAGCTTCTATCCAACCTGAAGGAATTGTTCTCATGAGTGAGCCTAAGGACAGTTTGTGGAGTGTTAACTTTTGTTTGATCTCTGAATTTCCTCCTTGAAGCACATATTCTATTCAAATTTTGACCAAGTTCACCACGACTTTTCCCCTTCTTCTCTCACACCAAGATTTCAGCTACACTACTAAACTGGTAACTAACTCAAAAGTTACTGAGTAAGAAGCTTTGTTGAAGATGTGTTTTGCACTTAAAGGTACTCCTCCATTTCGTCCCTTATGAACTTCAAGGCACAATGTCTATTGCTCTTCCCCTTTGTTTCTTTTACCAACAGCTCCAGGCTGCTTGTGCTTTGCGTGACCTTTACTTGGCTGTATTTTCTCCAATCTAAAATAATCTTTTATCAATTTTGTGGGTTAATATTATGGCTAACTGCACCATCTATCAGCAAACAAATTGCTCTTTGATCTAAAAACAGACCACAAAAAGCAGCATCCTTCTTCAGTGCCAAGACAACCTTGGGATCTGGCAAGCTTGTTAGAAATGCTTTCCTCCTACCAGTCAGTGAAGAAAGCAAGGTTCTTTCTTTTCCTTCCTTCCTTCCTTCCTTCCTTCCTTCCTTCCTTCCTTCCTTCCTTCCTTCTTTCCTTCCTTCCTTCCATTTCAATCTTTAGAATTAATTTATTATTTTCAAACCCTATTCAAACCCTACTTTGCTTTCCATAATTCAGGCATTTTATGCATATTTATGCTTCCCTTCAGACTTCTATCCTGTATAAACTGGATTGTGCTGCTTCTCTTCTTGGTCCTCCCGTCCTGGTCCAAAAAAAGTTCTTTTTCTTAGTCTCATGAACTCACGTTTTGAGTTAGTGGTTCTTAGTGCCTTCACACTTTCAGTAGACAAATTCTTCTGTCCTTGGCAGTAGATGAGGTCTCTCTGAAGCTCTATCAGTTTCTCTCAAGGGTGTGTCCCAACACCTAGAACCAGCTGCATTGCATACGATGCTGCCTTCAATAAGGGTGTGCAATGCCATTTTAACATAACATGCAATGCCTCCAAAGGTCTGTGTGGATGCCAAAGTTCTTCACTTTGGTATATATTTTCTCTTCTGCTCCTTGGTTTTGGCTTTAAAAACAATTTCTTTCTTAAGACTTGTTGTATGAGGGATTGCAACACTCATCAGCCATATTTTTGGTTCTTTCAGCATGTTATGCATTAGTATTGACAGAAGGGTCTCATTCACTCCTCACTCTTCTTCTCCATTGAAACAAAAAAACCTAACATTTCTTTAATTTATTTTATATCTGGTGCTCTCCTTCCTCGGGACCAGCTGAAGGACAAGACAGCTAAAAGCTCAGCAAAGTTAGGTAAAGAATTTTTTTTCTTTTAAATGTCTGGCTACTAAATACAATTATACTGTATTTCTTGGCTTTAATTAAGAATGTAAGTTACTACAATGGTCAATACTGATGGCAATGATTTCTCAGTAACTTTTTCCAAGGTTAACAACCACAACCACGTAAGAAAAGTTACGTTTATATGGAAGTTGCAGTCCAGATAACATACTCATCCCTCAGGAGTGACTGCTTCACTGTTTTGGACCATTTAAAGCTATTATAGCTACCAGTAACTGAGAGAGTGTACCATACACTCAGATCATCAGGCATTCAATATTCAGCAGTATGAAGATATACAAAATGTACTGTGGTGCCAACAGAGTCTTGAGATTGATATTAAAAAGGAACAGTGAAAACTTGGGAGATGGCTGTAGTTATTTACAAGAACCCACAGAAAAACAGAACTGAATGTGTATGAAAAGTTTCAGGATAAATATAAAAAATACCAGTGTGATGTTCAGCCCGTGGAAAAGAGGAACCTGGTGAGTATGCGCTCTCAAAAATAAGTATGAGCCAAGTGTCCTCCTTGGGCAATCACACTGCAAAAAAATACTTTTAAATAAGTATTAAATTACAGATCCTACAATTACATAAAATAAAGACAATATGGCTGATAACTGCAATATCAGAATCAGAAATCACTTCTCCTGCAGGGTGAGGGGGTGGCTGTGTGTTCTACCATTCAAACTACATTCTTATGGAAAGTATCTACTGTGAGACAATAAAGTACAATATTCGGGAAAGAGGTTCCATTAATTTTAATATGGAAGACAGATTTCTGCAGCATATAGAAATACATTAGATATTACAGCTTCTTTCATCTTTATGTATTATTGTGTTCCAGTCTTGGCTATTCCAGAATAATATATTCCAGATCTGGCATAGCCTTATTGCAATGGAGAAATTATCTACAATGCTGACCTATTATAACAGACACTAGACGCAATCTCATGCATTTATGTAACATTTAAATGGATTTATTCAAATTGGTGAAAACCTTTCTTTAGTTCCTCCAAATAAAGAACCATTAACTGTTATATTGACAAAAACTTATAGACTCTTCTGTGATAATGTATTCCATTCTCATTCTGCAGAGGGAGAACATTTTCCTAGCATTTCTTTGCAGATTAATTGATCTAACTGCAATGAGGGCTCTTATCATTCCTCTTCCAGAGATGAATATTGCTGCTAATCATGATGCAATTGGTGCAATTGTGCTTCATTATGAATAGCAGAGGAGAAATCATGTTTATGATGAGGTGGCCCTGAATTTAGTAAGGCCACTGCAAACAGAGGAGAAACGAAGCAGCAATAAACCATTGTCATGGTTTGATCCCAGCTGGCATGCAGCCCCACACAGCCTCTTGCTCACTCTTCCACCATATCAGGATGGAAGAATAAAAGTAACAAAACATGTGGATTAAGATAAAGACAGTTTAATAGGGAAAGCAAAAGCAAAACAAGGAAGTAATTCATCTCTTTCCATGGGCAGGCAGGTGTTCAGCCATCCCCAGGACAGCAGGGACACATCAAGTGCAGCAGTGACTTGGGAAGACAAATGCCATCATCCTGAACCTCCCCCTTTTTCTTCTCCCCCCAGCTTTATCCGCTGAGCATGTCACCATGTGACATGGAGCATCCCTTGGGTCAATTGGGCTGTGTCCCCTCCCAACTCCTTGTGCACCCCCAGCCTCCTTGCTGACGGGGTGTGATGAAGAGAAGAAAAGGCCTTGACTCTGGGCCTGATGACCAGTAACTAAAACACCCCTGTATTATTAGCAATGCTCCCAGCACAAATACGAAACATAGCCTCATACCAGGTACTATGGAAAAAATTAACTCCAGCACAGCAGTAAAACAAGCAGATCAGGATCCAAAAGTATAGAGAGCATATCTGTTGACGAAGGCAGTCTGATGTCTCTCTGTCAACAAAGCAGCATCACCAGGGTGCCACTCACACTTTTATTGGCAGCATCCCTGCTGCAGATGCTGTTAGTCAGCTCTGCAGGGAGGAATTTTGCTGCTGTTCCTTTGTTCCCATGCACTGCAGAGGGTTGGACAAACTTAAGCGGAGGGATTATTGTCCATATTGTCTGTCCTAGAGGAAAACCATTCCTTTATAGGCTCAGAAGTCCATGCCAGGGCAAGGGTCAAGTCTCCAAGACTGATACTTTCTCTCTTTCTCCCTGTTTGCCCCAGCCATAGGCACAGCATGGTGGTGTTCTACATCAATAGAACATTAAGGATATAGGCATGATTAAAGCATTTTTCATGTAAGGGAAAGAATAATTTCACTTCTCTTTATAAAAACTATAGGTGTTATTTCATTTGGACTCTATAGATCAGCAATGTAAAGACACAACTACTTCCAAGAGGAAATTCATCCTCTCACCTCAGAAATTTACATCAGGACAGGAAAAGTTGTCATCCAGAGATATCTCATGCTCCATTTTTCCACATAGTAGGTAAAATATATCACTAGAACAGAGTAAAGACTCATCTTTCGACACTTAAAATCAGGTAAGGAGAATGACTTTTACTATCAGTTTTCACTGGGAGGCAAATGTAGCCTTTCCCAAAATCTGACAGTAGCACCAATGGGAATGGAACCGATAACAGACAAATCTGACTGCAATTCTCAAACCATTTAATCGTCAATGAGAAAGACTCAGTATTTTTCAGAGGGAAAAGGAATAACTCAGGTGACTGAATTGACTGCTTTAATGGTAAAGAGGAGTCTTCAAGAGAGAGCAGTGGATGTTTTTTAACTTGAATTCAGCAAGTGTTTCAACCATGTCTCCCGTTATATCTTCACAGACAAACTAATGAAGTAAGGACTGCCTAAGTAAACAGTGAGGTGGATGGAAACCAGCTGAATGCTGGACTCAAAGGATTGTGATGAGCAGTACAAATTCCAGATGAAGAACTAGTCACTAGTGGTGTACCCCAGAGGTCTGTACTCACTCAGGTCAGCACTGCCCAACATCTTTATTAAGGATTACGGGATGCGACAGGATGCAGGCAATATAATCTGGGAATAGTGCTTGATGCACCAGAGGATTATGCTAACATTCAGAGGGACCTTACAGGCTGGAGGACTGGGCCAAGAAGAACCTCATGAAGTCCAAGAAAAGGAAATGTCAACTCCTGGTCCTGGTGAGAAATAACCCCAAGCACCACAGCAAGGTGTGGCTGACAGCTGGACAGCATCTGTGCAGGAAAGGACCAGGGAGCCCTCATGAACAGTAAATTGAATATAAGCCAGCAATCAACCCTCCCAGAAAAGGAGGTCAACAGCCTCCTGGGTTGAATTACACAAAATGTTGCCAGCAGGTTGAGGGAGGTGATCCTTTCCCTCTGCTCAGCACTGGTAAGACATATCTGCAGGTCTGTGCTCATTGCTGGGCTTCCCAGTGCAACAGATATGGACGAACTGGAGTGAGTTCAGGAAAGAGCTATGAAGATGTCTGAGGCCTTGGGAAATCTGACATATGAGAAGAGGCTGTGAGAGCTGTGACTAACCAGCCCAAAAATGAGAAAGCTCATGGGGAATCCTGGCAATGTATAAAAGAACCAGGAATGGAGGAAAAAGAAAGAGCCCTTCCCAATAGCACCTAGTGATGGGATAAGACGCAGTGGGCACAAACTGAAATACAGGAAATACCATTCAAATGGAAGACAAAACTGTTTCACAGTGAGTGTGTCAAGTACTGGCACAGGTTGCACACCGAGGTTGTAGAGCGTCCATTCTCAAAGATACTCAAAACCCATCTAGGCAAGATGTTGGGAAACCTGCTTTAGCTGACCCTACCTGGAGCAGGGGCCTGGAAACCAGCTTTAGCTGACCCTACCTGGAGCAGGGGTTTGGACTAGGCAGTCTCCAGGCATGCCTTTCCATCTCAACTATTCTATGATTTGAAGACTGTGGAGTAGAAAAAACAAAAAAGACCTCTTTTGTTCTCACTTAAACCACAGGCTTTGAGGTAAAAAAAACCTTGAAAAACTCAACTCGGAATTTCTAAGAGGAAGTAGTTTGACTCTTTTTAACCACACTTCTAAACGCTGTTGCAGACACTGAGCAGCCAAGTGAGAATAATTTGGCTTGTGTGGTTCTTCAACATTATTGAACTACTCACTAAAGACTGCATCATTTATATACTCTACTATCTTAGTTTACCCTAAAGTCTTAGATATAGTAAAATGGTCTTTAAACTGAATTATTTATCCCATGTTTTGATTTCCTTTTTCCTTCAAAAGCTTTCTTAAAATCTTCTCCATATCATCTTGCTCTCGGTCATAAAAAGTCAGATGAAAAAAAGGTTTTTTGGGATTCTTGGCTATGAACTGCCTCTACTTCCCTACCTGAATCTTTGTTTTCAGGCTATCATAGACTTCTGCTGCACTAACACAATTGTTCTCACTGTCGTTTAACCACTTAAGCTGTTTTGATCTGTTCTGGCTCTGGTGCACTTTGGACCTCACGCCTCTAGGAAGCCAATAGGACTGGATCTCTTACAGAAACCAATTATTTTAACACCAATTATCCTCACTCTCAGTTTGATTTGATAGAAAAAGCATTTTATTTTTTTAATAAATTTCTACTAAGCAGCTTGCTGATACTTCTCCAGAAGCCTATTTCTCTTTGTGCTTACTAAATCACAGCAGTATATCCAAATCACTCTCTGCTTTTTGTTACCTGCAAGACCAGAAGTTTGGCTTTAGCTTTTGCAGCTGTCTTTGCTCAGGGCTTGCAGCAACTTCAGCCAGGTGCAGTGGAGGGCAACAGCTGTGTTTTGTCACTGCCTGCTCAAGGGTCTGAGCTATAGGTGGTTCTTGGATGAAGGAAGAAGCAGTCAGTTTTATTCACAGATAAATTACGTGTGGGGAAAAAAAACCACAAAAAGCCTTTGGGTCCACTAACAGTTTTGCTGAATTAGGTACAACAGAATTTTTCCCATAATGCCGAGACTGTTTTGGTTCTTTGAAGCCATCTTATGGAGGAGCTCCAAACATCTGGAGCCTTTTGTTTTTATGACACTTCCTTTAGTGACAGACCTGCAAATAGCTCATCAAGCATAATGACAAAGGGATAAGTTAAAATTTTAAGTTAATGTCTCTTCTGAGATGCTTATGCCTATTTTGTAGCTGACAAATTCCCTGGGTTAAATTACACCCTTGGATAGGAAACGGCTATCACAAAAACAATGCGAGTTTGACATGGCCATCAAGGGATTATAAATAGCCCTCACGGAAAACAGTATAAACATATTGCCTCTTCTACTACTTGAATCCACTAATTAGGAAATCAGGATGTGATAGAAAAATGTTGATGGTGAGCAGATGCATTTGCTGAGTGCTTATTGCAAGTCTGGTTACTAAAGCTAACAAATACAGCAGAGCACTCAATATTTTGCCACAAACTTAGAAGTCTAATGAAGTGTTACTATCAATTCTATGTAAATCACCACAAGTGTGGGAAGCATTTTGCCAAAGGTCACCTCTACATACGAAACATTTTTTGTCTGACTTAAACAAAATACAGGTAATACATTGATCTCATTGGCACATCGCATTCTCCCCATCTGTTACGTCCACACGTTTTTCACACTACACTGTAAATTTTGCAGGATGCTATTGAAGTCGCTGTGATTCCAGCAGCCCTGCACACCGTACATGAGATTCGCTTATTTTACACATCTGTGGTAAAAGACAGTCACTCCAACACATTAATAGAACTAGGCTAGTCCTACCAGACAACTGGTAACCAAGATACATCAAAATTAAAGCTCTTAATGAGCATGAACTTGTCACTAATACGCAAATGGTCTTTTTGCTCTCACATTTATGTTGCTAAGAACTCTAAGTAAGCACTGAGTATCAGGTCTGCCATAATGCAGTGCATAAAAGAGATGAGCTTAAGCTAAACTACCTAGATTAGAAAACCCTGCTCCAAAGCTACAATCCCACCCACATTCATCAAATACGGCTTTGTCGTTTACAGCTTCTCATGTCTTCTTGCTGTATGCCATGACTTTTCAAAACTACATAAATCATCAAGCAATTTAGGAATACATGCAAAAGAGTGAGATTTATTTCCTTGAGCTGTCATAGACCCAATAAAATCAAAAAAAATTGTCATTGGTTTTCATATTTATGCACATTCCCTGATCTCTTGACAAGATACCTACCCCTCAAGATGACCTGGATTCACTTTATTCTAATTCTGTGTTTTCCTTTTAAATTGAGTGTATATAGAAGCATGAGCTGAATGGAAAATTTAAAAATATTTGTCTGTGGATGAAACATGACGCATAGGAAAGCAAGTGCCTCGTATTTCTTCCTCCCACTGAAACATGTCAGCATCCACATGGTCCGTGGACTTGACACATGTGAGATTACCTTGCTTTTATAAATTGTGTCGAATGGAAGTGATTGCTGTTGATGTTTGTTTTGCTCAAAGGCATAATAGCTGTAAGCTTCCACAAAAATATCTTTCAAAGACAGTTGGAACATTTTGAACACCTGTGTCCCAGACTGGTGCTGTAATCACCTATGTGAATTAGGAGCATCTTTACAAGGCTATATGTCGAGTCTCTGAAACCAATTTTACAGTGAAATAAATCTGGCCTGTGTGCTGGTAACAAAATATGCTGCAACTGAAATATATTTTATGTCAAAAGTTGGACCCAATAATAAGTTAGATTCGATGCTTAGAGTTCAATCATAGTAAGTCACCCACCTCCTCAAGACTGAGAAATAAACTTCCCAGGCCAGTAACATCACACAGCTCCTGATCTTTCTCCAAAGAGCACAAGGGTGCAGGGACCCTGTGAAAGGTTCGACCTCACTGCATGCAGAGCATAGCGCAAAATCAGTTCTGCCTCTCACCATGAAGGTGAGGCTGGAATAACCCTAAAAGTCCTAAAACAGAAGTTAGTAAGGTGACACCTTTCAGGAAACAGTGGTGATAAACAAGCACTTCTGTATAAAATAGTCTCTTCAACTAATGCTATGATAGTTTGTTTCTGCAGTTTTGAAACGTATTTAAGACCTTTGATGATATTAACCTGTGGAGGAAAAAATAGCTGGTATGTAAACCTACCAATGTCATTTGTTTTAGCAATAGACTTCTTTCCTTTAAGAAAGAGTAAGATACTGGCCTGGAAAAAAGCTGACTTAGGCTAGAAGCACTGTGTCCTTATAGGGTTTATCTGTGGTCTTTCATGTTTTCCTCTATGCTTTTCTTTAGCTCTCTCAAGGCCAGACTTAAAACTGAATATTCCTGAAGAAGAAAAGAAAAAAAAAAAAAAAGAACACTGTGCAATGAGATAGATACTTGAACTTGTGCAAAAAAGCATTTCATCTCAGACTGAGATCCTTTCTTCTTCAAAATACTTTGTTCTGCACCCAGTGGTTCTCTTATTGTCCTGAAAGCTCATCTACTTTGTAGAACAGTTAACTTCCTAGATCCCAGGGACTTATAAAAGTTATTTGTTGGCTCAGAATTGGACGAAGCATGAGAAACTGCTGACCTTCCTGACAAAACAGATCTTCTCAGAAGCGGCTGGACTTTGAAGAATAGGTAAAATTAAAAACTTAATCTTTAGTTGACTGAGGGTATAGTAAACTATTTCTTAGGGGCTCAAAACGGATTCAGTGCCTACTCAATTCCAGGAAACAAGGTGAATGATCCATGATCCCTGGCTCCCCCTGCCCCATTGCAGTAACAAGTCCTTGTGCACCACAAACTGCCTTCTGACAGCAGTTTATAAGCCTTAAATTGGCTGTCTCACCTCCTCCTTTTATTTAGGCTCACAGTTTCACTTCCTTTAGAATTCGGCAAGATCCATTGGGAGTTCCAACATCTCACATGCAGAACTGAAAGTGAGCTCACACATAAAACTGAAACAGATTTTAACAAGAAGAAGGGGCAGCCTGCAAGATGGGGCAAAGGGTTTGGCCCACGGTGTCAACCAGCCACTCGCTTATACAAAACAAACTCCTTTTATTTTCCTCCCCCATTTTCCCAAGCTTGTTCTTTTCCAGCCCATCTTTATCTCTCTTTTTCTAGCTCTCAAATAAGCAACCCTACATGTTACTTATCTCTCTCGGTCCCATTTTTGCTACCTTTGTACCCAAACTTGGTATGTCTGATGCTGTTATCTTGATCATTTCAGCCATATGAGACACTGCTTGAAAGGCTTTTCTAGACCTTGCCACCTCAGCTCCCAGAGGTCTCCAGTGCCTCTCTGCAGATATCAGTGGAGTCTGGCTGCTTCTCACACAATTCCCCCTCAAACACCTGTAAAATTTGATTTTTAATTAAATTTAAATACTTATAAATAAGTCATCTAAATGCACGAAATCCAGGTAACTCTTCATAGGTATTGAAGACAAATGGACAACTCTCATTTTATCCCATCCTTTCATCAGTGCCTTAAGAGACATTGACTAGTCCTCTGAAAGGAGCTTGCATTGACATGTATTTTATATAGGTGATCTCATGTGCAATGAATTCAATCCTAAGTGCATTCAAGACTGATTAGTCATCTTAATTACAAATATTAAATAGAGGTCATTTTTTGAACAGTTTTTCAAGTTAAATGACTTTATGATCTAGATTTGATTATTGTTTCAGGTTTGAAAGATCCTTCCCAAACTCTTTCTCAAGTTCTTTGCTTTGCAGGAGTAATAGGTCTAAATCTTGAGCACTCACACTGCATCCATAGTGGAACCCTCAAAACATTTGATTTAGAGAGAGGAATTGCATTTCAAGAATAAAATCACTCCACTGAAAGGAATCCATCAGTTACAATCACAATATGGTAACCATAATGCTTTAAAATGCTTCATGCAGAGTCTGTTCCTCCATTGCTTTGATAAACTCTATCCAGAGTAATTACCTCTATCCAGAGGTAATTCTAAGTGACAAAAGAAGCTCATAAAGGGTCAGGTGAAGGAAAAAAATATAATGCCTAAAAGTACATTCGATCAAGTTTCTTGCATGAAGATTCACAGAATTTTCTCTCTCTTTTCTAGTCAAGCAATTTGGAAGAGCTTCCAAATGAACTCCCAAGTCAGCCAGTGTCCCCTGTAATGCATTTGCAAACTCTGCTGAAACACAATTCATTGCCCAAAGATTATTATTATTCAGTTTTCACATTCTAGAAAAGGGGCCTCTTTTCTTTGGCACTGCAAGATCTCTCCGACAATGAACCAACACATTCAACCAGCACAAAACCAGAGCTGAGACGTATGGCTAAAAGCAAAGCAATTCCAGCTCAAACCTGTGTGAGAAAGAACCTGCAACAGGAACTCCCATGTTCTCCCTGCCTTTCAGGACAGAAAAACACAAAGGTTTTGGGGAGAAGGCATCTTCTCTATGGTAGTGTCTCTACATCTATATATAGGACAGCTAGGCAAATGTGAACAACACTTATCTCTGGGCCACAACATACTAATACAAAATACAGAGAGATGGAAGGTAAATCTGTACTTCTCCTTGCAAAACATGGCATAAAAATTACTACTCAGGATTTGTCGATGAGTATTTCCTATAGGCATATGTGCCCATATATTGGTCCCTTTCCAGCTCATTTTAAAGGTTTTTATCCGAAAAGACAAAAATTTCACACTTTTTGGATGCAGGCATATTACTTGTAAATTAAATAATTTGTGAGCCACAGCTTCAGAGCATCACAATCAGTGATTATTCCCTTCTCTCACAACTGGGAACCTGAAGCAATGATGGGCAAGATTTGGAGGCGAGACAGGAATAGATCCACAAGATCCTGTGGGTCACAACCACTGTGCTGTTTCCTTCATCTGTCCATTTCACAGTCCTAAAATGAGCAGGAAGATACAGCTTGTCCAGATCTCTCATCTGGTATCCTCTGCTACAAATACTAGGTGAGACGACCTCATCAATAGGACTGACAGTATTCTGTCTGACTGAGCTAGAAATCCAGCAAGAACTGCAACATCTTTTCATGCTAAATTGGACTCTGAATCATCTGTACCTGTTGTGCTGAGAATAACAGGTCAACACACTTTGCAACTCTTGTTTACTGATATGTTTTATACTGTTAACACAGAACAAATATGTTTACTTTTCAAATAATTTTTTTGTTGGTGCTTTCTTGAGACTGATGGGGTTTAATGTTTGGTGACTTTCTTTGGTTTGGGTTGGTGGGGGATTTTCAGTTCTGATTGTGCAAGGCTTGAAATGCGTCTCTTTAATATTACCAACTTCTAGGCACTGGACTTAAGATAAATGAAGCAAGTGGGAAGAACTATTTTTAAAAGCCAGCAACAAGTAGAGGGCTGACTGGATCTCTGGGGAGAGTCAAAGGTACGTTAATCTTTAGAAATGAGACAGAGTCTGATGCAAAGTCATGAAGCTGTCTGACATCAGAAGATTAGATTTTATCGGCACTTTGTCCTTTTTAGGAGCAAGATTTAGAACTGACAAAAACACGTGATGGAAACTGGTAAAAAAAGAAACATGAGTGAACAATAAGATCACTTAAAATTTGACCTCAAAACCACTGATTAGGACTTCTCTTGTTCTTTCACTGTGTGTCACTTCTCTGTTCCTCCTCCCTCTGAATTGCGGTTGCAGGTCATGTGAAGACAGCTCTAAGACTCCTATCATCAGATAACCAGCACAGCCCCAGGCTTCAAAGTAAGGAAACCCTATCAACTTTATTTTGTCATAAAATATTGGTAGAGAAATTTTGTATCAGTATGTTCTGAGTGGTTTTTTCCTACCGCATCACTAATATCATAAACTGCATGTCTTTCACAGACTAAATTATTTTTAAAAATTTTTAAAATCCTCCAGATGAGCTTTCAGGTTGATTTAGCAGAAGTATGATTGAGTGAAATGTTTTGCTGCCTCATCCAGTGATAGTAGGTTCGATAACCAAGAAAATCAGATCTTCAGGGGTGATCTATGCTGTTCACGGTCTGGCAACACAATTGCTGTAACACCTCTCCATCAGCCACACAAGCTGCTAAAGAGCCTTTGGCCTCCTCCTTCCTTATCTTAAGTAACTAGTACTTCCAGGGCATGTCTTTCTAATGTCCTAAGTACATTACTTAGGACATTAGAAAGACATGCCCTAGAAATCCCCCTGGAATAGCCCTTGGAATAGCTCTGTTGGGGTGAAATATCTTGTATTTATTAGGACCATTTGTGGAGCTCAATGATAAGAAAAAGCTCCTTGATGGAACAATTTGAAAACACCCTAGAAAAAGAAAGACACAGCCCCACAGGGTAATGAACCCTGCATCTGTCTCATCCATCTTTAAACTCCTAAGAGTAGATCTGTGAAGCTAAACAAGAGGTGTGAAAAAGCAAGTTGAAGCACTGCACCTATATGGTATGCACTGCTGTCTAATTCTCTCTCCTCCTGGGTTTCTTTCGGACCATTCCAACTAGCTGCCCCCATGCAACAGAGAGCCAAATCCAAATGGTGGAAGATGAGTTAGTTACAGGTGAATGATTTAGCAGTAGTTTCATTTGTGCACTCAAGGTGGTCACATGTTGACTAGAGTCAATAAAGATCTCTGAATTCTAGGATCTGAGTTCCCATCCGGTGGCTTCTTCTCCAATGACAAAGCACAGGAATGTTCTTTGCAAACCTGTGTTACCAAATATGGGTTCTTTCTCCCACTGGGCAAGAAGCCATCCCACACACAGAGTTGAGATATTTGATCTCATTTAATATCTGTGCAGAGATGGGTGCTAGGTGATGAACCACCAAATTTTGCACACCTTCAGCATGCCAAGCGTTCATTTTTGTACACTTTGACAATAAAAAAATGTAATCTCCTGTATACGTAACAACTTAAATCTACAGTCACTGGCTTTTCATTCTCTGGTCTCAGTTCAAATACAAAGATACAGTGGACACTGATTTTACCGTGCACTCTCTAAGAGGAAGGAGCTTACGTGAAGTAAGGGCCAATGGCAGCCTACCAGTGAGTGCTTCCTTGAGCAAATGAACACAAAGTGCAAGCAAAGCTGTTCTTTGGTTTTGTAGTTTGATTTGCAGTGTTCTCCTGTTCCTTCTTCTCGGGTCATGGCTCTTGGTTCCTGCAGGTTGGTTATTCCTTCATTTTTCATAAGTTCTTTTATTTGTCCTGTACTACAGTGAATTTTTAACCTTCTCATGGTGCTTTACTCAACAAACCTACACACCTTATTTAAGCAGACAAACTTATAGCTTCCTACAATCTGGCATCAATCACGTTGTTAGTAATGCACTGGCAAAAAAAAAAAAAAAGTATAGATATCATCTTCCCTTTAGCAAATGGATGTTCATCCAAATTAAAGGCAGCAGATTCCCTAGAGCAGGCAAGCAACCACATGCCAGCAGTGCTACACAAGTTTTGTGTCTTTTAATAAGCATAAGAAAGAAGCTGTTCCATCTGAGTGTGTGAGCAAAACCAGTGCAAGGAGCAGCAGAAAGCACTTGCAACGTTTCTGTGAAAGCATGTAATAAGCACTTTCTGCTCGAAGCAGGGCACTGCACATCAGCACTGTTCCAGAGGAAGCGGCTGCTGGCTGCTGTCCCCACAACCATGAATCAAGAGTTAATCATCCTCCAAAAGTCAGTCACAAGGCATTAGGCTGTGGTTTGAATGTCTCAGCTCAGAGATCTTCTCTGAAACCTGGCTGCTAGGTAGCTTATTGCCTTTGCCTATTTTGCAGTCATTTAAACTGAGCAGCAACATTTCATGATTACAGGTCTACTAATCGTAAATGCAAGGTTTGTATGATGCATGAATCTTTTTTTTTTTCATTTTTGGGGCAAAATCTACAAAGCTCTCTGAAAAAGGAATGCTATCATATTTATTACATTTGCTCTCTGGTTTCAATTTCCTTTCCTCTTTTCCCAGTTCATTATTAAACCCTCATTTTGCAAAGCTACTTTAATAAACCTTTGCTCTTTATTTCCTTTATTTCAAGGGTACCTCTTGTTCCTTTCTCTGGTTTCTATTATTATACAGCAACAATCACCAGCGTGCATGAAGGCAGTCATCAGGTTCCAAGAAACACTTTATTTGCAGCTAGGCTTGTGTATATGCATGAAGCACCGGTGAATGAATAAATTTCATCATCTTTTATGCTTTTATCACAGTCAGGAGACAGGCGAATGCCTGAAAAACAAATAGGCAACAGGTCAGGAAAATCCAGGAACAGTATTGAGCAGAGCTGGCTAATGGAGATGCTACGAATGCCTGCAGCTTGGCCATTCAGCTCTCATTAAATGCTTGGTATTGTCTCTGAGAGATGAAGGTAATGGCTTGGGCTCCAGCTGGATCACTATGCTTTTGATAAATATAAGTCCTTGTGGAAGATTTGGCTCTCAAGGAACAGGCAGAGATCACATTCCCCTATCATTTTTCCCAGTTTGGGACCACCTATCAGAACATCTCTAGTTTCTTCCTTGACAAATCAAAATGTTAAAGCACTGCCTAGCCCCACTGATGTCGAACTTGCATGACTATATACGAGTTGTACAAGGTCGCATGAGGAGTTCGTGGCTCAGACAGACATCCTTCTCCCACTACCCACTTCCTCCACCCATCCAAATCAGGGTGACTTCACGCTACATGAAATTGCAATGGAAGATGTGCTCTGCTAAACACGTGGCAGGCATGTGTGTAGCTCTCATTATTGCGAATGTGAATTGCCTGAGCACTCCAAAGGAGGATGAAATCCCCTGAGCTGTTACTCCAAATTGTTTTTCAAAAATGATTCTCTGTGCTACATCACTGCACATTTTATTTTAAAACTAAATCATTTTGCCATTAAAGTCTTGGCTGGCAGCACATTCTTTAGGAAAACCTGTGTTCATTTTGATTTTTTGAAATAAAACCAGTGATGTCCCCAGCACAGGAAGGACATCAACCTGTTTGAGCATGTGCAGAGGAGGGCCACCAAGATGATTAGAGGGATAGAGAACCTTTTCCACAAGGAAAAGCTAATAGAATGGGGGCTGTTCAGCCTGGGAACGAGAAGGTTTAGGAGTGACTTAATTGCAGTCTTACAGTACCTGAAGAGATCCCACAGAAAAGACAGAGAAGAACTTTTTACAAGAGCATGTAGTTATAGGACAAGGGAGAATGGTTCAAACCCAAAGAGAGTAGGTTTAGATCAGATATTAGGAAAAAATTCTTTACTGTGAGGGTGGAGAGGCACTGGCACAAGTTGCCTAGAGAATTTGTGGATACTTCATCCCTGGAAGCGTTCAAGGCTAGATTGCACAGTACTCTGAGAAACCTGGTTCAGTGAAACATGTCCCGGCCCACGGCAGGGGGGTTGGAACTAGGTGATCTGGAAGGTCCCTTCCAATCCAGGCTATTTTGTGATTCTACAAAATATATTTTAACTTAAAACAATCCTTCACAGGTGTATTCTGGGATCATGCTTTTTATGCTTATCAGCCCATAATGGTGATCTGGTTCCAGTCCTATGAGGAAAAGATCCAGTAGCAAACCAGGCACTGAGACCTTCTCAGCAAGGCACATGAATCATAAAACCACACAGCCCTCTGAGACGACAGTTAATTAGCAGCACAGCAACAAGAAACTTCACACTTAATTGTTTTCACCAATACCCATGTTGTCTTTTGCTTCAGCTATTGAGAAATAGGAATTTAAAATCTCACTGGATTGATGTTTCATATTCTTTGTGTAGTGGTGAAAGTAAAAAGCATGGCACCAAGGGAGTTTTACAAGCACTATTTTCAACTATAAAATAAATTTAAAAACACGCTACCAAAAGAATCATCCACTGTTAACCTTCATGCCAGAAAAAGAGGAATCACTAGAAAGAAAAATAACAATTTAGAGAAGAGGTTAATTATGTGCTTTCATGTACTACTAAAAAGAGTTCAGCTTTTCTAATGTAAATAGCCCAAATTCTTCTTTGAGTGCTTCATTTCTAAGTTCATATTCTCTCAAACACCCTGCCAAAATTCACTTCTGAAAGCCTTTTGGCAAGATTGCATGAAATCATTTCAGCAGTTTTTAAGATTGTTTCAGAATTTTTTTTTTTCTGCATGCAAAAAAGAGAAAAGAAAAAGCTTCAGCCATATTCCTTATAGTGAGATTTTTTTACTCTCAGTGATTCCAAGCCTCTGTGCTTCCACCCACACGCACTGCAAATGTTAACTTCACATTAAGCTAATAGACTCCGTCCGGTCTGGCTGCTGGGTAACTACAGCTGCTTCTTGCAAGCCAAGAACACAAAAGTGGGTGCCACTGGACGAATTGTTGCCCTTTCAGCAGCTGCTTTCTCTATGACCAGGGGATGGTATTTTAAAACCCATGCACTCTGCTTTGCCTAAGATTTTGGGGCAGAAGTTGGCACTGTTTTTATGTTATTTGTGCCAGGCTTTCCTTGCAAAGTAGGGAGCAACAGGAGAGTTCGGCCCAGGACAGGTAGGGACAGTATCTCTTCAGTTGGAGCCATGGGGAATTCTCTGCTCACATAAATATCAGTGTGCTTCTCAAGAGCTGCTCAGCATTGTGCCTGGAAAACTCAGGAATTCAGATATCAAGTATCATTCAGTACCACTACAGGATTTTAGTGCTATGCAATATTTTAGGGAGAAAAAAAATGCATAGCATTTTTAGTGACTGCTTTAAGAAAGCTAATCTCTCATATGCACCCCCTTCTCGAGAAAGACCATCATATTGAACATTAAATCCATGGAAATGTGCTTGGGTTCACATCTATCTGAAAGCTTTAAGGCTGATGAGCTGCAAGTTTTAATATGCAGCTGGATTATCTGAGCACTACAGTCACATTCCTTGATGCTTGTGGCAAACCTTCTGCCCTAGGTAACCCATCCCCGCCCCTCCAGCCTCAGCCCAAGCTCATATGCCAGGCTGTGGTCTAGCAAGCCTGTGCTCTGTGTGTGCTGGACATGTGCATCATACATATCTGTCCTGCCAGCTCAGCTGAGACAGCAACAGTAGCACAGTGACATTTGTCAGAGCCCTGAGTTATACCTTTTTCCTTTCTTTTCCCACCTGTTATTTCTCCCAAACGTCTCTTCAGGTAATGAGATATCTGAGCATATCAGTTTGCCTGCAGCATCCAGATTCTGACAAGATGTTAATAATCAACCTTCAAACTTCTTTGAGGGCTATGTATAAAAACAAAATACTGGTCTTTCTTGTTCTGCCCTTACGGAATTTCCTGTTTTTCTTCATTTTGTGCGTCATGAAACCAGTCAGACCTTGGCTCTGGTGACTCTATCCTGGGCAGATGTAGTGAGCTCTCTGCATGGGCAGCTTAGGCAGAAGATGCAACCCAATCACCACCCCAAAACCTCAACTGTAAGATAAGAGCCAGCAAAATTATAGGTGACTGATAAAGAAGAAGGTGATCTAGTGTTGATAACATATGTACATGTCTTCTGATTTTGTTTTTTTCAATCTTCCTTAGAAACAAAACTCAGGACAAAGCCAGCGACT
Source organism: Oreocharis arfaki (assembly GCA_013398015.1). Lineage (NCBI taxonomy): Eukaryota > Metazoa > Chordata > Aves > Passeriformes > Paramythiidae > Oreocharis > Oreocharis arfaki. The sequence continues at coordinate 302,267 of VZRR01003432.1, read as the reverse complement.
GCAAAATAAGTGTAGTGGAAACACTGAAGTGAATGTCATCCTGGAGAACAAAAATAAATATATTGCAAAATTAGTCACGAGAAAGCCCTTAGTTTGCAACACGCATGTTTTTCTAGACAAGACCTTGCTCAATAAGTATGTGTCCAACTGGCTAAAAAATTTCCTTATGATCTTCCTAAAATGAAAGTACATGCTGGGTTTCACGGACTTTAGCTTTTAATGGCAATGATTAACAAACACTTCCAACTAGGTAAGGAGCAATTACAGGATCATAAAAGTAATCCTGGCTGCTTAAATACTCTAATACGCCACCTAGACACGCAAACCCTATTTTTGGGTACCTGTGCTAACCTTCAGTTTGCAATAGGACTTGCTCTCATTGTACACTCAGCAATGAAGGCTCTTTCCAGTCAGCGTTCAGCAGTTCTTCCATGGCCAAGAAGGTGATTGCCTGGAAGAGAAGAGGATCTAAGTGAGGGAGGTAGGGAAACTCAGGAAGTAGACAAACACGTAGCAAAACAAGAATGAGCACGAAGAGCAATGAACTTCACACTGAAACAGAAGGCTGGTTCCTTTTGCCTTAGTGAAGCAAAGAAGTAGTAAGATCACTTAATGTGGCATTTCATTGGACAGAAGTGTCATTTATTTTTGTAGAAATGAAGCACAGAGCCAGATTCACTGCCTTCTGCTATAAAAGAGCCTTTGGAGATCCTGAAGCTGGGATTGCATTTTGTCTCTCCAGTGAATGGGGGACGACAACCTTGTAGCAGAAATATCGCCCAAGCTGAGAGTTTGCAAAACTGCTGCATCAACACTGCTAATCTCAGTACAAACCTTCCATCTGGGGTTTCTTTGTTTGCTTTACAATTGTATCATATGGAGGTTTAACCCTTCCACTCTCATCCGCACAAAGCTGCACTCACTGCCACAGGGAAAAATCCTTGCACTACGGAACTTACAATGTCCCCATCACCCCAAGGCCTCAGACCAACCAAAAAGCAAGGCATCACACACAGGGTAATCCCACTAGGCTGACAGGACACACCAGAAAACCTCCAGAGAGCTGTGCTTCAGAAGCCAGTTGGACACCTTGCTGGAGGAAGGGCTTGAGAGCAGTGCAGGAAGTTGAGGTGTCTCTCGTTTCCATTCCCAGCACTGGAGAAAGCACTCTCCAGTCCACAGGATGACAACAGGGAAAGAGGCCTGATTGCTTTTCCGTATCCTCAGGCCATTTCAGGACTGCTTAAAACTCACAAGCCCTCTTACAGTCTCTTTCTGCATTCAATCTGTCCCTGTACCATGGATAGGGGTAAAGAGATCACTGCAGTTTCAAATCAGGCAGGAATCATATGTCCCATACCTTTGCTGGGGGTGAAGTAGAATGGTTTCATTCCCTCTTACAGCACTGCAGAAAGATGATGGGCAAGGCTTTTCCCGTGATGTCCTCATGAAAACAGAGCTAAGGTCCCCATAGGGGTGCATGGTGGGAGAATGACAGACTACAGATGTTCAGACTGGATATTAGGAACAGTGTTTTCCACCACGAGGACAGTCAAGCAGTGGGACACGGTCCCAGAGTTTCTGTACACCCTGTCTTTGGAGGTTTTCAAGACCTAACTACACAAAGCCCTGAGCAACCTGACCTCATTCAGAGATGATCTTGCTTTGGCCAGGTTGTTGGGAGTGGAGATGCCCAAAGCCTTTCCCACCTTGAATCACCCCATGATCCTATGCGTTTTGGGCATATTCTTTTCCAAAGGAATGGAAGAGAAGTCCCCGAGAGCCATTCATCAAGTCTCGCTGTCCCATGCTGTGGCTCAGAAAGACAAGCTTCCCTGTGCATGGACATGGTGTCCTGCTCCTGCAGAAACCTATTGTCAGATTTTCATCTCTACCTGAAGAATGTTGAGACCATAGTGTTGAAGCAGAAAGCAGAGAATTAAGATTTATTTTGTCTGATATATTCGGGAAGGAAGAGAGAACAAGGGGAAACCAACTTAGTCCAAGTGGTCACAACCCTTAGAACCAGTGACTTCAGCAGAAGTTAGCAGGAGACAACACAACCTCTCTCCTTGCTGCCTTGCTGCAGAAACTCACTGCTCCCACACACAGCAAGGACTTATGGCCACAACTGCAAGAAGCACAAATGCATCCTTATGCAAATGAGAACACAAGTATTGCTCTGAGGTGGTGAACAAAAATGTGTTTAGCAAGAAAGTGCTTCCTTGTATGCACATAATTCCTGACTGTTCTTTAAAATTATCTTATCCAAAAAATGTGGCATCAAAGCAGTGCAAAACCCAGTGAGGAAAATCCAAAAAAAAGCTTCTAATAGCCATTTCTGAAATACACCCTATCAGGCACTGTATTAATTTGAGAAATTACACTGTTTGGATGTGAACTAGCCATTGCCTTGAACAGGACCATCAGGTAGCCTGTCCATCTTCTGAGGACATTCAACTTTTCTACCCTGTCTAGAAAAGACTGGCCCAGTGCTGTATTTGTGCTGTGCTGATAAATGGCAGACACGTGGTTTAAAGGCAAGATTAGATAACTGCAGTACGATCACAGGAGAAGAGGCAAAAGGGCATCCTTCAGCTGCTTCAGAGCTGAGCAGGGTGATTGCGAGCCCTGTGCCTGAGCCAGACCCTGTGTCCTCTGTGCGTGTCCCATGTGCTGGCTTGTGGCTGCTGTTGAGCAGGAGTTCAAGATGGTGACACTTCTGGCTGCAAGTCCCAGAGCTCTGGCACAATGAGTATTGGTGCTATTTTGTGAAGCACTGCTTTATTGGTACCTCCTTGAAGAGATGTTGATATTACCTTGAGCAGCTGCTAAAGACTACTCTGCAGGTCCAAGGAGACAAGAGGTTTTCTCTCTTGAACTGAGGAGTGTTATATTAATTCAGAATTATTCCAAAAAACATTAAAATCTGAAAGTGCCCTTTCAAGAGGCATCCAGCACACAAAAGAAAGTTGTTTCTATGTTCTGTGAGCAGAGTTTTTCAGCAAAGTTGTGGACTACCTGAAGAGAATGTCTGATTCCTTACTGCTTTGGTGACCAGGAAATCAGAGGGGCATTTTAATGTACACATTGTAAAACCAGAAATGAGGTCTGCATAATTTAAGCAAGACTTGGTTTCATCAGAACAAAAATCCCTGTGCTTTGTTAAACAGTGTCAGTGATCAGAAAGGGAACTACCACGCTCATGTGTACTAAAATCAGTCGTGGCCTTGGAACCACCATATTGATGTCATCATCATTTGGGGTAACTACGAATCAAGTGATATTTGATGCAAGCCTGAAAGGTGTCCCCAGCAGTGCCTTTCAGAGATTTCTGTAATGGGAAGTATTTCAGGATTGCATTAATGTATTCTGTATTTTGAACTTCTCATGCAAGTATTCGTGTACTGTGAGGCAGAGTGAAAAGATGGATTTATACTGCCTCTTAAACAGATGGGCCAGACTCTGCTCCAGATTGCAGCTTCATGAATTTCTTTATACTCATGTAAAATGGAAGTCAGATGCAAAGAAAATGTACCAGGGTGTGGCTCAATGCTTCAGGCCTCATTCCTCTTCTCCCATCTCAACACTGCTGTTTTAGAAAATAGGGCAAGTGTAAGTAAAGGTAAATTCTCTACAAGATCATCAGTGCACATGTCTCCAGAGGCCACTGGGGGTTTCCAGTATGGGATGCCTTGTGAAGGCATCTCTATTGAATGTAGATCAACACAAGAACTTTATCACTATGAAAACAAGCAGGTCTGCAGGGCTAAAAGCTGGAAGAATTATGGATTTTTTGCTCTTAGAGAAATCTCCTTTTCCTGTTTCGTAATTTTCAGACGTACATGTTATCCAATTTTTTAAAATACACTAAATAATGCATTGTTTATAGTGCAACAGTACCTAGGAGTCTTTGGACTCAGCTGGGGGAAGCCCTGTACAAAAAAAAAATAAAGTGACAACTCCTAACCTTCGTGCTCCGTACCCCTGTGATTATTGATGTACTAGACAAGATGAGAGGAAAGCTAATGTCTATACAATTTGATGGGTGAAGGTATGGGTGTTAACATCTTTAAAATGGGTCTTAATGTCTCTACTAACTGTGGGCAGCAGGTTTGTTGCAGAGCCCAGACAGCTTGGCTCCTGAAACAAACAAGGGTCTGCACAAGCCTGGACTTCTGAACTTCGGGGTGGAATAGAAGGTTCAAGAGGGGAATATGTGGTAGGCAGTTCAGGAAGGCTGTACCTTCCCTGTACCTCAGCCAGTGAGGCAGGAAGAGGGCAACACGCGGCTGGGAGTTGGGATATAAGGAGGCTGCGCCCTCCGAAACCTCGAGAGAGAAAACCCCGTGGGAGTGTGCCCCAGTGGACTCTCTCCCTTTATTCGAATAAAGTCACAGGACTCCTCTGTCTCCTCTTGGACATAAACCTCTAGCATTCATGGACTTTTCTGACAAAGACAATAACTAGAGATACTAGATGGGGAGTACAAATATAGTGGGAAACTATCCCTCAGCTTCTTACCCAAAGTGCTGTGAAGCAATCCTGAAGTTAATGCAAGCCCTGAAGCTCTGTAATAGGTCTGATATTACTTCTAATAAAGCAAAAATTGCGTGCAAGAGGGAACAATACTAGGAGAATCAAAGCAGAAATGAGAAGTGGAAAACTAGAACAGCAAGATGAAAAAAAATCCACAAACCAAACCAACCACCCAAACAAAAAAGAAAACAAAATACACAAGGAGGGAAGAAGAAGAGGGAAAAGAAATAGAGATGGTAGTTTAATAATTTTTAAGGTTCAAAATGATGCTGTGATGTAATGCCAACTGCTGGCAAAAAATTACATGTGAAATCCATAATTTTTGCATTTGTTTCTGAAAGGGTGAATGAAAAAAGGCAGAGGTCTGTCTCAGTGGGGGTGGTACATCTGCTTTGTGGTGATTAACACATCTCTGCTGTGTGACAGATAAGTGAGGGCTAGCAGCATTTCCCCCACTTTTGATATGGCACCACTTCCATCTCCTGAACTGGCTCACACCTGACATGATTTGGAAAACAGACTCAAATTTGGAGACCTAGAGCCTCCTCTGCCCTATCCCTGCCTCCTCCTGCCCTGACTAATCAACCCTTTTGATTTTTGCAAACAGGCTTTTTGTGCTTATGTGATGTATTTTGTGTTTTACGATGACTTCGGAGCAAATCACCTTTGACTCCTGTTCCCTCAAGGCATTCAACACAGGTGTGCTAATTCAGAGTATTACAAATCAACTCATTCTTGTAATTTTGCATTTATAGAAGTTAAAGCACCCCTATTCATATGGATATTGTCCAAAACTGTGAGTATTGTGATTGTCAAAAATCTCGTGTGTGCTGATGTTCCAGACTTCTGTGGCACAAATTCAGAGCATTGGCATGTATTAAGGCATCTCAAAATAGGTGGAAATTCCTTTTAACCACCTTGGACATAACATTTTTGTTGATACTATAGAAAATACATTTAGAAATTATGGGACCATTTCCTTTTTTTGTAAGAAAAATGAATGAATATTCACTGAATGGCTTCCAGCAAGTTTCTCAAATGTATTTGAAGCTAAAAGTCTCATGTTTAAAGATGAGATAGACTCAAGACAACTAACTGAGTGGCTTTACAGATTAAAAACAGAAACAGCAGCTTCTGACACTAAATTTAGTCAAATAAAACCAACACTAACTCTTTCCTGAAGAGAAAATTTGGTGTCTTTAAAGAAAAAAAAATCAGCTATTGAATAACAGAAATGAACAACCCACTCTCACTTTCTCAGTTTAGCAGCCTCCAGAAAATAGGCAATTTTAAACCCAGCAGCATAAGTTAGCGTGATTCTTTTGGTTCCCAGTTTGGGAAACAGTGGGAACAGAAAGAAAGAGGCTCTTTCAAGGGGTAATTCAAAACAGGAGTCTAAATTAGGCTACTTGCTCTTCATATGTTTTATATGTTTGCAGAATTGAAAGCCTGGAGATGTGCCTCTGGGTCACTGAGCTCAGACTGGGCTGTGGCTCCTTGTAATCCTCCTAAAACAGGGCACTCAGAGGTCCCCCCACTTCTTTAGGATAACCCAACAGCTTCCAGATTAGAAACTGCCTTCTGATTTCCAAACTGAATTTTGACCTGGCCAGTATGTGCCCATCTGCTGCTCTGCCAGCAGTCACTTGGCTTCAGGTTACACATGCCCTTGTCTCTGGAGTCATCTCCTCTAGTGCAGTAACAGCCAGTAGTGGTGTCTCCTGCATTTTGTAATTGCCTGGATGCAAGGAGTGAATGGCAGAGCTGATAATAGACTCCTTTATACTCTGTAAATGGAGACAAGCAAAGTGCACTTGCAAAACCTGCAGTTTGGATTGAAGTCTGATTGCATCTGTGTCTCAAAAGAGCTAAGGAACAGTCTCAGATAAAAAGCTTTTTAATTTCATATGTAAAACAAGGTGAAAGAGAAAGAGTCCAAGACAGACTGGTTTTTTTGTGGCCTGGTATTAAAGGAGTAAAAAACAATTAGAAAACGAAGTTAGTGATAAGCAGGAAGGCAATGACAGAAAGTTTTCTGGGAGAAGACATCACATTTTTTTTCCTGCCAGACTTCAGGTCTGACCAAAAATTGGAAGATTTTGGGATGTCAGCATTTCAGAAAAAAGTTCTACAAACTGACAAGCTCTTGACACACTTTAAAATGCATCTGTTGTATAATCCTCAGGCATCTTGGAGTAACAAGGGAACAAATAAAAGGAAAAAAGAAAAAAAAAAAGAAAGAAAAAGCATCCAGTGTTTGTTTTCAAAACTCAGAGTGGAAAAGCAAAACTGAATACTTGTCATGTGCACAGGGTTCTTTGGTACACAGAGTTGAACTGGCACTTAACTTTGAAGTGGCACCACAAATTCACACCAGGCAGTTGCACATGTGTATTCACCCCCTGCAGACCTGTTTCAAAACTAGACAGGAGTTCAGCTGAGTTACAGATAGCAATAACAGAAAGGATGGCTGCTAAGCCCTTCTGATTGCAAATATCCTTTGTTTTTTCATCCTTCCTCAAATAAGAGCATAACTGATCCAGCCCTGCTAAGTTTCTCATGGCCTAAAGGCAGCAATACATATCAATAAACAGAAAATAGCTAGTTTTTGAGTGGGAACTTTGTTTCTCTCACTTCAGCAGCTGATAAAGAACAGGAACGACTTATGAATGTCTTCTGTTCCCCAGCTCCTACAGGGCAGTAACAGCGTGTGGTGCACTGGGAATACCCTGTTACCTGGCAAGTACACGCGCTCCACAGACCTTGCTGCACTGAACATGTCCGTGTCACCCACTTCTGCGGGTGCTCAGCCGGGCAGGGAAGCACCAGTGACAGCCTTCTGGGTGACTCAGGCTCCCCAGGTCACACAGCTGCACGCACAGAGAACGTGTGTCCTACGAGCACACTTTGCATGGCCATGACTGAGGCAGCACTCAAATCCCACGGCATGAAGCTGAGTTGGTTTTGCACCACACAGCAGAGGAGCCCTGAAGAGCTGAGACACAAACCTCACCTCAAGGGTGCAGTGGATGGACGATCTTTTCGCCTGGAATAGGCAGAACCTTGCGCAAATAACTGATTTTATCAAACTGCTGACTTGCATCTCAGAATAAGGAAAACCTGCAGAAGACTGGGAGAAATGGGTTAAATAATTAATTAATCAGTCCTATTATGGAGGGCAGTTCAAGACCACTGCCGTTATTGTAGTGAAAGAGATGCTGCTGTTCCCCTCCTTCTGCTCCTGCCTTCCATCATGCTCAGGGATCATTTAGACACGGGTTCAGCGAGTAATTCAGTGATCTGACGCAATGCAAAAGTTTTTTGTTGTGTTTTTGGGGTTTTTTGGGGGGGTTTTTTTGAGGGCATGCTAGGTTTTTTTTGTCTGATCACCTTGCTTGCCTGTGACTGCTCAGTCCCTGGTTTTGATGCCACAAAAGCACCTGCTGGGTCTGATGAAAGAGGTAGGAAGAGGCAGACCAGGGCCTGTTTTTTGCATTGGCAGCCTGCAATCACACCAGCTAAAGCAAAACATCAAACTGCAAACACATACCAGGAAAGGAAAATGAGTTAATGTGGCGCTGTACCCTCTCTTACTGATCACGTCCTACCCTCTCCATAGGGTCTCCCTCCTTCCCCTACCCCTAGTCCTGGCCACTCCTCGAGTTCTCCCTATTGGTTCCTGTATCCCAACGCTGCCCATGTACCACCTCTATGCTCTGAAACCATTTGCCAAAGTGCTCTCCCCGCCCCCCTGGCAGCTGGGTAAACTGAGGCTCCAGGCCATGTGCCTCTCTCTCTTTCTCTCTCTCTCTCCCTCTCTCTGCCCCTGGGAGCAGCCTGCCAACAGCTCCTCTCCTCTGCCTTTGGGGGCCAGCCCGTGTGCTGGCCCCAGGCTTTGGGGAGGCAGCATGGAATAAAGACCTTTGCAGTGCCATGAGGAGAGCCTTCTCACCTCCTTTGCCATCACTGAAGTTGCAGGCTGGCAGCTGGAGCAGCGGTGCGGGGAGTCCGAGATGGACTGCAGGAGGGCAGAGAATCCCTGCCTTGTCCCAAGAAGCCCCCGCTGCGCTCCCAGGGAAAGCTGCAGCAGCTAAGCAACACCCAGCACTGCAACAAGTTACCATTTTAACTGTTTGCCTATTTAAAAGTTGACTGGAAAGCCTAAGTATGGTGGAATTTCTTATTTTATTTCAGCATGATAAAGCTGTATTGCTATCAGAATTTCTACTTTTCATGGCCATCCAATTTCCCATCTGACCTACACATAGTAAAATCAACTTGAAGGACACTAAATCAATTTAACTTCTCTGTTCTTTTTATTTTTTCAGTTCCTAACAGTGGAAATAATCGTGTTTTGCTATGGGATGTGTAGGTATTGAATTATTTCAGGTTTGTAAAATCCTTTACCCTTTGAAGATTAAAATGCTCATATGTACAAAGCACTCAGACAGAAAAGCTGCTGGTTTATGAGATGTGATGTTTCTGAAAAATGGAATTTCTTTCAGTGAAGACAACTCTGAGAAGGTCATTTAATTTTTTTTTATGTTCTTCAACTTCTTTTAGTGAACCACAGGGCTGGAGGGCTGTCCAAGAGGTCACCATCTATTCAACACCAACTTACGTCTTCCAGTACAGGCATGACGTGCTATGGAGCAATGTTTGTGAACTGTCAGCAGTTCACCCACTTCTTTCTGCAAGTGGCTACTCCAAAACCCTCCAGCTGACAACTTCTTGATTCCTTGATGCTGCAATATTCTACATAATTAAATACCTGAAGGAAAGAAGATTTTTAAAGTCAAGTCTCTTTATATTTAAACTTATTGAGTTCCTGGCAGTTTTGAAGATAACAAGATTTTCATGTTGATTTTAATTACAGTAACATTTCCTGTTATTCTACCCCAACTGGAACATTATCTAGATATTTTAATAATGTCTTAACCAGCATGGAATTAACATTGTTATTTTAACAGTCATTACAATAACCAAAGTAATAGTTTCCAGGAAGCTTTCACCAAATTTCCTAAGTTTTAAATAGGAGAAAAAACACCATTTAAATTATAACATGTTTTTCCAGGAACAAAAGACTTATATTTTGTGCACAAAAACACATATACACACAGGCTATGCAGACAAGTATTCTGTGTATCATCTTTCAGAAAAAGTTGACAGAAAAAATGTCCTCAGTGGACAAAAGCCAGGCAAACTAACTGAAAGGTGATATTTATGTTTGACTTATGGGATTGTATTCCACTATGATTTCCAAACTGGCAGTGTGCTGTGGGAAAAAAAACCAGACTCTGCTGACATCCTTCTACAATCTGAGTGTTTCCACAGCAATTGCAGTGAACAGAGACTCTTTTCCCCTACATCCAACTATTCCCAGCTCCGTGCTTCAGCAGGATGATCTTCCAGGTGAACCAACACAACTGGTTTGGAAATGTGCTAAAGCCCAGCTTGGTGAATTGATCCGCATTCAAGTTATCTTCCCATTCTTCTTTCTTCCCCCTTTTTTTTTGTGGGTTTTCTATTAAGCTGTATCATTTTCCTGGTGCATCTCACTGTGCTGCACTGCAGACAGGTGTATTACAGTGCCCAGGAGGAATGATGCTCTCAGACAGAAAACTGACCAGATCATTAAACCGTAGGCTCAGTCTGTGTTTAAATCCCACCCCAATGCTATTTATGACTGCTGTGATTATTTTTAATTAGGCTTTGGATAGTGGCAGCACTTTAGAAAGCAACTTTTTGCCCATTAGACCCAGTGAAGAAAATAATAAAATAACACCAAAAGAATATGAGGAAACACATGGAGGTTTCTAAAAAGAAAGAAGTTAAATAGAATTAATCCACACTGCTTCTGTTTGTGTTATCACTAGTTCCTGCATTGAAATAAATAATGAATTCCAAAAAAAACCCCTCGAAACCAACTTTCTGAAAAAACAATTTCTTCCCAGTAGCTGCAAGTTTCAGTTAATTTAGATCCCCTAGACAAAGTGCTGTACATCAAGCTGTACATACACATCACGCTCATTCTGTTCACAAAATTAACTCACATAATTGCTAGTAACTAACTGCTTGAGTTGTTCTGTAGAGCAAGTGTCTTCCCTTAAAAAACCCCAAGTTTACAGTTACAACAAATGAATACATATTATCTACCCGCCTTCTAGAAACAGCCAGAAGCAGTTTCTCTGCGAAGTAAACAGGATGTGTTCAATCATGCATAGAAGTATATAGTGCCGAGCTGGAGTAAGTGCTCTGCTGTAAAACAAAATGGTCAAATTTTATAGTGAGATAATGATCATGTATGAATTAATGCTCTGAAAAATAAGCCTTTGAGTACAGCTCTCCACTTTCTAAAGGCATGTAATTAGGACATTGCTCTTGCAAAGCCACCTGCAGAACAGTACCTACTGTCTCAGTGAGGAGTTAATTTCAGAGCCTATATACAAGACCATGCAAATACACATATTTTTGCACCTTTCCAAAACAAGCAAAGGAAAAGGCAGTCCTCAGTTATGTTCAGACTCTGAATTTTTTTAAAGTAGTCCCATTATACTGTGCTAACAGCTTCATCAGAGGTAGGGATGATGACACACCAATGAAAGTGCAGCAGGGTTTGTAAGGAGATTTAATTTTGTTAGACAGATACCACTGAAATAAAAGCGTATCCCGTGTGCGCAAGGATCCTTTTTAAAAATTCCATTCACCCTAGAATCAGCTTTCTGTGAAGCACTCCAGGCATGTAATCCATGTGTTCTCCCCTGTGAAGTGCATGGCAGATTACCACCCAGATCATGGTTAGCTCCCAGACTGGGGAACTGACGTGACTGAATAACAACCACCCCCGGGATTTTCGCTCCCAGGACTCTTTTTAGCCAGTTCATTTCCTTACAGCACTTCATTATACAGTCACACAGTGCTTCTGCTTTTACAGACAGTGACAAGTCAAAGTGGCCAGGATTGGGTCTAGAAATAAAAGGTTTATTTGTCATTATTTTCCAAAACTCTGTTTACATGCATTCAACACGTGGTGAGCCAACAGACACATGTTGACACCGAAGGAAAATCTGCCTTTTCCCCCACGCAATTCCTGCTGATTGCTGTGAGCAAGGAGTCTTGGATCCTTTGCTGAGCTGATTCAACTCTCTAACCCAGCAGAAAGCTATTCACCTTTAGGAGGGAAGATTTTCACTGTTTATTTTGATGAGTTCCCTCCCACCCCGTGACAGTGACTTCAATTACTTTACAAAAAACACCCTTGCATACCATAGCTATCAGGAAGTTAGTAGACCAACCACTCCCCTTGGGGACAATAAACCATCACACTGACTTGGTCCCTCCTTGCCTGACTCTCCTCAGCCTCGAGAGCTTTGTAAACACTGATAAAACGTAGTTTAAGGAGGCCTTTTAAGTGATAACACTTTGGCTTCAAGAAAGGAGTAACAGCATGACAATAAAGAACAAGTCTGTCGTGAAACACAGATGTCCCATCTGACATGTCTCACACACAGAGGGATACTAATTTAAGGCTGTATTTCACTGACAAATCCAGATATGTCAGTGCTTGTGAGCCGGGAAGATTTTTTCCATGGAAGTAATTAGCTTAGAATTACTACTGGAGAGAAGGCACAGGGAGTGCCTTTATCTTACACAGGTAAAAAAAGTTACAGCAGAGGAGTAGAACTGGAGTGAACTCAATAGGTCAGACTGAGCCACCTCTGCCTGGTCTCAGTGATCATTGTACAACCTCATTACGTAAATACACCTCTATTTTCTACAATCTATTGTGACTCTAAGGCAATTACAGAGAAACCTATATGGTTTTGTACAATGACAGCCTGCAGTGGCTACAAATTGAAACCGAAAACTGAGACTCAAAGCACGGCAGAATGGAAAGAGGCAGGGTCATCCAACCAGTGCCATGGGGATGAGACGGAGATACCACAGACCTTTTCTGCCCCTGCACATAAAACCAGAAGAACAAAAACAGAGGCTTTTTCCTAGGATCATTGGGAACTTTTGGGTTGCTGTCTGAAAATGCAGAGCCAGAAGAAAAAAAGTCATTGGTAAAGAAAGGACACAGGATGATATAGCCACATCTGTTTAGACAGGCTTGATCAGGAAGAGTAAGGGGCATGCGCATGTATGGCATGTCCAGCAAAATGTCTAGCTTGTATGTCATGTCCATGCTACCCTTGAAAATACCAACCTAGAGATATGTTTTTTAATACTATAACACTACTGGACAACAGAGTCTTAGTGAATGGAAACAGCATTTATTTTCTTGCCTGGAACACAGAGGAAATTCTGCTTTTCCAATTAAGTCAGTGCTTTAGAATCCTTAAAACACTGTCCTAAAACAAGTATTTTTATCTCTGTTGGTATGAGTAAGAGCATCTATTAGCTGGTTGCTCTAGCAAAATGCCAAATTAATCCTTCCCCAAAAGGTTGAAAAGATGGCATATAAAGAAAGCGATGGTGGTAAAATAATTAATTACTTGAAACAGTTTAAATTTACTGATAAAATTCCTACTCTCCTGATCTAAATCAATACAAAAATAAATTTGGACACTTACAGTTTAAACCTAGTTTAGCTTGTGAGTTATTTAAAGCCACACTTTTGAAACCTGTGATGAGCATCTACGTGTAGATTTACACCAGTTTAACAACATTTATTTTAAATGTATATCTGTAGTCAAGATAGTGCATCATTTTCATAGCCAAAATTTTCATACTATATGCATTTATTGTTGCCCGGAAAGGGGTTATTTTTTATGTAACTCTTTTTAAAATGAGGGTATATTTATTCATCAGCAAGTCTTTTAGCCTTCTTGATTGCACATATATCTTTGGGAATGTGAAAGCAGGCACATTTTGCATTGGAGAGACAGTGGAAAGAGAGCCACTTCCCTGCACACCCAGCCACGCGCTCAGGGGTTGTGCCCAAGAGGCTCACGGTTTGGTGGAGACATCTCTGTCCTAAACAGCACCTGTCCCCTGCAAACACTCTGCTTCTTGAACACACAAGATTTTGCAGGTCACCAAAGCTTCCACTATCAGGGTGGGTTTTCTGTGCTTTTTGTTGACTGCTCATGTGTACAAAGGGTCTCAAAGGTGGCGCAGGGTTTTGGGGTTACATCCCGAGCAGGGCCCGTGCTGCACGGTTTCCTGGCTGTGCTGTGTGGCTGCTGCAGAATCTCTGAGTCACTCTGTGCTGCTAAACCCATGGCGAACAAGAGGCCTCATCCTCCACAGCAGCAAGGCGCTGGCCTGCAGTGACACCGGGGATCAGCCCCGCTGGGGACCTGCCGAGGCCTGGGGCTGGGCAGGGGGCTGGGCAGGAGGATGCCCTTTGGGGAGGTAGATGGACTTTGGGGAAGAGCATGTCCTGTCTTAGGGAGGATGCCCTTTGGGAAAGCAGGCCCCTTGGGGAGGTAGATGGACTTTGGGGAAGAGCATGCCCTGTCTTGGGGATGATACCCTTTGGGGAGGCGTACGCGCTGTGCAGAAGAGGACGACCTTTGGGAAGGACACCGTGTGGGGAGGAGGAAGCCCAGCCGGGGCGGGCCCGGGCCCGGGCCCGGGGGCGGGGAGGCGGCGGCGGCCGGGCCCATTTGAGCG
>VZRR01003432.1:208055-288006 GCA_013398015.1 Oreocharis arfaki | reverse complement strand
GGGTGGGCGCTGCGGGGCTTGGCGCTGGCGCTGTTGGCGGCGCTGCCCGCGGCCGTGCTGGGCGACACGCCGGCAAACTGCTCCTTCGCCGACCTGCTGGGCGCCTGGGAGCTGCGCGTCTGGCGGGCCGGCGGCCGCCACGGCAACTGCTCGCAGGCGGGTGAGAGCGCAGCGGCCCCGGCCAGCTCCTCGCTGCGGAGCCCCGGGCGGGCGAGAGGTGTCCCCGGGAGCGGGGCGGGGGGAGCGGCCGCTCCGTGCCGGGAGCCCGCGGAGCCGGCACGGACGGCGGGGAGGCGGCTTCCTTCGCTGTTGCAGTTCCACCTTAGTGTGGGGTTTCGTTTCTCTTTTGTTTGTTCCGATTAGGCCTCTCCATGGGCCCCATGGCTTATGCTGGCTCCCTGCCCCTCTCTGACAGGAGCCTTCCTGCCCGGCTCTGCCTGCCCGGGCAGTGGCTGTTCCCTGCAGAAGAGGGTGGCAGTGCTGGTGACAGCTGGGCACCTCCTGGGAGGCTGTCAGAGCTGGCAGTCGTGGGAGCGTGACAGCATCCAGAGAGATGGAAATACCACTTCCCTCGAGGGGATAATCGTAGTGGGGAGTTACTATTTAATGATTGTATGTCAGTGTCAATTTAAAAATAGTAGATATTTTGCATTTTTCTGTGTCATCTGCTTTTTGATCAGAGGAGGCAAGTGGCAGTACCAGCAGTGGAGGTGAGGTGCGTGGTAGGGTTGGAGCACTGGTGTGAAGGAGCGTAGGATGGGTGATGCCTCATCCCAGATGTTGTAGGGGAAGAGTTGTCATTGCAGACACGGTGCCTGAGTGACACAGCATCCAAGACCTTTGTAGCTCTACAGCAAGTTGTGTTTAAATAAGCTGGTGTTTCCCAGTCACTGCTGTCTGGTGCTGCTGCTAATTAAATGTGCAGATACTGTCTAGCAGTGAAAAAAATGAGCATGTAGACCCACTGACAGGTAAGTGGAGCTCCTAAAGTGTCTCGATGCCCTTCTGCAGAAGACTGTGTTCAGCAAGTGTATTATAGCATCCTCAGGAATACGACATCCTTTATACTACTTTTTTATATTATTTTTGTCTCTTCTATGCAGTAATCATGCCGTAATTTTTCTTTATTTCTTTTAGGGCCTGTGGAGAAAAAAGTGGTTGTCAATCTTCAGAAGCTAGATGTGGCTCAGGATAGTCTAGGCAACTATGGTTTCTTCACTTTGATTTACAATCAAGGCTTTGAAATTGTGATAAATGACTACAAGTGGTTTGCATTTTTTAAGGTGAGTTAACCTGGTATGTTCTACACCTCTGGCTGTTGCCAAAATGGCCTGTAGTTAGGCTTCTCTTCAGTCACTGAGTGCCTCAGTGGGTCAGTTGGGACACTTGATTATCTTTGGCTCTAAGGTTTGCCTGGGTTACCAGACAAAGGATTTCTTCTTTTCTTGTTTGGAACATAAGGAAGCAGTGATCAGTGATTGGGTAGGGAGCAGAGAGCGGGAAGAGCTATTCCACACTGGCCATTATCTGAAAAAAATACAGATGCTGCTACTTTCCCTTCTGGGCATGCTTAAAGCAATTGAAGGCCTTCATGAAGCTAACTTTCCTGGTAGCCTTTAATTTATCTTTTTTTTTTTTACCCTGTGGACCCAAGTCAAATAGCAAATACCATTGCTTTTATCATTCCTTACAGATGTTGTCAAATGCATGGAAACTTTAGAGCCATCTGTTCTCCTTGATGGAGGATTTCTGACATCTTTAAATTTTATTTCAGAATACTACTTTAATATCTAAAGAACCTTTCTGCTGCCTCTAATTATTGTTTTGGAGTAATACTGTTCTCTTCAGTCCCTGTTAATGCCTTCAGGTCAAGCTGAAAACAGTGATGATAGGCAGGGGTTAGACAGGAGAAAACACTCTTGTTAGGAGTGCTCTGCTGTTGTCCTGATGAGTGGCATGATGAATCTGAAGGGTGGTTTGAAGTAATCTCTGCAGGATGACTTTACTACCTGGAAGACAGATGCTTTGTGCAGCAGGGCTTCTCAGTTGGTGAGGGCAGCCCTGGGCAGGAACAGTAAATGTGTTTTTGGTTGTTTCGGGAAGCATGATCTTGTGTCTGACTTCAGATGAGTCAGTAGTAAACACCCAGGCCTTGTACAATCATAAAATCTCTGAACTTTGGCTAGTACTAGGGAGGGTGAAGAAATAACTTTTTCTCTAAATTGTCTTTCTGGGAGCCATGGTAGATGGTTTATTTTACAGCAGCTATTTTAAAGTCAGTGTTTTCAGGTGTTAACAAAAGCAAGTGATCCACTCTTTCAGGACAATTGTAATCATTACTGAACGGAAATTATGTGGAAGGCTCCAGTTTAACTGCAACCTCCTTGCAGCTTCCATCTGTGCCAGTTAGGGCTCATGTAAGGGAAAGGACTGTTTAACACAACTACTGGGGAAGTTGTTTACATGCTCATTGTTGTACATGAACCCCAGTAAGCACCACTCAGCCATCAGTGGGATGGGGGAGTGAATCAGAAGGATAGAACTGCAAAAACACGTAGGCTGAGATAAAAGTACTTTAATAGGCACAGCAAAAGCTGTGTGTGTATGCAAGCAAAGCAACATGAGGAGTTCATTCACTACTTGCCACCCTAATAAGCAGGTGTTCAGCAATTTCCAGGAAAGCAGGGCTTCATTATACATAACTGTTACATAAGAAGGCAGATGCCATGATTCCGAATGTCCCTCTTTTCTCCTTCTTTCACCAGCTTTTATTTCTGTGCATGATATTGTATGGCATGGAGTATTTCTTTGGTCAGTTGGGGTCAGCTTTCCCAGCCATGTCACCTCCCAGTTTCTTCTGCACCCCCAGCCTATTTGCTGTCAGGGCTGTCTGAGGAGCAGATGAGGCCTTGGTGCTGTGTTAGCACTGCTCAGCTAAACTGAAACATCCCTGCATTATCAATGCTGTTTTCTTCACAAATCTGAAATGTGGCACTATATGAGCCTCTGTAAATAAAATGAAATGTCAAGGCCTAGTGCACTCTTTTAGCTGGAAATTTTAAAAATAAGAATGCAATTTTTTAAACAAGACAGGCACTTGTACTTGAGCAGAAGCAAAGTATGAGAGAAATATACATGACTGACATTCTCATCTGTATAGGATAGTGAAATTATATTGCCCTGATGTGCACTCCTTGTAGTTTTGGCAGGTGATACAGCAAAAACTGCACAGACACTGGAGGGTAATCTAACTGAGCAGAATTACTCTGAAACTTCTCAGGCAGGGACACCTCTATGAGCTCACATGCAGTGGGAGGGCCTGCCTCAAACGTGGCAGGAATTGCTACCTCCGTGAGGACAGCGGAGCACTGTATGCTGTAGCATTGTCCATGAACTCGGTTTTGAGGTGTCATCTCTGGCAGGGAGAATTCAGCAGTCATTGTTGGACTCATATGAGGAGAATATAGTTGAATTAGCTGACTTTGGGCTGATATTTTACACTGAAATACAGAGTTGCTTTACAAGCCAATATGCTTAGCAGTAAAAGAGGTGCTGATTATCAAACAAATTCCTGAATGTGAGAATTTAATTGTAGAAACAGTGTGGCCTGCTCTGGGATCTAAATGGATCTGTTAGGTACCAATTTGAAGACAGCTGAGAGTCACTGAAGGCTGCTGCTGTCCATCCCCTGTGAAATACATTCCCAGAAGAAGAGCACTACGTCAAATGACTGCTAAGCACTGATTTCATGTATTGCATTGATTTGCAAAAGTACTCTTAAAACAGCATACCGAAACTGTTACAGAATAGTTTAGGCTGGAAGGAGCTTCTGGTGGTCATCTGATTCATCTTGCTGCTCGAAACAAAGTAAGTCAAGTATACACCTGAGCAGTAGCAATACACAATAGCTTGCATTTTATGGACATGAACGTGTCTCCGCCCTTTGTGAGCTAATGGATTAATTCTTAGTTTTGAAATTGGCTTTGGCATTAAGAAATAGCAAGCTTGTTTGGGTCATTGCTCAGTAATGGGGAATCCACCTGCAAGACATATTTAAATTAAAGACTTCTTTCCTTAAACACTATAGGGAGGATTAGAACCCAATTCAGTTACCCTCTCTAATAATTTTTCTGCTGTAAAAGGAGCAACAGATTACCAAGATGCAAGTCTGTTGCTGAGAATCATGAGGAAATACCACAGCACTTACTAAATGAATTTTCTGCTGCAGACAACTACTTACTGCTGTTGGGCAACAACATGCAATGTGTCTGTCTGCAAAACTCCCAATTTCACAACTGTCATTGGGGACTTGGAGGGAAGAAGTGGTTCCTTACAAACTGCTTGACCTTGTGACATATTTAACTGTGCATATCTTTTTACTTTAATCCACTAAATATTGCATTGCATATGAAATAGAAGCACAATATGTCTGAGATTGAGCAGAGGGAGGATTTGCCAGGTACAATGAGCAGCAGTATTTAAGCCAATACAGTACTTTGTGAGTTTCAGGCATAGAAGTGCCACTTCTGCTAATGGAACCTCCTGTGTATTTTTTCCTTGTGTTAAAGAATTAAGCTGTTAATTACTGACAGGAATGCTGTGGGCTTGTCTAAGTGGTGGCTTTATCAGAGCTACTGTACTGCGTAGATACGGACACAGCCTGGTTGGCCGTGCATGTTTCAATGAGTTTTTAATAGCTTTTTGTTCCTGTGGCTTACTAAACAGACACCCACTAAAACTTTTGTAGGGCCTCATTGCCTTTACAAGGTATTTGTTCTTTTGCTTGAGGCCTATGGGGAAATGACTTTATACACCAGAGGAGTGGATTGGATGAGCTCATCAATCTTGTTTTTTCCTCAGTTTACTTTAGTATCTTAGGTAAAGAAGGTCTAACAGTGTTTTATTTCTAATTGTTGTACACAGACTTAAAGTTTGCCAAATTAACTGCAGCATCTTACTGCATTCTTGCATTCTGCTTCTCACAAGTTACAGTTACTCTGCCTGTTTTTTCAGCACAAAATAACTTGTTTTATGTTTGCTTCTCAAACATCCCTGTACTGAACTTGGATGTGAAGTTAGTGTGCTGACTCTTGGCAGAAGCTTGATCATGAACTTCTGCTGGATGATACAAGGATTCTTTAGGGTTATGCAATATATAAAGCTTTAAAGATAATTATTTTTTTTTTTACCCCTGAGAGATGGCAAAAGAAATAGGAACAGTGTAACATAAAAAGGTAGAATGATGCTGTGAAAGGAAAGTTGGGGTCAGCTTGTTTCAATTACTTGATATCTTTGAGGCATTTATTCATTGTTAAGACTACCGCTTTGAGAAGAGACGGTCTCATAAGATTCTCACTGTTTGTCCCTTAAACTAAGTGGTACTACTTGTGACCCCTGAGATGTTCTTTAGCAAATACCATAAGTGTGGCATTTTTTTGTGTTGAAATGTTACAACTACTTCAGCAAAAAGAAAGAGATAGATTTTAGAATATCTCACCACTCAATCTTTTCCAGACTGACTTGATGACATTTTTGTCACATCTTTTTCTCTCTTCCCCAATACTCCCAAATTTGGTTAAAATCAAGGACTCCTGTTCTGAAATAAACAGCCTAGATAAGTGACAGCAGTTAATGTTTAAATTTTCAGGATATGGAAAAAAATCCCCAAACCTGAATGCGTTTTATTTCATGTTGCCAAAGTAAAAGCGCTAGAGTTGCTAATGCTATGAAATCATCATGCGAATCAATAGAAAGTCAGCTTTTAACCTGCTTAACTGGCAGTGAGCAACTGCTGCTTCCCTTAAGTGTAAATCTGAAAGCACAAAACTCAGAATTGCAAAATGTTTCCTACAGTAAAGAAAATGCACCTGGAGTTGATATTTGCTTTTATTTTATACTGGGTAGCAAAATGCTGTAGTTTGTTCTGATAACATAATCTGCTGTATTTTTGTGTGGTTGGCATCTGTAAGTCTGCTCTCATTCAGTGTGTGCTTCCCATAGTAAAATGCATAGGCACACCTGTAAATTTGAGAGATAAGTCTTTCCACCAGGTTTAATGTGTAGGGTAGTCCTGCCTCCTGGAGCTCAAGTTGGCTTATTGCCCAGGCATTGCTTAAATTGAGAACAGTAGATTTAAAAGAGGATGGGGTGGCTGCCTCTCTATGTGTCACTGCTGAATTACTGTTAAAATGCTGTGACCAATAAGGTCTCCATCCTTTCTTGTTTTCCTCTTAGAGAGATTAAAGATTTTTTAAAAGCTTTATAAACAATTATGGTTTTTGCTAGGACTAGAATTGAACAAGAAGTTAGATTATGTCATGATGACCAACACAAGAAAGACTTCATTAAAAGTATACTTCACTGAAAAGCTTGCATGAGTTCGGATATCTAACAGCAAGCTTTGAAGTTTAGCTACGTGAAGCCTTTTAAGGTAAATGTTGGAGTGGCTCAGCTAAATTTTGGCATTAGGCAAAGCCACATGAGTTTTCAGGCTTGAGAAAAATATTTATTTGAAATAGAATTAAATTTTACTGTTTAAAAAGCTCCAGAATTGGAACTATGAATACAGTTTGTGTGCCTTTTTAAAGGAGTTATCCTAGATTGGTCAGGTTGCTGGGTGGAGTTAATGCTGCAGATGTGAGCATTGGCCGGTGAAATCATCATGTGACATGGCTGTAATGGTCTTAACTCAAAAATGAAAACCATTTTCTTAAGTCTGCAGAGAAATGCATGCAAGTTGTCCAGCAGTTGCTGGCAATCACAGCTGTATGGCTGTTGTCCTCCATGAAGGATGCTATTCTAGGGTGGGTTCTGTGGGTGTTTTGGATACTGTGCTGGCAGCTTCAGTTGAGTCTGTAATTCACATCTACCTCAGTCAGCTGTTGCTTGTGCGATGGTGCCATATGTGCGATGGTGCCCTGTTTGACTGTGTTAGTTGGGCAGGTGTACTCATAGCTGGTCCTCTAAAACTGGTACAGTCAAATTTCCTAGGTCTTGTCTGTCAGTCCTTCATTAGTAGGAATAAGAAATGCTGCTGCATGTGGTTTTAGCAGCGATTTGATGGTGTACCTTCTGGTAAGCAGTGGGCATCATGGTTATGGCACTGATGAGGTTTTTTTAAAGGCTTGTCTGCTACTTCTCTACATCAGTGGCCCTCAATTAAAAGTCAGAGGGGGGTGAAAGCAAATTGTGACCTTATGTGGGTATATTTTCATTCCCTAGCTACAATGGTTTTTGGAGTTGAAATTCCGTTTATCCAAATGTCATTCATGTGTTACGGTCTCAAAGTCTCCATGTCCACTTTTCAAAGTCATTGCAGTAGTAGCTTAGCCTTGCACTCTGCAAACAGGTAGCTACAGAGGACTTGAATTGCTTAATTTTAAGCTTCTACACAGACTGTCTGAAATTGGCTTTTATGGGTTTTTTTGTATTGAAGCATTGCTACTGGCTGTCCCTTCACCTCCTTTCTAGTTTTGCTGATATGTGTGAACTGAAAGAACAGTGTAAGAAATTTGCTATGTTCATTTCTCCAGAAGATAAGTTGCATAGATGGTGTGAATGCTGTTCTGGCTATCTCTCTATATCTTTGAAAAAACAATGAATTTTATCTCTGGAAAGAGACAGAGATTCCTAGGAGTAAACCACTTTTTTTTGTTTGTTTTTGCTGTTTTAATTTTCTAGTTAGCAGATAACTCATTTCCTTTTTTTCCGTGAAGGTAAGTCCCAAATCTGTGTTACTTGTTTTAATTCAGTGTAACACTGTGCGGAGCAGGGTTGTTGCAGGAAGCAGGCCTGTTCCTCTGATAATCCTCAGGTATTCTGATTGAAGGCCTGTGGTTACTGAGAATAGCTGTACTTGGTCCTGTTATAATCTGTGGCAGCTTTTAGATAGAAAAGACAGCTATTGATTTCTATTGTCATGTAGAGCCAGAAAAAGTGATCTCACAGTAAATTAGGTGTAAACTCTACCTGTTGCTTTTGGAAGTGTCTGGATTTCTAGTTCTGTTGTTGTGAAGAGGGTATTTCTGAAAAGTCATCTCTGGACCTTGCCCTTGGTATTTGGCCAAGTATGGTTATTTCCCACATTGCACAATCTTGCACAGTAAGATAGGAAGAATAGAAAAAGGCAACAGCTCAGCCTTCTAGTGCGCCCACCCTGCTCCAGCTAGCAAACACGCTTGCTGGGTGTAAATATGTTGCCCCTGCATCCTCCAGACTGGGGACAAAACAAATTCCCATTGTTCCAAAACAGTCAGAGGATAAACCTTTAATTTTATTCCACTGATCGATAAACCTAATTATTTCACTGTAAGTTCTCCAGATTTCTCACAAAACCTCAACCTAGTCACAAACTTCCCAGTCTCTTTAATTAATCTTTTCCATACTGGGGCATTTCCATCACTGTAAGCCACCACCTTCTTCAGTAAAGAAGCTGAGCAAACATTTTGTTGAAACATAATTACAATTTTTTTTTTTCTTTTGTGTGTGTATGTGATTAGAAGAGTAAAGTTAAAGCCTTTATTGCGTGGGGTTTTCCGGTGCCTTTGTATTGTAATACAAAACAGGCTTTAACCTTAAGAGATGAGTAAGCACACTCCCACCCTGAAACATTCTGTTGACAGAGAACTGCTAATCCAGAAAATTTATGTAGCTGGGCAAAGTGTTAGTGGTACCTGTTATATGAAGACACATTTTGCTGAATATATTAAATTATTACTCCTCTTCAGTGGTAAAATGAAGACTTGTGTGGCTGAACAAGGAAGCATTAGGTCTTGGGACTTGAGGTTTTAGTAGCAGTCTCTGCTGCCAACTTTAAATGAGCTGTTCTCAAGGGGTCATCATTTCTTACTGTCTCATTTTAATAGTTCATGTGAAATTGTTTCTTGATGTTTTGCCATCACAGCTTAAACCTAAAAAAGTGGCTGGAAGTTTCATCTTTGATTTTGACTTGTGAAACAAAAACAGTGCATAAATAGTACATAAATTTTAAAACAGAAATAGTACATGTCTCCCTGAGAGGTTACTGGATGATGAACTTGCCATCCTCCCTGTGTTTGAGTCTTAGTTTCTCAAACTTCTGTATCAATCCAGAGTTAGCTTGACTGGTCACATATTTGGCTCAAGAAATCTCAGGGCCTTGAGGAGAGAGGTTGAGTACTAAGAGGTCTTTCACATCTTACTGAGGAAGTAACTGTTGAACCAAAACAATCAGCACAGGTTAGTTGATACTGATACAACTGCATACTTTGTTGCTAGAAGTGCAAGTCACAACCCAATTGTCTTCTGCAGCTATTTGGTAAGTGTCAGTTTCTTAACCTGAGGAGTGTGTTTGGCCACTTCCTGTGAAACACAGGCAAGAAGAAGCATCTGAGTGGGTGAGGAACTACTGCTGCGCTAACAAATGCATCTTCTCAACACAAGCATAACTTCTTCCCATTGCAGTACAAGAAGGAAGGCCAGAATGTAACCAGCTACTGTAATGAGACCCTGCCAGGATGGGTGCATGATGTACTTGGCCACAACTGGGCTTGTTTCGTAGGACACAAGATTTCTTCATCTCCCTCAGATGTTCACATCAACGAGCTACCTCTCCAGAAGCCCAGGGGAAGGTAAGCAACAGATAAGTGACCTTTTACTGCAATAAAATGTTTCATAACAGTGCTTGAGGTTTGAGCTAAAATCATAAGAACCAATTCTAGTACTGAGGGCAAAGTTAGTGCCAATGGTAATGTTGGAAATAAACCTGAATGCATAAGAACAGAGAAGGGTATGCCTGTTGCATCACACAGTTTCTCCTTCAGACTGTGATGAAGCCCAGTTATAAAACTGTCATGTCTAAGTAAGATGGTTATATCTAGTCTGTCTCAAGTTTTAGAAACCTTTCCTTGATCCAGTAATTCCATGTTTCTTTATCAGTCCCTACCAGAAGACACTTCCAGAGTTATTCTTTTACATACTGAGTTTAGATAATACACTTAAGTTTCAATCCCAGTTCTTTTCTTACTGTTTTACTTGGTTCCTTTTGTTTGCAGACTCTCCCACAGACGTTATGTGCACAACTTCGACTTCGTAAATGCTATCAATGCTCACCAGAAGTCATGGAGAGCGACAAGATATGAGGAGTATGAGAATTTTGCCCTGGAAGAGCTAACTAAAAGAGCTGGGGGTCTCTATTCCAGAGCTTCAAGGTAGTAAGACACTTTGTTCTGCAATGAACCCCACTGCTGCCAAGAGTCTGCTCGTATTTGTCCTGGCTCTTAGCTGTGTTTTGGCTTGTAGTTCAGATGTTTAATCAACTTACAAGAACTTCCGGTTCATGTTCATGGGGTGTGAACATATTTTTCATCTGAATTGTTATTCTGAGCATCTGTTGTCTCAAGCAGGTGGGACAAATAGAGTCACCTAACCTTTAGTCTTACCCAGTAACTTGCTGCTGAATTCATTTGTGCAGGGAAGAAGTGGGGACAGTCTCAGTTGTCATCTCGCTGTCGTGTCTGCTCATCAGCTGCTTGCCATATTTGGGAGTTTCTGCTTGTGCTTCAGTATTGGTTCAGCTAGTTCATAATTTTGGTTGAAAAGCTGTGAACTGCTTTCTGCTCCTAAACATGAATATCAAAGATTTCTGAGGGAATTCTCTGGTTACTTTGATAATTTGCCACGCCTCCAACAAGAGTCCTCTAGCAGGAGTAGAATGTCTCAGTGAAGAAGCATGAAAGTAGCCCTGAGAATGCCTTGCAGATCACATAGCTGAGAGTGGTAATGGGGATGGGTACATCATCCTCTACATAATTTGAGAACTAGAGTTTTTTGATGTAAAGATTCCCTTCTTTATAGCTGTTTTGCCTTCTTCATAGTTTTGCTTTTTCCACTCTTGGTATTTCTGTGAGTAAGAATGCTACTTACTTTTCCAAGTGTGACAGTTGTATGTGTGTAGAAGAAGGTCCTACTATAGAATAAAAATCTGCATGGGAATATCACGCAGATTATGGTTTCATTGTATAGATAGAAGTCACCTTGTAGATGAGCTTAAATACAGTAACCTATTTGGAAGCTCTCTTCCACCCACGCAGTACCATGACAGTATTTGGCTGGCCCTCTCCTGCTTTCAAAACAGACTCTGGTGTCTGGTGTTTGTGAATGGCACCTGAGGACAAGCGTCAGGTTATGTGAAAGTTGCATGCAGGAAGCTCTTGTCTTCCTGATAGGAGCATCCCTTGGCTGCAAGTGGTAGATGAGGGCATGTAACATTCAATGCTTCTTCAAAAGTCACAGTAAAAACTTGCTCCAAAGAAGTCTCTAGGGCAAGTGGGATTGCAGTTAGTGAATTGTTGGTGTAAGCCATGCCCATGCCTGAAGTGAAACACTCTGTAGTTGCTGTCAGTGCGTGCTGCCAAGGCAAGATGCTTTCTGCAGTCAGATATTCTACACACCTTGTGATTGCAGTAAAACAGCTGTTGCAGGACTGTGTTGCTGTAATCTCTGAGAGTTACCTCAGCACTTCAGGTTGGTGCAAAAGTACTTGACCTCAGCAGCTTGTGGATGTTAAGGAAACTCCCCTGTCCGACCACCCAGGAGCCACGCTGGCACTCACACTCGCACCACCTGAGCTGGGACCGAGGCCCTGTCGCAGCTACACCCCACACTCACACTCAGAGCAGGTTTCCTTACCCTCCCGACCTCGGGGTCCCCATAGTAGAGTCTTAGATGTCCAGATCCCTAAAGTAATTTACTCTTGGTGCAATAACTAAATAACCAAACAGCAGCTCGAGCCGGGTACCTCTGAGGAGGGACCTCCAACGAAGGAGCCCCATGGCTTTTATATGCATGGGAAAGTCTGGGGTCCTCTCTGAGTGTTCTGTCACCTGGCTGGGTCACTGGTCCCTGTGCCCTGTGTTATGCAAAAGGATTTTGCCACCCAGAGCTCAGTTTGAAGCTCATGCTGCAGCTTGCAAACTGAGCTACCTGCGCTGAATGTATTCCTCAACAGCGGATAGTTAATAATACAGTTCCCTCAGGGAGCAATTTGAGTAGGTCTTGAATCCTGCTGCAGCTTATCTCTTCTTGTTGACACCCACTCAGTTTAGATGGAGACTATTTTAAATTGCATAGTGTGAAGCAAGTCCAGCTAGTAGAAGCCAAAGATGAAAACTGAGTGTTTCGTAATTGTTTCCTTGCCTAGAGTGTGATATGTTTCTCAAAAGCATTTTCTCCTCTTTAGACCAAAGCCTGCGCCTCTAACACCTGAGTTACTCAAGAAAGTTTCAAGCTTGCCAGAATCCTGGGACTGGAGAAATGTGAATGGTGTCAATTATGTCAGCCCTGTCCGGAATCAAGGTAAAAATAAATAAATAAAACCTCTGACTTCAGTGCTCTAGAGCTCCTTTGATGTAGTTCTTAATTTGCTGCTAACCAGAAGGTTTTGCCTAGTGTCTTGCAGCTGACAGATTGCACCTTTACTGTGAACAACCTGTGGAAACTGGGTGGAGTGCTGGCTAGCAATGCTGTACCAAAAGAGTGGTGGTACTGGCTTGTCCAGACACCACTGACTTGCTGGAGTGAAAGCCAGTTACCACAGTACCCTGCATAAACACAGCTGTCAGATTTTGTCCAAACAACCTCAGCCATGGTTTTCTGCACACTGACTCAAGTGATGTACATTTAATTTTTCCCTTATTTCTTCTGATGGCAAATTATCATGCAGCTTTAATGAATAAACCCATGAAAATTGTTTATACTGCCTCCAAATCTTATCCCCTGGATAAATTTAGGTATTACTTAAATGGCTAGTTTAGTACTAGTACTAGTAATGGCAAGAGGAGACATTAGTCACTATGAAAATTTCAGACAATGATAAATATAAAATACTGATAAGAACTTAAAAGGATACCATGCTGCTATATGTTGATTCTGTAGGGAGTGTGTTTATAGCACTGTGGTATGAGATGCCTGAATTATATGGTTATATAATGGAGGCCAGGAGTGAACTCAGTTAATGTGTCCCTTCCCTGTGCCACCATTTGCAGATAAACTTGCACCTACTGGTAGCTATCTGGTGGCAACTTTTGGGGGGAGGAAACGTAACAACATTAGCATGGTGGGAAAGGGATGACTTAAATCACTGATCCCTCATTTATGGCTTAGTTCTTCTGACAAATTCTGCCAGCTGTACTCCTGGTAGCAGAAGCAGCATAGGAAGGCTTGTGGAATTTCTGGCTATGTGGAAACACTGGAAGATGGCAACAGGAAATTATATGGCTGTCTGTAGGTGTGAGTCCTGTACTTTATCCTGGTGTGAACTATGAATAGCCCAAGGGCTCTTTTATCTTCCAAACAATTGAATACTCAGTTTTAGACTTACCCTTTCTCTGTTGTATTGCTTCAAAGTTTCTCTAAATGAGAACTAGTGTGTTGTTTCCAATAATAAAGCTTCCTACACTTTTTTATGTAATCTGAGGGTCCATGCTGAGTATGTTAAATGTTTGTGGAACGTGCATTCTGCTACATCAAATTACAATTTTAGCTTTCAGGCTGAAAAAAAATCCAACAAACCAAACAAAACCTACAAAAGAGGTCATTCTGTGGACTTTCTAAATACCACTGTGGTAGCAGGAAAGAAATTTAGCAGCCAATCCAACAGACTTCAGACTGAAATGGTTGTGTGAATTGTATTTGTCACATTTTTGCACACATAATGCAACAAAGTGTTTTGCAGTGTGGCCCATCTCAGATGCTGTGACTGTACAGTGAGTGGGAGGCATCTTTCACTGCTTCACTTTGCCCTGCTGGGAAAAGAGTGTTCCTGTTCAGGCTGATTTTGTCCCTTCTCTTCAGAGATGCTTCTAACTGAGTGAAGGTGCAATTTCACAAAGTCTTGCTGTTGTAATAGCTCTGCTTTTATACACCTACACAGTTCAAGAGAAAGTATTTTGTTTTGTTCCTCAAGCCTCCCTCCTTTTCATAGCTCTGCGATATCTGGCTTTCCCACTGTCAGGAAACAAAAGGAAATCAGGTGCTTTGATGACAATCAGTAGATAAAGCAGGACCTCATCTGAGTAACTTTTCTTCCCTGTGATGCTTGTCATTCCATTTCCAAAGGCTTTTAATGAGTGAAGGGAAGGTCATAGAGAGTGAAGAGGCCTAAAGCTAGAAGCAGTACTAAATTTTGATGCAAAAGTAACTCTGCCAGGAAGCAGAAGGGAAATTAAGGTGCCTCTGAAAAGCCAGTATACAACTACATGCCCTTGGGAAGCAAGGGGAGCAGGGATGAATCCACTATATCGAATGTGCTATTTATACCACTATTCTCTTAAAAGTCAGTTATTTTAGGAGTAGCTGTAGAGGTGGAATATTTTTTCAACTGGAAATTACAGGACTGAATCCATTGGTAGGTTGTAATAAGAACAATATTGTCAGCGTTCACTTCAAATAGTTCATTGCTCCTTAGCATATGTGCTCCCTAAAGGGTAGATAGAGCTTTCTCAGCCCTGCTAATGCAGTCCCTGAAGCTTCATTCTGAAGGAACAGGGTAATTGGATAGCTCTTAAATGCCACTGCTGAAAAACACTGGAGCCCTACATTGCTTCTTATTCTTGAATAAGTTCAGTGTTCCCTGAGAAGTTGTTAAAGTGGGTTTTGAATAGCTTGTATAAAAGCTAAATGAAGGTGTAAAGTTTTTGCTCTATTGGTTTTCGACTTCTTATCACTGTGTGGTAGGTTTTAACTCTTTTCAGTGGACTTTAGGAATAATTGTACCTGATGGCAGCTGACTGGCCTTGCTTATGTTACTGACTGCTCCTTGTGGTTCCTTTTTCTCCCTTTCTCAGGCTCATGTGGCAGCTGTTATGCGTTTTCCTCCATGGGCATGCTGGAAGCAAGGATACGGATCCTCACAAACAACACTCAGAAACCGGTCTTCAGTCCCCAGCAGGTCGTGTCTTGCAGCCAGTATTCTCAGGGTAAGGATGCTGGTGTATATAAAGGCACCTTTCAAATAATGATAGTGAAGGAGACTCTATTTTAAAAACTTCCATGCCTTCCCCATCACACACAAGTTAGTTTTTTCGTAAAGTATTTGGCAGGGTATACTTTATAGTACTTTATTTGAAATAATAAATACAGAGTTGTCAGCCCACCTCACTGCCGCAGTGGGATTGAACAAGGAGAAGTTGCCCTTATGCTCAGGGTGTTACTGGATTTTACATCTACGTGTGAGATGGGGAATATCTAAGGAGTAGGGCTCAAAATGTAGTTGATTACAATGCTTACCCAGAAAGAGTGGAACTACATATTCTCCCAATGGCGTATTCAGAGGGAGGAGGAGCATACAGGGAGGGGGAGATGAGCAAAAGCAATGGCTAAACCTTTATAGAGGGCTGTATCCGTGTTAGGACAGATCTTTGTAGTTCATGTAACTAGCTGTTCTTTCTGGAAAGGGTCCCTGCATTAATGTTCCCAATACAGCTCCCACAGATGTAAATTTTGCCTTGTGTGTTTCAGAAAGTAGTCTGTAGCTAACTGGAATATTAGGATGATCTGGGTCACTGCAGTGTGTTCAATACTGTATCTGAAAGAATTCCAAAAGATTTAAGTAGGAAAGTCTCCCACCTCAAATAACATTCCAAGGCAATAAGCGTTTGTTTTTGGTTTTTTTTTTGGTTAAGGTTGTGATGGTGGCTTCCCATATCTCATTGGTGGGAAGTATGTCCAGGACTTCGGTGTGGTGGAAGAGGACTGCTTCCCTTACACAGCCCAAGACTCTCCGTGCCTTTTCAAGCGCAGCTGTTACCACTACTACGCGTCGGAGTACCACTATGTGGGTGGTTTCTATGGAGGCTGCAATGAAGCCCTGATGAAACTTGAGCTTGTTCTGCATGGCCCGATGACTGTTGCCTTTGAGGTTTATAATGATTTCATGCTTTACAAAGAGGGGATCTACCATCACACCGGGCTGCAGGATGATTTAAATCCTTTTGAATTGACCAATCATGCTGTCTTGCTGGTGGGCTATGGTAAAGACCCAGAAAGTGGTGAGAAATTCTGGATTGTGAAGAACAGCTGGGGCACCTCATGGGGAGAAGATGGTTACTTCAGAATCCGCCGTGGCACTGATGAATGTGCAATTGAAAGCATTGCAGTGGGTGCAACTCCTATTCCAAAGTTATAATCTAAGGGTCTTCATCCAGTGCCTTGTCCTGAGCCATAAGAACATACTGATGGTTGAAGACTCTGGTTAAAATCTGTCCTTTAGCTTGAAAAGGCAGCTTTAAGGAATTTTTCCACAGTAGAGCAATTTCCATATGTGAGAGGATGGTCACTGTTAATTCTGCACTGTGCTCTGGAGGCTTCCTCTTGGGTCTGACAGTAGAACACCCAGAATGGCAATTTTGGTAACAGTGGTGATTAGTTAATCATCATTGGATATCCATCTTCAGTTACCAGTTGCATTTTTTTCCATGGGCAATCTTGACCTTCAGATCTCAGAGGGAGGTGTCTGCTATATTAATCCTTAACTGCTTTGAAGGGACACAGTAGTGCCTTACTTCTCAGAAATCAGGAATTCACTGCAATTTGGAACATAAGTGTGTATTGGAAGGGAATGAGTGATTACACTGGTTAAAATGAAATTCTAAAGCTCTGAGTGTCCAGCAAAAACTGCATGTCAAACCCTTATGAGAATAAAAATCAATTTTAAGTTTCAGGCTGTTACTAAATGTTCTAGTTCTGGATTTTATTGCTGTGCTTCACAATTGATCATTTCAGAGTTCAATAAAAGGCACCCCACTCCTATAGGAGTTTGTATTTGTGGAAGAAGTTAGTTCTTTTGGTGACCTGTCTATGAGTTTTGATCTTCTTGTCAAGAACTTTTAACTTTAGCAGAATCTAAAGGATGAGAGGGGAAAAGAACTAATAATCTTGCATCTGAAGCTGAGATTATCACAGCAGCATCAAACAAGTTGTCCAGGAGTCCAGAAGTCCTTGCTGTGGATGTAGGACAATTCATTGAGTAAATTTGCTAATTCCCCAATAATCCTGTGTAAATCCTTTCTGCTAATCTGTTGCCCTATTTCTTTCAAATATACAAGGTAGAAACATAGAGTTGAGAGGAGGGGTTGCAACACTTGGAATTAACCATTTCTCAGCTAGCAACACAGTGCTTTGTTAGCACAGCTCTGGTCTTTGCTGTCCACCTGAGGAAACAAAACTGGCATAGAGGTGAGTGCCAGTTTCACGCGTAGAAGGCAACTTCTTTAGTAACTTTCTATTAAAATGTGACCGAACTTACTTCATATTTTTCTGTGTAAAATAGTCTCATGGGTGGTTTTTCTAGGTGTAGGAAAATTCATAAAATGCAGAAAAATGGAACAGTTTTCTGTAATCAAACTATCCCATTTCACTTAGAAGGGAAAACTCTTACTTCAGTAGCAGAATTTCACTAGAAATCCTGGACTCTAGTTTGCTCAAGTGGAGGGGCAGGGAAAGGTTTTCATGGTTTTTTCAATCCCCTCCCAAAAAATATTAAGCCTGATTGATGTAAAGTTGAACACGAGTCAGCAGTGCCCTGGCAGCCAGGAAGGCCAAGCGTGTCCTGGGGGGCATCAGGCCCAGCATCGCCAGCCGGGCAAGGGAGGGAATTGTCCCGCTCTGCTCTGCACTGGGGCGGCCTCACCTCGAGTGCTGGGGGCAGTTTTGGGCACCACAATAGAAGAAAGATACAAGGCTGTTAGAGAAAGAGGGCCATGAGGATGGTGAAGGGCCTTGGGAAGCCATGTGAGGAGCTGCTGACATCACTTGATCTGTTCAGCCTGGAGGAGACTGAGGGGAGACCTCATCACAGCCTGCAACTACCTCGTGAGGGGAAGAGCAGGGCACTGATCTCTTCTCTCTGGTGACCAGTCACAGGACCCAAGGGAATGGCCTGAAGCTGTGTCAGTGGTGGTTTAGGTTGGGTATCAGTAAAAATCTTCTTCCCCCAGAGGGTGGTTGGGCACTGGAACAGGTGCCCCGAGGCAGCGGTCACAGCACCAAGCCTGGCAGAGTTCAGGGAGCATTTGGACAATATTCTCAGGCACATGGTGTGACTCTTGGGGATGTCCTGTGCCAGGCCAGGAGTTGGACTTGATGATTCTTGTGAATTCCTTCCAACTCAGCTTGTTCTGTGAAGAAGTGTTTGGAAATTTAAAACTTGTGTTTTGCCAGAAGTGGAACAAGTGACTTCTGAAATAGCTCATACTGTGCATCAGATTGTTTTAGCTTAGGGAGTTGGGGAGTGGGGGGAAGAGTTGGGTTCCTGGATTTCTTTAATAGCTGTAGCATGAGATTAGTTTGAGAATAAGGATATAAAAGTTAGGTGTTTCTTTTTACTGTCTTTCAGCCATTAGGAAATTGACTCCTTATCACGAAACTCTTGCTGATACTTGTGGTACTGTGAATATAAAAACACTTGCTGCTCACCATGCATTGTATTGTGTTAGCTACACGTGTTTTGAATAACATTCTGTGTTATGTTCGTAGCAATTCCCTCATCTGTCTGTCACTGCTTGTGTGTGGCAGCTGCACAGGTGCTAATAGGAAGATGGGAGCGTTCTCAGAGTGGTCTGTCACTGTCACTGCCCCCAGTGACTGTCAGCAGACATTGTTGTTTGCCTCTGGCTGGCTGCAGTGTGTGAATGTCACCAATTTCTGTATTCCAGAGTTGCTCAGAGAAATGTCAGTCAGCCTGATGGAGCTGGTATGTGGATATAGATTGTTTATTTGCCTTCTCCCTATAAACAATGCATTAGCTGAAGTAGAAAACATGCTATCGCTCAGGAGAATAATTGTAGGGTTGGCAGATACGTGTGGTGAACATGTAAAGCCCTAATATATTTAACTTATCATGGAAGGTTAATAGATAATGTCATGGCTGATAAATACTTACAGGGAAAATAAAGCTTATCATCAGCCCAGCAAACAGAGATATTAAAAGTTTTGTGTTTTGAAAATTAGTACATACAGAGGACAAGTAAGATATATCTGTTTAAAAGTGAGAGTAATAAATCCTTAAAAATTATTAAGGACTGTGATGGAGTCTCCATCTCTGGAGTGGGATGGTTTTCTAGCTGGAGCACACCAGAATTGCTCAGATAATCATGCAATTGGTTTATGAAGGGGACCTGGCAGGGTCATCGTGACTCCTTGCTCTGTGACCTGAGAACTTGCAACACAAGGTGACATTTAACTTCTAAAGTTGTCAGTCTAAATTTGCAGTGTAAAATTTATATAAAGCAACAGCAGAGATTTTTTTCCAGATTTGTTCAAAGTGCTGAAATTAGAACTGAATAATTTTAAAGCTGTGTTGGTTCAGGGGTCTTGGGAAGGCAGGAAACCCAGTGTGCCAATGGAGTTTATTAAAATGGCAAAATAGCAAGCTCAGGAGAATATTATAGCTTGATAGCTTCTTGCTTTTTTTTCTTTTTTTTAATTACTTACACTTCATTCATTGCTTTCTTGTCCATTGCTGGAGGCTTAAAACTAGCTTGTAAAATGAAGTTAAGAACATTAGACTAGCTTTAAAAATTCTGCTAAAATCAGACTTCCTATGACCTCTGAAAATACTAAGATATATTTCTAAACTACTTTGTTCGAGATGTGATTAAGACAAGGCTGTAGGTAAGTCTGTAGGTATTGTTAATGGAACATTTGCTAGGATGTCAAATGGAGAATTTTGAAAGGCATTTTTTCCTCAATTTTTATATTTTAAAAGGGACAAATGCTGAGGGAGGGGTGTTATTTATTTTAGAAGACAAAGAGGAAGATGGACTAAGGAAGCATTTTTTCAGTGGTTTCAGTCTACAAAACAGCATCTTTTACCAAGATTTTCAGTTTTCAGTTTTTCCTTCTTCCCTTTTGGGAAACAACCCATCATAGCACTTTTTTTCCCCCCATCGAACTATTAATTTCTTCAGAAAAGCCGTTTCTGGTATGTGTTAAAAATCCTGTTGAAGCATCAAAGCCATGATGGATTTTACTGTCTCCTGAACGGATGGGACTTACTTAACTCTGCTCTAGACGATTGGCAGGGATAGAGCTGCCCAATACCACTGGAACTGTCTCACTTTGGGTTGAAATAACCTAGGAAATGCTGTGGTCTCCACAGTGTAGTGAAGAGCGTGATAGAATGCCAGGAGCCTCCTGGGGGTGGGGTGCAGCAGTGGGTGAGGAGGGAAGTTTTGGGGGCAATCTGTGCAGATCTGCCTATGAACTCCAGGGCACTGCAGGAGAGGGGCAGGGACAGCTGGGGGGATTCAGGCCATGGGTGGCCTGAGCCTCTGTGTGGAGCAGTCTGTCCTTGCTGTGTGTCTCACAGTACAGCCTTTCTAATGCCCTCATTTGCACCATGAGAGCAAAGTAGCACTTGAGTTGTAAAATAAAGTGTATTAGTGATGTCCAAAAGCCTGTGGGTGTGAACATTCGTTCCCAATTAATGGCTAACTCTCATTTTCCCTACTGAAGTCCATTACATATGTAGACGTATCAAGTTACTTTAAAAAAAGCTGATCTCAACATCAACCTTGAATTTGAAATTTTGAGGGTGAGCTTAATCATATTTAAAGAGAAACACAAGTCCTTTCCATATCCTGAGCAATATGGGCAGTATGTCACAAACAAATAAAAAATGGAAGCTTTGACTGCAGTATAAAGTAATGCAGCATACTTGACTACCCTTTCTGAACAGTGAGCTTTAAGTGAAATGTCTCATATCCTGTTTCACTGAGAGCCAGACTACCTTATGTGCTGAGGAGATGGTATAGGAGGGTACAGCTCAAACAGGTTGAGATTTTTCTGCTGGTTGCTATGGCTTCTGGATGTGCTGTAGGCTGAAGCAGTGTGAGCATGTGTATCTGTATGTTCAGGTTTCCAAAAAAGTATGAAGCATTTAATGGCAGGTAAAATGTTATTAATAACCTGCAACTTTAGGAGGTGTCAGGTGCAGGGCATTAACAGGTCATCAGTTTCTTCAGTTCCCTCTGAATGGCAGGTGGTGCAGGAGGAGGAGAGGTTGAAGCCTTTCTCTATAGGCTAGAGAGAAAGAGGCATGTGCATATGCAGAATTTTTCTATATCTGTAATAGGAAAGGCACTGACACATACTTCTGCCAGTTATTCCTAATTGTTTCATTTGGATCAGCTGGCTTGATCCAGCAGATGCTATTTAGCATGAGATGCACAAGCTCAATTAAACTCTCTGTCTCTCATGGTAACATTTCACTAGGCTGATAGTTTAGCTCACTCCTCTCCAAGCACATTTTGCTATTTGCACTTTAAGATATTTGTGCGTGTTTATGCTTGAAGTGATCCTTGGGACCTCTGACTTACCTCATTAAATAGAGAATACTTTTAAGGGCTGTGTGGAAGGGCTGATACCACTTTATCAAATATGACAGGTGATAAATTGTAAGTACTGTCATAACTACCAAAGGTATTAAAAGAGATGTCTTTGCCCTTGGAGGATTTCAGAATCTTGGAAAACATTGTACGTTCTTAAATGTCCAGCAGTTCCAACCTTGACCTTCTTCGTGTAAGATGGGAAAAACTTCCCAAACCCATTAACTAACTGTACAGAACCCTTATAATTATATTTAGCAAAGGATGCATAGTACATACAGAGCGTGGATTTTTTAAAACATCGTTTAATTAACTTTTCTATTACTCTCTTATTTAACACTTGAAACACTAATAAAAAATGATGGCCTCTTCCATTGTTTTGTTTAGCATTCAGCTGGAATAAATAGGATTTTTGGTCTGGACTGTACATGGGATTCCTTAAGGTTTTTCTTCTCATTAGCACTGATGACTGAAGGAAATGGAGTATCTCAGAAGGCAAGTCTTCCTGAAAGCAGACAGTCCATGACCTCTGGGAGGCCATTACTTCACCTGGAAATGGGGTACCCAAAACAATTGTCTCCTGACTTTTGACTCAGTACTCTGCTCCTGGTCTGACTGCACCACTTCTTGCTCCCAGACCTATCTCTGCATCACAGCTCAGGAAAATCTTGAGCTCACTTAAAATCCTGATCTTATTTTGGGACTCTCTTCTCCCTGTAGGTGTTTAGGCATAAACAGGAATACTCCAAAAGCTTGACATTTGGGTGACTAAGTCTGCAGTCTGTACTATATTTTGCTTTGCATGAAGATTTCCTTCTAAATCTCATACATTAATAAGGCTGCTGAGTTTTGTCACTCAGTTACATTTCTCTCTGCTTTTCTGAAGCCCTCTATTGACCTTGAGATTATATGCACAGGTTTAAATTTCATCAGGATAATACCTGCATCCAGTTGTGGGAGGGGAAAAAAATCAATTATCAGAAATGGACTTAGAGGCCAAATCAAATACATAAAATTCAGCAGTGGGATGAAAAATATAAGCAATGAAATGCTTCTTTTCACAGAACGTATCTATTTTCTGTGTTTGCTGCCTTGAGGAAAAGTAGGAATAGAGTGATTGCATTTTCCTGATTGTTAGGGGCTGATTTTTAAGCTGTAGCATTGAAAGGGTGACTTTCTTTTTCTTTTTTAATTAAAAAGGCTGGCAAACCAGAGCTTGAGCTCCATCATATCCTTTAGGATTGTAGAGGTTTGTAATAGCAGCATTAGAATTTCTCCACGTGGAAAATGGATGGGACCATCAGGGTGTGGAAGAACCAGAAGGGACAGCAGGAGATGAGGTATAGGAAGGGCAGGTGCTGATGGCACCTGGGTTGGCAGCATATTAAGTTTCCAGCACATCTGCATGAAGTCCTTTGGAACACCCAGAACAGGTAACAAAGAGTAACCTAAAGCAAGGGACATCCCAAAAAAACAATCTAAAGGAAAAAAAAATTCCATGGTTTGGGTGGCATCCATGTATGCCACTTGCTAGCCCAGGTTGCTCAGGGGCCCATCCAACCTGGCCTTGACCACTTCCAGGGATGGGACATCTACAACTTCCCTGGGCAAGATGTGCCAGTGCCTCACCACCCTCACAGTAAAGAATTTCTTCCTAATATCTAATTTAAAACTCTTTTGTTAGTTTAAAACTTTTCCCCCTTGTCCTATCGCTATCCACTCATGAAAAAGTCTGTCTCCCTCTTTTTTATAAGGCCCCTTTAAGTACTGGGAGGCTGCAGTGAAGTCTCCCCAAAGTCTTCTCTTCTCCAGGCTGAACAACCCCAGCTCTTTTAGTCTGTCTTTGTAGGAGAGGTGCTCCAGGCCCCCGATCACCTTTGTGGCCTCCTCTGGGCTCACTTCAACACATCTTCATTGTGTTAAGGACTCCAGAACCGGACACAATGATCCAGGTGG
The DNA here is from genome assembly GCA_013398015.1 of Oreocharis arfaki. Lineage (NCBI taxonomy): Eukaryota > Metazoa > Chordata > Aves > Passeriformes > Paramythiidae > Oreocharis > Oreocharis arfaki. The sequence continues at coordinate 264,688 of VZRR01003432.1, read as the reverse complement.
GATCTCACAAGGGCAGGGTAGAGGGGCAGAATGCCCTCCCTTGCCCTGCTGGCCATGCAGCCCAGGACATGGTTGGCTGCAGTTGTGATGTACTGACAGTTGTCATGTACTGTGAGCACACATTGCCAGGTTATGTCTAGCTTTTCATTCACGAGAACTCCTAAATGCCAATAAGAGGTGATGGTAAGAAGGACAAACCCTCTTTAGCAGCTTCCAGGTAAAAAGACTAGATACTTTAATAAGCGAAACCTAATGCTTCATGGAAGTGGAATAGATATGAAGCAGTACAAGGCTCCTCCAAAACCAGCACCAAGGCTAACCTAGGGATGAGGAGATGGCGGGGGCTGGGTAGCGGCCATCCATTTCCTTCCTGTTGCTGCAAGAAAACTTGGCCTAAGCACTGTGATATATGGGGATATGGATAAGTGGGATAATTTAACACAGAGCATGGCACTTTTAAGAAGGTGGGTGTCAGAGTGTTGAGGTATGTTTTAAAACAGTTACTTTCCCCTTCTATAGGTGTTGCATTGAGTTTTGCTGCACTGCTGCTGGAGAGAAGCAATGTTAATTACCACAAAATCTCTGGCTTAAGAGTTCAACTACAGGTCTCCCAGTACAGTTCCCTTCCTCGATGTTAATTTGCGTGCTGTCTTGAACCCATGAACAATCACGTATGGCAAAGTTCATGTTTACCCTCTAATTTGTTTACACCCATCCCACTTCCACAGAAAGAAATGCTGGCTCTACCAGGAGAGGTGATGGCCCTCTTGTGTTATAGATCAGGTAAAAAAATCATAGCTGGGAGGCTGGTTACCAGTTGAAAGGGCAGCTGTCTCACTGCTAACTTCCAGAATGGGTAGGGGTTTTTTTCTTTGTTTGGAAAGAGTGCTAAAACCAGGATAAAATGTGCAAAAAAAAGTGAGAAAGCTAAACCCTCCTCGTATTTCTGAATTACTTGGGGATTTTTTCTGATTTTGAAATGTGTTCATAAAAAAGCTACAAAAAGGGAAGATTTGAGAAAAATGCAAAATTTCAGCTGCTTGGGAACATGCCCTGACATTCCTTTTACATACATATATATATATATATACATATATGGAATATATTCTGTGTACGCGTATATACACAAACAGAAAGGACTGGTTTTTTTATTTTCTTGCAGTTAAGAACACTGACGAAAATCCCAATCTGGAAACTCTTCAACAGATGAACTGAGATCCACACAGTGTTACTCATCCTCCTTATCTCTATTTTTTGTTTGTCTTTCCTGTTGAGATAAGGCTTCCAGGAGCAGACCTGGCCACCATCCAGGGTCGGAGCAGTGTTCAGCACACAGGAGCCTTTCTTGCTGAGCCCTCAAGTGCTACTCTGAAAGCAGGCTAAATAACAACCAGTAAAATGTGGAAGGAAGCCAAGTCCAGCACTGTCTTTATAAACACCTTTATTGTATCTTGTGTCTTGGGAGGTTTCTGGAGTGTGTTGATGATAACTTCCTGTACAGATGAATGAGCTGATGAGGGAAGATGCTCTGCTGGACCACATACTTACAAAACAAGGGAGTACTCTACAGGGATGTGAAAACTGGGGGCAGCTTTGGCTGGCAACCATGAGGGACTGGAGTTCAGGATCCTGAGAAGAGGGAAAAAGGCAAAAGTCAGGGTTCAAGCCTTGATTTCAGGAGCACAGACTATAGCGTGTTCCTGCTTTGGAAAATCCTCTGAGAGGCCCTGGACTGAAGAGGCATCAAGGAGAGCCAATTGATTTTCAAGAGTCACCTCCTTCGAGTTCAAGAATGGTCCATCTCCACATGTAGGAAATCAAGCAAAGGCATCAGGAGGCCTGTAAGGATGAATAAGGAGCTTCTGACTAAACCCAAAAATGAAAAAGAAATGTATAAAAGAGATGGAAGGGACAGGTGACTGGGGATGGGTATGGACTCACTGTCCAAGCCTTGGTAAGGTCTGATTATTAAAATTAGTAGAGAGATGCCTCTGCCCAAATTAAAGAGCAAATGAGACCATATGCTGAAGTGAATAGTATGAATTTTATTTAACAGTAAATGTGAGGCAGAGAGAAAAAAAGGATTGAATTTTATTTAAAGGGAGAGAAAGAGTGACAGAGAGATTAAGTAGAAAAATACCACTACCCCATGGGTTCCAACAGCATCCCGTTGGTCCTCTTCTTGTCTTCTTGATCATGAGGGTCCAGCAAAACATAGAGTTCAAAGGACTAATATATGCTCAGGCCAGGTGGGAATGCCCAGGTTGCTCCCCTGCTATTTTCAGAAAGAGAAAGAAGGAGAATCCATGGAACTACAGGCTGGTAAGCATCACGTTGGTCCCAGGAAAGGTGATGGAGCAAATCCTCCTGGGAGTAATTTCAAAACACAGGAAGGATAAGGAGATTTGGAGTAGTCGGTGTAAGTTTATGAAGGGGATATCATGCCTGACCAAACAGATAGCCACCTATGATGCAATCACTGGGTGTGGATAAAGGGAGAACAGTGGATGATGAGTGCTGTGTCCAGTTCTGGGCTCCCTAGTATAACAAATAAGGAGAAATGTGTCCAGCAAAGGAATGCAAAGATGATTAAGCGCTTGAAGCAACAAGGAGAACCTGTAAAGAATACAGAAAAAGATGAAAATTCTATTTAAACATTAAAAAAAAAGCTTTTTATTGTGTGTATGGTCAAACACTGGAGCGAGTTGCCCAGAGACTGTGAAGTCTTCATGCCTGCCTGTATCTGCCCTGCTTTGAGCAGGGTGTTAGGTTCAGTGATCTCCAGAAACACTTTTCTGCCTCAGTGGCTCTGTGATATTTGAAATTATAATGAATACAACTTACAAATCATATTCCTGATGAACTTTTATCAGGTAAAGGTAACATCTTTTGTTATTTTGTTCCAATTTGCAGTTACAAGGGAAATTATGTAAGCCAATGCATATTAATTTAGGATCTACTCTTACAAATGTTCCTGCACATGAAGTTGGTGCTTCTATGTGAGCACCATTAAAGACTGATAGTCTCCAAGAACCAGACCTAAATCTACATGAATTGGGCAAAAGTTTCACTGATGTGATTCAGCCCTGTTCTTAAAAGAGATGTTCTCTGTAGAGGACAGGGTAGGCTATTCTCTAAGTTCCGGCTGTGGGGGTTTCAAATGGACCCTCATGGGAGGGGCATAATGCAGGTTACTGATTATCAGAAACATTGCAGCTTGATGTAGATATGCCCATGTGTGGCACTGTAACTCTTTGATTCTCATCACGCAAATACTCTTCAGTACCTGAAGAGGGTTCAAACTGCTGCACTGTCAGTTTGGTCCAGGCTTTTGTTGGTAGCTCCATAGTAGCATTCCTGCAATGGGTGTGATGCTTCCATCTGCAGCCTCAGCAAGTGCTCTTACACTTCACTTATTGAATCTGAGGTACAACAAATTTCCTTTGGAACTGGCACATTTCAGACTAAATCTGTGCTGTATGATGCTTCCACTGCTGTCTGGCCTCAGGGACAAGCTGTTTTACTTTTCCCAGAGTATTACTGCACCCCCCTGTTATTAGATTTTACCCTTGGCAGACATTCTGGTCGTTGCCTTATTGCTTTTTGAGTGGCACTGTGGTCATGTATTCCCAGGTGACTGTTCAAATACACTTGGTATAAAATGCACTGCAGCCCATCTGAGATTTTTGCTGCAGGCTCCAAAGGATAGACCTTAACCTGGATTTTATTAGACTGTATGGATCTATATGGATGGAATAGAAACACGTATTCTTTGCATCTGAGCACTGACTGTGTTCACACAGGGCTGATGGATATGGAAGGTATGTTGGGATATGCAACAAGTAGTCACACTGGGTCCCTTTATCAGACCAAAGGGTTGCAATTGTGAGAGAGCCACAAACTCTCACTCTTTTAATACAATGATTCATGCACCACTGGGCTGTTAACTGTGTAGCTAACAACTTCGTATTTATTCCATACCCCAGAATTAATTGTAATACATCAGTCTGGCAAAAAACTCTGTGTAGAATGTCAATGGTTTTTATTGCTTTTAAAGAAGGATATAAAATAATCTTCTAATCTAGATACTGATTTATACATATATGTGTGTATATATATGCATACACACACAGAGATGTGTATTAGCATGTCTCTGGACTATGCTGTCATTTATATTGTATTAGGTAAGATCAATATGATGGTATAGGTCAATCCCTTCAAGATATTCAAAGCTACCAGATGTAACATTAATAGCTGCGGTGTGAAAACCCTATGTCATTTTAGATGGCAGTCTAAAAGATGGCACTCGTTTGAATACATTTCTAATAACATACATTTCTAATAATCTGAATTTTGGTCACCACAATATAAGAAAGATATTAAACTATTAGAGAGCATCCAAAGGAGGGCAACAAAGATAGTGAAGTGCCTTGAGGGGAAGCCAAGTGAGGAGCTGCTGAGGTCACTTGTTCTGTTCAGCCTGGAGAANGGTGTGACTCTTGAGGTGCCCTGTGCAGGGCCAGGAGTTGGATTTGATAATCCTCATGAATCCCTTCCAATTCAGCATCTCCCAGGATTCTGTGAATGTCCTTCTTTTGACAAAAACTATTGCCTTGTAGTTTCATTATCTCAGACAACACTGTCATTTTCAAAAGGTATGTTGATAACAAGTCTGGTGCTCAAGGTTGATGTCCTTTTCTGTGGTATATGCCACACAAAGAGGAGTGATAAAATCCAGGATGCAGTTATGCTGTTCTTGATTCCTGTCAATGTAATTGCATCTTCAATTTAATCACTTCTCTCAGAGAAAAAGGTCTCTACTAATGACAGAGAAATAGTGAGGAATTTCTGAAAATTATCACTGTAAAATGAGTTTCACTTTTATGCAGAGTGCAGCACAGCCTGTAATGCCTTAATTTGATGGAATTTTTAAAAATGTTGTTATTTATGACTGAGATGTATAGAGTTATCAATTCTGCCAATTAAAATAGAATTTTAATAGACTCTATTAATATTAGTATAGTATTAAAATAGAATAATGGATAGGCAGAAAATACAAAAATAAAACAGCATAGATATACATAATGTCACATGGAATTTCAATTATTTTTTACAATGATTTTATAAAGTTTTAAATGTACATATACCAGAGAAAACACAGACAAATGAAATATAGACACAGAAGTATCAACCAAATTGCTGGCATGTTTACATGTTCTAGTTGCCTGGACAGCAGCAGAGTGAGGGCTCAGAGACAACATCTGGTTTTCCCAGCCTAACAAGTTACTCAGTGTCAGCTGAGCCCTGCTAACCACCTACCTGTGGGTGGCAGATGCAAGCTGGTGTGGTTTCTATTAGCTGTCCTTAAGTGTGCTCTCAGCTAAGACAGATTTCCTTGCATCATCTCCAGGCTCAGTGCGCTTCCCTGGCTACCTCTGCCTGCAGGAGATTGCTGAATTGCAGTAACCTGTTTGTGTTCATAAAGGGACCAGCTGGCATCATCAAACAAATTTTGCAGTGATCCTTTGAGTCATAAGCAGCCCAAATCATCTGCCTTCTCCCATGACAGTGCTGCAGCAGGGCTGCAGATTTATGACAGGTCCACACCTCCCTGCCCCACTGCCTTGGGGTGGCAAGGAGGCCAAACCAGTAACGATAGTTCCAAAAAGGTAGAGCAAGGCAAGACTGAGGGCCTTCTCCCACTTCAGGAGCATTTCAGCAGATGGTGTCTGTAAAAGCCAGCTCACCATGGAGTTAGGAGATCTGGGTACAGTTTTCACTCAGCAAGATGCTTCAGTCTATACTTTACTTTAGGTCAGCGAATCATCCCTCTAACTGCAGTGATCCCAGTGAACTCACCCTGCCTCTGAACACCTCACGGGACATCTCGCTGGTAGTCCTACTGCCAGCCCAGGCTGACCTTGATTAAGCCTGTGAGGAGCTCATTGTACCAGGGTGCTGCTGGGGCCAAGAATTTAGCCACATTCAGAGAAGAATTGGAGATTTAAACAAGTAACATGATTATCCAGAGCTATTATAGCTAATGCTAACAAAAACTTTGGAAGAGAGATAAAGCCTCATGCTCCTGGGTGTAGGCCAGCCTCTAACTACACTTACAAATAGCCTAAGGCCTCCAGTTACCAAATACCTGCTTTCAGGTACCTTCCACACACTGTTCTCTGAGCAATGGCCATCATCAAAGAGGAGTAAAAGATCAGATGAAATTTAAACCTTATCCAAAACAGCAATTTTGTTATTTCCGAAATTGCTAAATCCTCACAGCCTGTTCTTTGTTTAAGCTCCGAAATGGGAAATCAACTTGGTGAAGATGCGTGTGGGAATGGTGAGTGTTTAGAAGTGCTTGAATGTTGGATTGTCTCAGGAAACAGTGGTGCTGCAAAGGCAAGAATTCACATACCACACACTAGCAGTAACAACAATAATAAGCTCAAATCATGCAAAGATACTAACTGATGGAACTGGTTTGCCTGTCAAGTTGTAGTCTTCTATGATGTCCATACTTAATGAGGCTAAGCCCTTTAAAATTTTCCCTCCAAAGAGAATACAAATAAAAGCTTGTTTTTGAAAAGACAATTGATCTTCTTTAAAAAGAACCAAAACCCTCTTATTAAAAAAAGGTTCAAGGCAAATATGACATTTTTCATCTGGAGTTACCTATTTCCACTTTGTGTGTTTATGTACATATGTATATATACACACAAACTTTAAAGTTTGAGTTTAAAGACCGATTATAAAAGATTGCATAATATGAATGTTCTGAATTCTTTGTCTACTAAAATCCAGCTTTTTGGATAGATGACAAAATTCTAATGCCATTTCAGTCCACACTTGGGTAAGAACTCCATCAAATAATATTAGAATAAGTAAAAAGTATGCTTTCATTTTATCAGGAACATCAGCAAATATAACAATTATTCACTGATAAGTTGCACACAATATTAAAATTCCGTGGGTTTGCTATCAAAGCTGTTAAAAGAATCAAACACCTCTAGGTAATGGGTAGAGGTCTCCAGCTAAGCTGCCTAGGTGAAATTCACTGTGTTCTTCATCCAAAATATAGGGAAAATCATGTCAGTGGAATGGTTTACTCAAATGGGTTCAGTATTTGCAAGTTTGATACCACTTGCTTTGGAAAACAGACACTGGCATTCATATGCTCTAATGCTGTTACGCTTTCATAACTTCTGATTATTGGAGACATGAGATAAAACTGCGTTTTTTGCATTTTAGAGTCCAGTTGTAGGAAAAAAAAAACAAAGCATGCGCTGTGTGCTGCATTCAGATGGGAGCATGCTTATAGGTACAGAGAGACAATCACAATTATGGTAATGAAATTTAGGAATATATATCTGCTATAATTAAATTTGTACAGCCCTCCTAGTACAGACACAAGTAAAGATGCTGTATATTGCTATAACTGCAGCTTCTAGTGGTTTAACTGCATTCACACTGACTTACATGGATTAGAACTAAATTGCATCCAAAGCTAAAGTCACGCTGGTTTAATTTTTACACTTTAGTGGAGGCATGAAACCTCTGAAGGGGGTTTTCTGTTTTTATTGCAGCGACTGGCATCTTAAAGACATCAGGAAACAAGCATAGGGTGATAAATTATCACCAAGGCACTGATTCAAAAACTGTGTGTAAAACTAGTGCCCAACAGAAACACTGTCCTTTCAGCAAGGAGCCAAACAGAGAACAGGACTGTTGCATGAATTTTCCTGCAGTCTTTAGCAGCCAGACTAATCCCAGACACACCTCGTGCTGACCTTTACACACATACGCACAAAACTTTCTGGGAGACTTCCTTCCCCAGTCCTTACTTACTTCATCTCCCAGCAGGGCTGCCTGCTGGACCTGGTGATCCCGCTTCCGTACGAAGAGAGAGAGCCTCCACCTACCTTGCTCTCCTTCCTTCCCTCCCCAGTCCCTCACTCCCTCTCTTCCCCTCAGGCTGGCAGGATTCCTCGGGCAGAGCATGCAATCAGTTTGCAGGGAGCAGCCGCAGCCACAGGAAAGATGCAGAAGCACAACCAGAAGGAGCACCTCTACAAGCTGCTGGTGATAGGGGACCTGGGAGTGGGCAAGACCAGCATCATCAAGCGTTATGTCCACCAGAACTTCTCCCCCCACTACCGGGCCACCATTGGGGTGGACTTTGCTTTGAAGGTGCTGAACTGGGATGCTGAGACTGTGGTACGGCTGCAGCTCTGGGATATTGCGGGTGAGTACAGAGAAGAACCCCTTGCCCCATGATCTATTGAAAGACAATGCAAAATATAGACCCCAATCAATTTATACTGGTCTAAAAGCTGGGAACTGCCAGTGCCTATGCAATTAGGGAGAGCAGGCTGAGGAGAGAAAACTTTAAGGGCAGATTGACATTTTGGAGTTTCCCTAAAACCAGCAGACTCCCAAACTAGGGAAGTCGGAGAGTCAGAGTGGAACCTGTGCTACCTGATATTTCTCCTGAGCCCTTGGACACACTCAGGGACCCAGCCACCTTTCTCCAAATGCCCCAGTTGTTTCCCTGCAGCTGACATTATTCAGTTTTGCCTCCTTGGACTAACAGATCTCTATGACAGGAGGAAGAGTAACAAGAATGTCCTGTTATATCTTTTTAATTTGGTGGAATAGATAAGGCATTCAGTAAGATAATTAAAATTACTTTTATAGTTTAAAAAATAAAGAAATATATTTCTGAGTTAGTTTATTGAAATACCTTCCTTCTTCCTGTCTGTCCTCTCTCTCCTACTTTCCCTCCTTCAGTCCAATGAAAGCAACATCTTATGTGTTTTGAAAGGATAAATGCTTCTATCTGGCAATAATTTTGGTTGTTAAAAATATAATTTCTCATGTTTAAATATCCTTTTTCCAACATCAAGCGAAACAAAAGATGATTTTCCCTGAGCAAGGAGAAAAAGAGTAAAGAAGTCCAGATATCCCCACATGCTTACATCATTTAAACCCACAGAATTTGACGTTGCTGCTGTCAGTGCTTCAGACATTTTTGATCTGGCTTCAAATTAAACACAAAATTTTTTTTGCCACCCCCTTACTGAAAATTAATCATTTTTGTTTCAGTCCACAAAATAAGTATGTTTTGATGGCATATATCACATGCTGTAAGTAATGATTTTTCATTTAGTGCATGCAGGAATACAAATACAACCGTGTAACCCAACAGATTACAGCATAAAGGACGGCATTTAAAAACTCAGTTAAATTAAGAAGTTACTTTCATAAAGTAGGGAGTAAAGGTGAACATCATATCAGCTGTTAGGCAACTGTGCCAGCCTGTGGCCTGAGTTGTGGGCTCAGTGATCGAGTCTGGAACGGCACTGGGTAAAACTGGTGAAATGAAAAAATTCTTGACATTCTTATCGGCGGAGGGAGTGCCTTTCTTCTGCACTGAGCTGTCTCATGTCTGAGCTCTGAATTTGGCACTGAGGTACTAAAACTTATGCAACAACGCTGCTTTATGCAAAACGTTTAAACTCCGCTTTTTCACACACTAATACAGGCTTGTGGTTTTATGGTGTTAAATACACATGTGCTCAGTTTTCTTTATTAAAAGTTGGAATAATGGGGCAAACATTAATTTTATTGTTCCTCAGTGACTGATTATAATGACAAATACATAACACTGCCAGAAAAACTTTTCTGCATGAGAAAAAAGCATTTAATAGTAAAATCTGAAAGTATCAGGGACTTAAAGAATGTATTTTGCATGCCTTGTGTCAGAGATTTATTACACTACTAATCATGTGCTGGCGGATCATATGATGTAGCTTTCAGTCAGGCTGCAGAAGCAATTACACCTAGTTGTAGTACTGAATGACTAGCAGGCCTTCTGAGTTATCACACATGACAGAGAGAATTACAGCACAGTACTAAATTTCATATGAATTGCCCAATTCAAAGCATCTCTGTGAAGGTCAAGACAGTGGTCGGTAATAAAAAGAGTTGCTGTCTTAGCTTTAATGACTTCTGCTTAAGGAGCTGTAGCTGTTGCTGGCTGTACATGGAGAGGAAGTTCTGTAAGCAACACACTGAACTCAGACGATCACGGTGCAGGCATAGAAGTAGTCCCAATTAAGGCATCTGGCTGGTGAGAGAAAAAGTGGTTTAAAAATGAATGAGGAGTAAAACTGACTGGAAATTCAGAGGGAATGGAATTGGTTTTTCCTGGCTGTGACTGGTCATGTATCATCATTTGCAAAACACAAACGGGCAATGAGAAGAGGCAAGAAAATAAAATCTCTGGTCTAAGAACATCCTCTCTCTTTCAGTGGAATCTCTGTAATTAGGTCAGGTTTATCTTTGGGGGTAAGGAAATTAACTTTCAGTCTCTCACCAAGCTGAAAGATGTTGGCTTAGCATGCAGGACACCTTGAATTGAAGCAAATTCTGCAAATGCATCAATAATATTTCATATCAGTAATTACATATGAATACATATTTATATATGTATGTATACATAGATATCAGGTGTCATTTTAGTTCTCATATCCTCTCCCCTCTCTATTATACAGGCAGTGAACCCAGCACCAAGCATATGTGTACTCTTCCTTGCTTTTCACATTGTGGATCAGTGGGTAGTAAATTAACAATCCAGAAATAATTTTCTCAAAAATGTTGTGAGTAAAACCAGTGCCAAGATAATCTACATTATTAGTGGGATTTATGTACATGGTGACCTCATTGGAGGAGCAACATATTCCAGCTGTGGTAGGATCAAGCAGTTTAGCCTGGTTTACCCTTAGCATACATAAGAAGAAAAAGTAAATTTGGTTCATCTGGTGCCATCTAATTAAATGTAGTTAGTATTTCTGCAACATATTTTTCTTTATTTTTTAATTTGGTAAACAAAACCATAATTAGATCTAATAGCTAAATGCTGAAACTGCATTTATTTAGATGAGAGAGAAATGCCAAAAAACAAGGATAACTAAGCATTACAAAAATTAATTCAGGGATAATGTAGGCTCTGGATCACACATTGTTACGTTAAGACAGGGGTTTTAACACGTAATATATTCCTGAAACTGTGGGTGGTTGTTAGGCAGGAATAGTAGGATTAACCTTCATGCTACATGATGCTGTGGTGTTTGTAACAACATGCTGTCATTAAAATCTATGAACTTATGTCTGATTCAGTGAAGTGCCTAAGTTTGAGGTGACTGAATGTTTAGTATTGTGTGTAGGAGGAGATATACATGGTAAAATTTTCCTTGTCTTTAATTTCTTCACAACAATTCAATTTTACTTCACCTTATGTCACAAATTATCACTTTTGGTGTTCCTGCTAAAGTGTGCCATCACATCTACTGCTGTGTCATATAACACTAAATCTTGCTCCTCAGTCAATTTGCCTTTCTTGTCTTTATCTTTTCTGCTGTCTTTGTGCGCATATCCTTTAAATTCATCAACAAATTGTTAGAAGGAAATCTTTAAAAGAAACTCTTCATCATATTTTGCACAAGCTTACTGTGGATGGGGTAGGCCCTGCAGATGCAGGCCAGCACACCACTTCTGAAGAAAACAGCTGCTGCAGACAGCAGATATGGGTGTATTTGCTATACCCTTCTCTGCAAGGCTGCTCTCTGTGCTACTGTCTGTGTTTCATGCCCACACAGCCCAGAGATTTCTCTGAAGACCAGCTTTAGCTGCAGATTTACTGCAGGGAGAAGCTTTGAGAGCATCAGAGAGCAGAGAGCAGCACAGCAGAGCCGGCTCTCTGCTCCTTTTCCACAGCATCCACCTCAGCATCCTCCTTATCACTCCTTCTGCGTATGAGTGGGCTGGATTATTCATTGCTACCAAAAAGATGTTGGTTTGTGTTTAAAAGGCTGGTTCTCACCTCATAAAGAGCTGGACTGATGCTTTGGGGAAAGAACAGTTCCATTTCCTTTCCCTGTCACTTTCACCTTTGGAAGCAGCAGTCTTCCCACAGATGCAGACGAGTGTCTCCGCAGTTGTGAAGTCCTTAGGACTGTCATGCTGCAGAGGGAGTAAGCGGAAACCTGTTCACTAATGCCAGGCACAGCACGTCCTCAGCATTTTAGGCTTTCAGCAGCTGCTAAGCATTGCAGCACAGATGCATAAATAAGATAGTCATGGTGATTTCTAGGCTAAGTTGCCTTGAAATTACTGTTCTGCAAACATTAATAAGTCTCTTGCCATGAGGGTTTTATTTCAGTATAGACTGGTGGTGGGATCCATGGGTCAGATCCTGCTGACAGCCTGCTTTTCCACATTCTGGGGTGGTAAACATCAGCTCAAGCCTTGCTTAAGCTTCAGTCCATAAAGACAATTATTTGAATTCAAGTGTGAATATTCTGAAAGTTGTTTTGAAGTGGAAGGTAAAAAATGTTTAAATCTTCTCCACAATTTCCAGCTTCTCAGTGTTGGCTAAAGGCTGTCTGTAAAGCAAGGTGGTTCCCAAAAGCATTTTTCTCAGAGGATAGTGGCAAGAAGTAGAACACATCATAAAACTCAGCATTAGGCAGTTTTAATCAATTTTTGTGCCACATTTCAGATGCTGTGGTCAAGATGGTGGAAATTATCTGAGTTTTAGCACTTTATCATTACTTTTTTTACCTTTATTAGAGATGGTAGTGGTTAGTGGAAATTGTAGATTTCTGTGCAAATTCATGTGCGGCACATTTTTATAAACGATGAAAATTCAGCTGTTGATTGCTTTAAGCCCATGAACTGATAGCTTTCCCTGCTGCAGAGGTGCCACTGAGATTGGGATAAATGTGCAGGCAGCTACCCTTCAGACAGTGAGCCCTTCCCTTTAATAGAAATCTTGTTGCTTTGTCACTTTGGTCTCACTGGGTTAACTTCCAAGTAGAGTAGGATTCACCCGAATTAACAAATAGACATTTCTTCTCAGTCCCCGACTAAAAAGGGACTCTAACCTTAGGTACATTTTTAATCTAATTTAGGGTTGATAATGCCAACATAAAGCACCATCTCAGTGGGCAAAGGCCACTGCATTTGTGGGGTTTGATGCCAAATGCCAGTGGCCTTGCAAGGCATCCAGTAAAGAACAGTGGGCCAGATCACATATTCCACAAGTTTCTGACCCTTCCAGTGAAAAGAAAGTCTTCCCCAGTCACTCTTTCAGTAAAACAGATTCTAATGCGCAAGGCTGCCTGGGAGATACCACTGAATACCTAATGGTTGATCTATTTTGTAGCCTAATTCCTGCCTAAGCCATCGTGTTGCTGAAAACCTAAGGCCAGATTTTGACATCTTTAATACATCAAACAGTGCCTATTTTTACAAGTAATTCTGCTAAATGAAAAAGTTTTAGGAAGCTCATACATTAATATAGGATTTTGTTCACATAAGCAAGAATCTGTGGGAAAGAGTCGTTCTGCATCCTTAGACATATTCCTTAGCTCTCCAAGCTCAATGCAAATACTAGAGAGCACTTTTTCCATAATATAAATTAAATAAAAGTCATTATGCAAATGTCATAAAACTAAAACTCTGATTTATAAAGCACCTCTTTTTCCATTCAAAATTGCCTGATGTGTTTCTGTCAAGTAGATTCATACATTAATTATAACTGATGGAGAAAAAGACCACTTCAAAAAGAGTTTAGACAGTTTATCCAGCCAGCAGCTCCATTCTTTCTCTTTCTTTGAAGTGGTCAATGATGGAAATTGGTTATCCCTGCCTTCCTGCAAAATGCTGCATTTACAAACACGTTGGCTTTTCTGTGCAGTGAAAATCCTATGTATCTAAAAAAGCAGCTGGAAGCAAGAGGAAGAATCAGTGTCATGCAATTTGTCAAAAATTTGTGGGCTACTACAAGGCAGAAGATCACAACGTAGGAGCCTTTTACTCCTCTAGTAACTTCCTTCATGGTGAAGGATTTCATGCTGCAAATCAATAATTTAGTTGATGCTCTGTGACACCGTGTCCCACCTATCTTAGTGATCTGTGTCCCAATAATTACGTGTGAGGCCTGAGTTGAGCTGCTCTTTTCTCACCTACAGTGTAAGATACACATACATCTCAAGAACTTTAGGAGAAGTACAAAGTACTACTGAAATACAATATCCATCAAAAACAGTTTGTATGTGCTGCTGCTTACCTCACTGCTATGTCTCTAATCAGACCTCGGCTTTTGTTTGAAGGCACCTTCTTGCAGATGAAAAAAGAATTTCTCAACAAGGAGATTATTGAACAGCACATGACTTAGCCATTCATCTGATTAGCCCACTGATAGGAATCATAAGACATTTGAATAAAATATAGAACTAAGAAATTCTGAATATGAACTCTTCTTTCCCAGAAATTATCTATTTCTATCTTCCTTTATCAATAGGACACTGTGTTTCTTTAGGGTAAAAAAAAAATTACATTAATTTGGAGAAGACAGGCTTCTTCTTTGGTTTCTGTATCATGTGAATGACTTTCTCCTTGCTGCCACAGTGCTAAAAACCAAAGATAAACATCACAAACTGATGGTGTTGACCCCATAAGTGGGTTCAGTGCTATTTCCATTAAATGAAAGTGCATGGTCTAGAAGCCCAGCAATCGACACTTTTCCCTTCTCAGCCCTCCCCTACATTTGACAGCACAATTTCCATCAGATAAATCCTCCACAGGTAACCTTCCTGGGGTCAGAGGCAGACGGCCAATCTTCTTGTCTTCCTAACCTACTCAAAATTACTCACATCGAGAAAATAAGGCTAGAAACAGGTTTGCATTGGATGCTTCTATCTTCATAGCACTTTTTCCCAGCTATGGAAGCATGTACAAGAGCTGTCTTGCTTAAAGACTGCTGTTGATGTGAAATGTTTCAGGAGTTTGTAATTCTTCTTTGGATCACAGCTCAGCAGTAGACATTAGTGGAAATTCTACTTTTTATTTTCAAGAAAAGTTCCGGGTAATTTATTTTTTCAGAGTTCCCATGAAAACAGCAGATATATTAACAAATCCACAGCTGAGCAACATACCACATCCTGATGCCGTGTGTTAATTTTGTAATACTATTAATCATGTAAAATGATAGATATTTATAAATGTCCATGTTTGACTACAATAATGTACTGTTAACTCACAAAAATTCTGTACTTTCCCAGAAAACACTTTGAATTCAGCAAATAAAACCATAAACCTTCTGAACAGATCTAGTATGAAACTCTCTTCCCAGATTTTTTTCACTGGAGCGATGCAGCAATTCAAATTGCTACTGATGTGCAATTTCTTAGATCACTTTCCATGTTTGTAAGGCTTTAAATCACCTTCCTCACCTCTGTGATTTAGTTTTGCCAGGGAGAGTAAACTTTTATTTTAAATTTTAATTTTTGTATTTTAAAGCAATTACTCTGATTCCTGGTATGGCTCCAGAGCTATATTATGTTACTGCTGGTTATCACTTGCATGAGACCATGCAGGATCCTCTTCATGAGTGAGCAGTTTGGTTGTGTCAGATGTTTTAGACAAAATACCATAGTACCGAAGAGCTTCCAATCTGGTACCCAGATCTTCTCGTGACTCTTGTTGAAAGTCCTATGATGTACCTAAAGACCCTCGGTACTGTCCACAGACTGAGAAATCTGGCAGCCTAATAAGACCATACACTTATTATTCACATATTGCACTTACTATTCACTTAGAATGAACTTCAATAAATTTCCTTGGGTGTTTGCTTGAAAATTCCTTTTCCGTGCAATATTCTCCTGCATTTTTGTACAAGTTAGTCTAGCATGGTACTTATAATTACTTAGGCAAAGAGTAGTTTCCCAGGGACTTACAAAATGAAGTCCTGCCTTCAGTAATGTTATCTTATAAAACCTGCTCTGTGAAATACTGATCTAGACTGGAAGCACTGATTTTTACAAGGTGGTGTTCTTTTCCCCCTCCTACTTTCTTCATTACAGGACAGGAAAGATTTGGAAACATGACCAGGGTGTATTACAGAGAGGCTATGGGGGCATTTATTGTCTTTGACGTTACAAGACCTGCAACGTTTGAAGCAGTGACAAAATGGAAAGAGGATTTGGACTCTAAGTTGGTTCTTCCAAATGGCAAACCTGTGCCGACAGTCCTATTAGCAAACAAATGCGACCAGGGAATAGATGTTCTTATGAACAACGGCATCAAGATGGATCAGTTCTGCAAAGAGAACGGGTTCGTGGGCTGGTTTGAAACATCAGCCAAGGTAAAGTTTCTGTTTCTTTTCAAATGTTTCTAAGGACAGAGAAATCAGTTCCTAAAACAGTTCACTTGGTCTAAATGTGCACCTTGAAAAGCCCCTCTCTTGGTGGAATTGAAGGTGAATTTGTAAATATATAGTATACATTTCTATTTCTTTTAGGTCTTTTATTGCAAAACAAATTATGAGCAACATTCTGAAATGCAGCTGCTCTAATGTGATAGGCCAGCAGTAAAGTATGTACCCAGTCCACAGGTTACTGCACAATAGCCTGGGGAGGAAGATGACCTTGGGCAAGGCATAAAAGCTACCTCTTGTGAATGACATGAGGATGTTTTTTATCATTCTTAACATTAAATATTATCTCTAAATACTTATATAACCACTTTGCCTAAGAAATGCTGATTTGAGACAATAGCTTCATTGCCTGAGATTCCAGAAATAAAGTCAGTCTATTGTAGTGCTTGTACAATGCTTACTGTTATAAGCTCTCGTTCTCAAAAGCCTTTTCAAAAAAATCACATATCTGGGGAGGAAGGAAATATCACTGGTCAAAGTGCTGAATGAGCTGCTCTGAGGCTCATTTTCAATTCTTTGCCTTGGTACAGATTTCCTGAGTGCATGGAAAATTGAGACAAAAATCAGAAAAGGCAGGCAGACTTTCAGATTATAAAGGCCCAAAGTACATTGGTACTGTATATCAATTTGAGATGTCTTCGGTAATTTCAGTGCATGAAGGATTTATAGCACTGGCATGTGAAATATTGATTTGAACACAAAAATTCAGTGGATATTGTGTTGATTGTATCCTCTCTTTATGAAAGCTGGTGTCATCATTGACAGCTCTGGGGAACTTTTGGATGTTTGAAACAGAAACAGTTTGGTTCTGGTTTGACGTAGATTGTTAGTAGTCTGAAAGCCAAAATGCTACATTTGGTTGTTTAATTCCTTTTAAACACTTCATGCAAGGTACTTACAGATTTTTAGAATGTATATTTGTGTTTTACTTTTCTGGTCTTGACACCTTCTTTAAGCATTAATACTTAAAAGATGTTTCACTTGTAATCAGCAGAAGTAACAGCAGGAGAATAGCAACATTTCCCAGACTGCCTCCAGCATTGCATGAACTCTGGGCTGAGACTGCAGTTTTCAGTACTTAAAAGGGGCTGATGGGGACAAACCTGTTATAACGGCCTGTTGTGATAGGACAAGGGGTAATGGTTTTAAACTAAAAGAGGGTAGATTTAGACTAGAGACAAGGAATAATTTTTTTCTGACAAGGGTGGTGAAACAATGGAACAAGTTGCCCAGAAGTGGTGGATGCTCCATGCCTGGAAACATTCAAGTCTAGACTGGATTTGGCTCTGAGCAACCTGATCTAGCTGAGAATGTCCCTGCCCTGGCAGGTGACAGATGACTTGAAGACATCCCTTCCAACTCAAACCATTCTCTGATTCTATGATTCTGTATCTTTGTAATTAACGTCTTTGCTTTCCTACTGAATGGGTCTCAAATCTAGTCACTGTTTCTTCAAATGCCATTCATAGGGAGAAATTTTGGTCTAGCTCAGTGTGTAAATTATCTTGCTCCACAACAGGGTACCTCCTATTCCTTCATGTGCAGCACGTGGTTTGTATTCAGGTCTGTGGTTCATCTGCTGATTTGTGTTGGGTGAGGCCAAGAGAATCCAGTGTTCCTCTTTAGGATAAACTATATTATACTATGAGAATCTGTGTCATGAATTCCATACACCAATCTCCAGCACATACTCACCACTCAAAAAGGACATCCACATTTATTGTGCCAAAGGCCATCGCAGGTCATGACAGAAAATGAATATGCAAACAATTTCAAAGATCACAGAGGGTTTCAGGATGATGATGGAGCCAGTCTGGGGCAGAATTATGGAAGTATAAAAGATGTATAAAGGACATAAATTTTTTAAAAGTCACAACAGAGGAAATATTTCCAAGTTTCAATAAGCTGCATAGAATTAAGATGTTCTGTTACTTTAAACATGGGAAATATCTAGATTCTTCTTACTTTATTTAACTCTGAAACTCTAGCAGTCCCCAGATTGCCAATGCAATCATGTAGAAACAGAAAAAAACCCCAGCTACGACCAGACTTGTTTTCTAAAGCCACTGTGAAGGTAGTAGTGAGAGTTGAGTGCACACAACTGTTATCAGACTGTTCTCTTCTGCTATATACCAGAGGCTAGGACCTGTTCTGCAATCCGCACACCTGACTTCTACCCAGAATTGAAGGCTTCTGACTTTAAAATTATGTAAAGAGTCATTCCAGTAAAGATGGTAGAATCACAACATTTGAACTAAGTTAGATCAGAATATTTTCCCCACTTGGTCTAAGTTCTAAACTAAACTCTAGACTTCCTTTTCGAAACAAAAGTTATTATTACTACTATTTTAGAATACTGGATGTTATACCAGAACACCTGGTATTCTTTCAGCCTAGGGCATCATAAGTAATTGAACTTGGGTCTGGGAAAAATAAATACCTAACTCTGTTTGCTATAGAGAACAGAAACTCTTCTGAAGCAGAGTAACATGGACAAAGGACTCATCACATTGCAGCCAGCAGGTTTAGCAGTTCAAATAAGTAATAACTCTCTTCTTGTGGTACCCTGGAATAATTAGATCTCCGGAGGTTTTCTGGAGATGTGCTTGGAAAGGTTAAAGCCTTGAGAGCAAACTGAATATGATTTATGCATTTTGGAAAAACAAAGGTGATTACTTATAAAAATAACATCTTTTTGTTCTGGTTGCCTTGCAGAAAGTAGCATGCTATATATGTACCTACCATATTTCAATCTGTCAATGGTTTTAAGCTTTATTCTGTAGCACTGGAAGATTACAGAAAAAAAAATCACTGTATTATTCCCTGGTGCTATTTTTTGTAAGTTAACAGCTCCAATATAAGACATTTGAGCCACCTAATGCATTCTCATGTATTAGTTTTGACTCTTACGTTAATCTGAAGGAAACACTCAGCCTGTTTCAGTCTTCTGCTCCCTACAAAGATAGAAGATTTTGTTTGGATAGCTGCCCATGTAAGAAGGGCCTTATTGGACAGCACCACTACAGTCACAAGTTACACTCTTGCCATATATCTGGTGTTGAGCCAGGTCCCTTTTATATCTGCACTTCTACTTCACTCATATTGATTGCAGTCTGAGAGGTACATCCCCAGATTGTCACAAAATAACCTTTAATAGTAAATTCTTCAATGAATTTCATGGCCACAACTATTGTGAAAGATTCTTTCTTTTAACAGAAGGAAATTTCTTCTTCCTGTCACACATTTAATCATCCAGGACATGGCCAGAGCAGCTGAGAGCTCCACTCACATTTCCAAGCCTTTAAACTTTTTTCACCACCATTCCTAGTTCAAAAACGTGAGCTTTGACTTGGATTAGGAAAGGAGCAATTTCAAGCTTATTATCACTTTATAATGAAAATGGAACTTGTGCAATAAAACAGACAAGTCAAGCTAAACTAATGTGCTTGAAAGTACCTAATTCAGAAATAACTTGAAATACCTTATGACTGAACATGGCTGTGTTGTGATTATGCCTGAGTTCCTCTTTTCCCTGCTGTAATTCTGCTGTCAGCAATACAGAATTAGATGGAGACATTCATGTTTTGTCCAAATTGCCCAGAAAGGCTGGTAGCTGTGCTTTTCAGATCCTTACAAAACTAGGTTAAGCACATAGCTCCTTGTCTCCTGAGCACCATGGCCTGGAGACTGATGAGCAGTCTGAGTCTCTGGGCTATTTGGACACATCCTATTTAGACCAGGAGAATGTTACAGAATCTTTCTGCCTCTAAGAAATGGGGATAATAAGATGTCTTTTATTCAGCTTTTGTTTGACAGGCAGTCTATGGTATGTCACCATAGATTCAGAATGAGTTGGGAACCTTAAAAATCATCTAGTTCCGACCCCCTGTAGGGCCCAAATGCTGGACTAGCAATCAAAAGTCCTCTTTGCCATTGATCTTCTGTGTTACCTTCAGAAAGTCATCCTCTCCTCTGTTCCAGCCTTTCTTGGGAAAAGCAAGGACATTAATTCTTCCTATCTTACCAGTGAATTCTGCGAATAATCCAAGCTCTACTGGTCCTCGTTTAAATCACAGATTTTTCAGTTCTTCTTACTGGACAATTACTATGAAAGATGAAAAAAGCAAGCTATGCAGCAGACTTGCAGAGGAACAGGACAGGCAGTTCTGATTTCCATAAAGAAAAACAAGGTTTAGACATGTATTTGAATTAGGCTGACACTCTAAACTAATCTGCTGATCTGGAAACTTAAATCCAAGCAATCCATTTGAGACCGCCAGACCCAGTTAGGGATGTGTGGCTCCCTAGGTTGTCTTTTTGATTCACTCAAAAAAGTCTAACCATTCTCACTGTAGTCTTAAAAAATATTTCAGATTCTGCCACAAAGCAAGAAATAAAGCTGACACTTAAGGCAGGAGATTTCAGTTCAGATGTACACTCACTCTGTGCAGAATCCTCTGCAGAGTTCGTTTCCTGTAATTAAAAGGAGTTGATTCAGATTGTCCTATGGGTATTAGAGCTGTCCTGTAGCTCTCTGGATCACTTTTATGAAATACATTATTTAGTGCTGTCCCCAAACAGGAAATTCAGAGATTCACAAAATAGTTAAGATTGGAAGGTCATTTAGTAAAATAATTTTGTTGCAGGATATTCAACCAGCTGTAAGAATTCAATCACAGAAATGATCTTGTTCTCAGAGTTGCAGCCACAGCAGTTCACATCCATGAATTTCATGTTGATGCCTCCAGATGGCTTTTAACTTGTATGGTTGTTTTCGTAAAAACACCACCACAGCAGTACTGCACACCATCTTAATAAGACTCTGCTCCCAGCAGTTTCCAAGGGAGTTCTGCCAAGGGAGCATGTGGAGCCCACTGGGTTAAAGCATCTTTAAAGTAATTTCCCTGGTCCTGGATTTTAGTGCATTATGGAAATAAAATGTGGAGGCTATGAGCTTCTCACTTCAGGCTCCCATCTAATACCTGAATATTTCACAATTTGTAAATGTTTACTTACGGGAAGTCAATTTCCTTCAACTGCAGTAGTACTCTAAGGTCATGTCTCTAGGCAGTGCTGATTTAGAGCTCCCCACTGTGCCTGCATACACACTGTTCTTCAACCTGGTTTTCAAGGTACAACTCAGAAGCATCAGATTCAGTAAGAAGAAGAAACTATCAGTGTAAAAAGGGAAAAGCTTTCTATCAGAAAACAACCGGATAGACAAACCTAAGATATATGCGTGATAAAGAAACAAAAAATTCCTTTCATCTGAAAGAGACAGGCCCTTAAAACTAGCAAGGGCTTTTGTTCTTCTACAAAAAGCTAAGAGCCAGTCTAATCTGTGGGACCTATTTCATATATTGAAATGGAATGCCCTAAATGTTAATGTTCTGCAGTAAAGATGGCAGATAAGGGGGAAGGTAATCCAGAATGCAAAAAAGGTTGCTGAGCTTGTGTACTGCTTTGAGTCACATTCAATAATGTATTTATTTTCCCTTTAGTTGATTGTTGCTTACAAGGCATTATTTCCAGTAGCAATCAGTTCAAAGGTTTTAAATAATGCAGCTCTCTTTCCCTGCCCTCAGTTGCTATCCTTTCCACAAAACCACCCTTTGAAAGGATGTATTTGAATAAGATCGATTGACAAAGCAAATGCTAATGTCATTTATGTCCTCCAGTGTTCCCTTCTGGCTTTCAGAGATTACACAGTTATTTTCTTTGCCTTGTTTTGTTTGGTAATAGAATAAAGAATAGCATGTTCTGATTTTCACTTTTGCATTCCTTCTTGATGAGGCCAGGAGAAAGACTGGCACAAGAAGTCAGGCATCATCACAGAAGCAGGGTTCAGGTCCTCGCCCCGGCAGATATTGGGAGGTTGATGCAGGGTAAAACACTTAGGGATGGATTCACAACTCAAGTTCTTGCACTGACTGGGATGGTGTCTAAGATGCTGGGACTTACCAAGGCACACAGAAATGTGCTAGACACCTCAGGGGACAGGGCAAGGCAAGATGCCTGGGAAAGGGTTTTATAAAGGCTGGCATGCTGAATCAGGAACAGAGGGCTGATAGTCACAGAGACACCATGATATGGGTAAAATCCTTCCTTTTTGGTCTTGCACTAAAGAGAGAGCTTTTCTTGAGAAAGGAAAGTGTTGCATTCCTACTTTATCCTGTGAAGACTTCATCCTATGCCATCTCCCACTTTCCAACTAGCCACCATGTGCTGGACCAGGCTTCATGCAGTCTCTTCTGCTTGTGGCTCTGCTTTTTCTCCAGTTGACAAATGGTCATAGCAGCACTTCTCTATCACAGAAAGCTGCTGTCCAAATAAACACATCAAAGATGCAGTGCTGAGTAATACCAGCCTTAAAAGCAGTATAGGGAGACAGAGTGTCTCCTGTGTTTGGAGAACTGTGAAGGTAAAAGTGGCCTCAGAGGAGGCTGGATAAGAAGCACTACAGGTGCATCTAGTACTGCGTCAAGAGCCAGATAACATCTGGACGTATTGCTGTTCAGAAATAGCTCCACCAAGGAGGCAGGGGAGGTCCCTCAGTATGACCCCAAAAATTTGCTCAAAACATGAAAGGAGGTTATTATAAACAAAAGCAAAAGCAAAACCAAATAAAAAAGAAGGAAGAGAAGAGAAAAGAGGAGAGGAGAAGAGAGGAGAGGAGAGGAGAGAAGAGAAGAGAAGAGAAGAGAAGAGAAGAGAAGAGAAGAGAAGAGAAGAGAAGAGAAGAGAAGAGAAGAGAAGAGAAGAGAAGAGAAGAGAAGAGAAAATAAAAATAAGCCTTAACTTCAGCAATCATCAGAATTCCTGTGGTGTTTTTTTGTAGGACAAAGCCATATGGGAGATAACAGTTACGGCATTTCAACATAGAGACCCACTGAAAGATATTGTTTCACTCCACTGTCTCACCTATATTTTCTTTCTTTTTTGAAACATAATTAATGTTATTTTTAGGTATAATTGAGGCTGTTTCCATGTCTCAATACCATTAGTAGGGTGTCTGTGATTATTCCTCTCTGTCCAATCTTACTCTGATTGTTGGTTTCTTTGTATTTGAGTGGATTTTCACTTTCTCTTTTTTATCTTTCCTCCCTTTGATTGCCTTTCAACACCTCATGCGCTCTAAAATCACCAGGCCTCTGGACGTCTGTGTTTGGATAACAGATCACCTTCTACTGTCTGCAGCTGCTTCACTGCCTAGCAGAATATAGATTTTTCTTCTGCAAAACACACTATAGGAGGAGAGGTGGAGAAATCAATATTTCATTAGTCAGACCAGAATACAGCAATGTCTGATCTGCAATTCTAGGACACCACAGGATTAAGGTTGTAACAAAAGGCAATAGTAGCATCAGAAAGGAAGTGGTCAAGGCAGGGATCTGGGACAGCAGGAGTTGCTCTGTTGGCATGACCACAAGCTCCTTGCAGCAGATGACTTAGCATGTCACTTCTCATCCATACCCTGTGCCAGTTGTCATCTGAACCACGGGAGCAGGCTGGAGCTAGACACAAAGTCAAAACCAGCTGTGCTGTCTGCCGGGGTCACACTTTCTCTTCCTCCCCTTGTACCCCAGCTGAAACTGTCATCCACACAGCTTAAACGGTTCTTGTAAATGTTCAGGATGAGAAAATGCCTCTCTACACTCAGGACAGGACTTTGTTTGTTTGTTTGTTTGTTTGTTTGTGTACTGGCTGAACCATATTTTTTTTCTTCTGAATTTTTAGGCTCATGTTGGGCACATGGATTTCCATCTATCACCGTCAGGGAAGAGGGATGTCCACCTTTACCCCTTTTTGTGGGCTTGGTTCCTTCCCCTTTTCCCAATCCTGTAAAATGGTAGCCTCTGACTAAGAGGGGTTTTGTTAATACATCTGAACATTAATCAATTTGGGTGCAATCTTACATAGTCCCTAAGACATTAGTGAATAAGTGCATGCTGCCATTTCAAGACAGAAGCAGCACATGGGTAAATGAAATGCTCACCAGTCCATTAGTAAAGACAAACACAATGCAAAAGATTTTAAAGTTTCTGTTTCTGTGCATTTAACAATCCTGTTTTGGCTTCAGTTTTCTAAGCAGTACTGAGAGACATTTTTCATTGTCTGGTTTTTTTTTTTAATAAAATTTCACAGTGGTCTGAAAAAGGTTTTCAGTGCATGCTTGAGGAATTTTTATGTCTGGTCTGAAAGAGGCATGTGCTACAGCAAAATTTTAACATCCCAGTACAGAGATAATTCCCAGTTCCATATTACTTTCTGGGGGTTACTATGCACATTACTTTTCTAAAGATTTGTAGGTTTACAACCTACAAAAAATACTTACATACAAAATATTTAAGTTCACACATGTCATTGAAGAAACCTCTGAAATCTTACACTAATTAACATTTTCAGTTAGATCCACAGATTTCAGCCCTTTACTGTGGTGCAAAGGGATGGGCAATGGAATTTGTGGAGTTTGGCCACTGATTTAAAGGGGATTGGACAAAGTCAGCCTCACAGAATCCATTCCTTTAGCTTTTGATTTTCCTATACATGTGCCTTCTCTACTGAAACACACACATTTCTTTCTTTTGTATCTAGTGTATGGCCTTGATACATCAGGCTCCAGATTCCCATCCAGAGGGACATGCTCAAGAACTGGGACTGGATGGCATTTAAATGTCCCTTCCAACCAAAACTATTCAACGATACGGTGATTCAGCTTGAAAACCTGGGTTATCTTAGGTTGCAAATAAAACATTTTATTTATTGAGCAAGAGTAGTGTGTGCATATATATTGGTATGCATTTCCATATGGTTGTATGTGGCTGTGGGATACAATTTCCTAGAAGACTGAAGATAACAGTGAAGTTTCTATCTCCTGCCTTAGTAATCAATGCCAACAATTAGACTAGAAGAATGGTTTTTATGCCAGAAAGCCTGACTTTTCATTCCAAACATATTGGTGGCTGTCATTTAAAAAAAAAAAATAAAAAAAATCTTTACTCAGCACTACTGCTTATTCTCTATGCTGTGTTGAGCTGTGTCTCACTGATCAGGCTGTTTCAGCTTTGCTGATTCTACAAACAGAGCAAGGGCTGCTGCAAGTTACATGTGCAGTTGATGTAAGGCACACGTAGGAAAAGAGGTGCTTTAGCTTTCATTTTAAACCCCTAGAGTGAGGATTTCTGTCCTGCAAGTGAAACCAGTGGTGATATATCTCTTCTGAAGCAGTGCATTAGAGATAAGTCAGCCTCAACAAGAAATAAGGGAGGACTCCAAATCATACAGAACTTTTTTACTGTTTTGTGAGTAATTTGAGATTGTATCATTTATTCAATGAATCTGGTTCATCACAGGTTTCACTGTGAGCATTGCATATGAAATCTTCTTGAAGCTGTGGCAAAGGCTTTAAAAAATAAGTGCTATGCATGGCTGTAATTGCTGGTAGGTAATTAACTATTTGGAAATGAGTAACCGTTATTCAAGCAGTGAAATACCTGTTTTAGAGCTTTACTTCAGGCATTGGTCTTCAACACCTCTCCACCACTAGTTTTTTTAGTTTATTGAAGCAATCAAATCACCAAGAGATTGAGGTAAAAAATTTAAAGTCAGTTCTGTGTACATTTTAAAAGAGATACGAATCATAATTTATGTAAGACTTAACTGACTTCAAAACTCCAGTAAGCCTTATTCAACATGGTCAATTTTTGAAAACTGTTTATTAAGGTAAGTAAACTTTTGATGTTGCCAAGAGAAAAGTTTAATTACGCACAGGAAATACGCAGCATGGTTTAATTAATATTGACTGATCCACCTCTCTTTCTCTTTCACTTGCAGGAAAATATAAACATCAATGAAGCTTCCAGATGCTTGGTGAAACACATAATTGCTAGTGAGAGTGAACCAGTTCAGTCTGTTGAACCAGATATTATAAAACCACACTTGAATTCCTCCAAGATTGGCAGTTGTTCAGCTTGCTTTAAATCCTAAGAGACTTCCAGACTATTACAAGAGCTGAACAACTATGATTCACAATTTATTCAACGAATCCAGCCTGCCCACATTGTCCCTAAGCAGATTGCCATTTTCTCAAA
Source organism: Oreocharis arfaki (assembly GCA_013398015.1). Classification (NCBI taxonomy): domain Eukaryota; kingdom Metazoa; phylum Chordata; class Aves; order Passeriformes; family Paramythiidae; genus Oreocharis; species Oreocharis arfaki. Next base: position 238,315 of record VZRR01003432.1, on the reverse strand, counting down.
AATATATTTTAATTTTTCCTTTTTTTTTTTTCAGCTAAAATTTATTATGAGCTGTTCATTGATAGCAACTACTCAAAACTCTCTTTGGCTATGGGTCAAATAAGACTCACGGTGATGGCTGTGTTTTCCTATTTGGGTAGCACCAGAGATATCAAAACCTATTTCTTTGCCATGTGGTTTCTGAAAACTTGTATTTACAATGTGACTGCAGCAGCACCCTACTCGTCCATTGATTTCCAGGATGTTTTCTCAGTACCTTGACCAGGCAAACATCATTGCACTCTTTGTCACCCCTCAAACTTGAATGATCTTGTGTCACATGAGGAAGATGATGATGATGACAATGAAAATTTAACTGTTCAGAAAGAGACACCAAGAACGCTCACAGTTAAATCTCCCCATTGCAAGTTCAGTCTCCTGGATGTAGTGACAGGATTGAATGTGAAGGAACATTTCACATCATTCAGTTCTCCAGAAGATCTGAGCTGCCAAGACTGATGAAGTATTGGCTCCCTCTTTCTGAGGAGTTACATTCTCGTAGCTGATAGCGTTATCTTAGATGAAGCAAAATGGAGCAAGTCAAGGGTGAGGGGTGACGAAACAGGCAATCAGGGGTACAGTCTCATAGGTAAAGCAGCTCAGGGTTTTCAGAAAGGTTATCTATTCTACAAACCCAGCATTTCCCCTGAAAGGCCACATTGATTCTTTCCCTGCCTCTCATCCCTCATGCCACAGATACGCCCGTGTGTTTAGACTGTGCATATTCTTTAAGTCCTTACACGCATCCCTTCATTATGTTTATGATCATGGGAAAATTCACCATCCACACTGTAACATAAAAGCAGAACTTTTCAGGAATCCATCTGTGTTGAATAGGAGGGTATTTGCTTCCTGAAAACATTCTTCTGAAATGTATATGAAAGATCACAGGAAGCAAGCAAAATGAAACCGTCTTAAGAGACTCTTCTGGAAGATGTGAAGACTTTATTGAGCTGTACTGTGGAAATGAAATGGTTGATTTTCAGCATCTCATGAAAACTGCAGGTTGGTGGAGTCATTCAGAGAAGTGTGTCGAGACAAGAAGTCTTGACATCTGGCTGCAAGCCCCTTCAAGACAAACTTTGCCTCTATCCTGCCATAGAAAATTCACTTGCATTTTCTGTTCTTTCTCAGACTTTTCCTTCCTAAGATGTGAACTCTCAGTTGCAGGAGCTGTCTTCAGAGATGAGTTCCTCTTCGTAGAGAGGCGTAACAGCATGGAAGGGAGGAGGCAGAATCTCATGATGCCTTATGTTTGCAGATGTCACTGCAATGCTTCACTGAACACTTAGTTGGAAATGAAGGAGTGAAATTCTCAGTCCAGTAAATATCTGCTGCATAGGAAAAAGGAAAAAAAAATTCCTCAAGCTGACCTTATAATGTGAGACCCATGAGGTTCATGTGCCTGTAAAATTCATCCTACTTGGCAATGTTAGGTTTATGTTTGGACTCAAAGTTCTTTTGCAACCTAAATGATTCTATGACTTTGTGCCTCTATCACTAAATGCTCCGTTACCATATAGGCACTGCAGACAAGAGCTATGTTTCTTTCCCTGGAGAGCCAGGGACAGACATAGGTCTTTATGTGCTCTTCCTAAAGCCTTCAATTTTTCTCACAGAATTTTGGAATAAGAAAGCAAGGTCTTTAGTTTTAAAAATAAAAATTCACACCCAGAATTAATCTGCACAGACATAGATGTATGGATACATATATATAACGAGCTGGCTTTTTTGAGAGTAATTTTCAAGTTGTCTTGATTGCTGTGTTATCTTTAATACCTGTGTTAAACATCCTTTACCTCCTGCTGTGATGTGTCAAATACCTTACGCTTCCTGCCTCAGTTTCCTCATTTGTGAAACAGGGATCTATGTACACACCTACCTCACAGCACTCCCTGAAAGTTACTGTTGGCACCGCGCTTTGGAGATACATGTTCTACAAACGCCAAGCTCTGCTACTGCTCAGAACGAAATATGAGTGCCCTCTAGCATAAATACATGGTGCTGTAATGCCTTCGTGTTCTAAATCTATCAAAGGCTTGCCTGTGCTACAAAAATTAGCTTCAACTATTCCACCTCAGTTACGCTGGTCAAGGTTATAAGGCAACGTGTGACTGCACGGGATGATCAGATTGGCTGCAGATGGTCTGCAAACGGAAACTGTGGCTGCACAAATGTCATGGTACTCGTTTAATAATCTCTGCAACAAAGCTGCAATTCAGAACTAGTGCCACACCAGTTATTTCAAATTTAAAGAATTATTTAAGTCAAGTCATATGGGTGACTTATGAAGGATAACAATTCACATCCTGAGCCAACACTGTGGGGAACACAAGCAACTAGATATTTCAGATAGCTTCTAAAGGGCAATTTTTCATTATTTGAACCCCATACTTTACTTATAAATCTGTGGGTCTCAAGTGAAGCAGAGGAAGTTGCCATTTCATCCAAAAATTATTTTACGCTCAACTCTCAGCAAACATAGCTGTTCCTAACGTGTTTTACTTATCTTCCTATCACCTCTGTTTGGTGACTTCCAGCAATACTTACTAAGCAAAATGGGAAATTCCACAAGACTTCGAGAGCTAGGGCTAAAGATCAGGTACAACAGTAACTGAAACAACCCTATATAAACAAGACACTTAAATGACATACAGAGATTTTTTTGTTCTGCACTCTTTTACGTAAACCTGCTTTAAAGTATGGGCTCATAATCTGTTCCCCATGTCTCTGTTGTGTCAAGTTTTACTGTAGTCACTCATCTTGGGCAGATTTTCCACCTCTGGTAGATAGTGGACAGAGTGTGGCCAATTGCTAGACTAAGGACTATACAAGATGTAAGTTCTAAAGTCGTATATTTTTACACCATGAGAATTAGAACAGTATAACAAAGAATCAGGCCTCCTTAGGAGGTTACATAATTACATATGTTCATTTTTATTTGTACTAAAGTGATAAAAATCTGTCAAGTCTTTTTCTATAATACAATAAATGTGCGAATGCAACCAGAACATCTAGCAAACAGAGCCTTTTTAGAGGAGGTTGTTGTAGGCAGGCCAGAATAAAAGCTTTAATTTAGAATTAATGAGCTCAGTTTGTGCCAATACCCTTTCAGGAAATGTAAAATTTAATTATACTGTGTCAGTCCCTAACAGATTGGATTTCCTTAGGTTTTTTTGATGCACTCTGTGCTATGTCCTCTTTGCTGGTCACCAGGGACCAGGCATCTTAATCACATGTCCATTTCAAAATTAAACATTTTCCCTTTCTCGTTTGCAATAAGTAATGAAAGATGAGTCTCTACTGCCTTGCAAATGGGCAAAGGGAATGCAAATTGGAATTAAAATTAATTTTCATTCTAGTTCTCCAAATACACCCCTCTGGGTGTCCTAGCACCTCAAACCCCATGTTGATGAGCAAGGGAGGTGCTGGACATGAGAGATCAGCCCAAAACACTCAAAGAAAAGGGTGGTTGAACATCTTCAGCCCCAGAAATCATCTGCAACACCAGTAATGACAGAATGTCTTTTTATTTTCCATATTTGAAGCTCCATACAAACAAAACCTCATGATCCTAAATACTTTGGGACGCATATACATACTACTGATAGGAAAATGGATGGAGTGAAAGATAATTACTCTGTTATTCCAGAAAGATCATAATATATTTGACTAGCTTCTGCTTTTAACAAAAGCCATTTGGAAATCTGAAAATCAGGCTTTTTTATTCTTACACACCATTTTTTTTAGATAATGTATTTTCATTAACTTTTCTATTCAGGAATAGCTGTTCCAACAGTACTTTATGCATTCAGCTTGAATTGTTGTACATCAATATTTTATTCTCAGATTTTTTTTTTTCTGTTTTAACCTACCTGACAATATAAAATGGGGAGAGACGGAGAGAGGGAAGGAGAACGTGAACCTTTAAACAGCAGTGTTGTTTTACTTCTTGAAACAGCCTGTCTAGCTGGATGAAGTGAAATTGGTAAACAGATGTGGGAAATTAACTTAGGGTCAATTGCCACGAAACAGTCAATGAAAATATCTTTTATTGCACCAATATTTATGCATGTGACCGCAGGTTCTACTGTAATAAAAGATGGTATTTCTGACAAAACATGGAATATGAGTAATTTGTAAAATTCAGTCATTAACCACAGTAGGCACATACAAGTAGCCACAAGCTAATTCAGCTTTCCTCATATGTAGCCAATTTATGACATATATATAACTCTATTTTAATAATTTAATTTAAACTGCTTACTTTCTGTACAATTTCTCTTTTAAACCATTGAGGTTAGTGTTTGACTTCGGTTAAAGGGTTGCATATCTGAAACAGAAACTTTCCACCTTTTCTCTCTCTTTTGTATCCAATTCCAGATGCAACCTTTTTGGCTCCAGCTCTCCAAAGAACCTCAGTTCAAGGTTTGATTTTACAGGCAGACTTTGTGGCTCACAAATAGATGCATCATCAGTTTTGAGGCTCATTAGTAACCACAGGCTCAATTCTTGGAAGTCTGGCTGAGTAAAAAATGGTTTAAATTTGTGAAATAGGCAGCTGCATGTCTAGCACATAGTAACTGCAGTTTTCTTCAGCTGTCAGGACAAGCTGGTACCTGCAGCAGTGTTACACACTTGACACACGATTCCCTAGAAATATTAGATTGTTTTATTGATTAAAAAAAAAAATAAAAAAAAATAAAGAGGAGGCAACTGCATGCAGTGTGGGTCCAGTATTTATTTTATAGTTTTCGGCTTTTCTTCTACAAAAGCAAAACCATCGGCATTCCGGTTTCATTGACTTTTTTAAGAGTGCAATCTGACACTTGCACACCCCATAGCTGAGGGTGCTACAAGACCCTCAACAAATCCCCAGCACTTGGTGGCACAGTTGCAGCTACACTGACCACATCTCACAACACGGAAATATATTTGACTGCACAATTTGGGAATATTAATTTCCTGAAAATTATCTCCTTTACAATTGCAGTGCATCAGATGCCTAATTAAGATTGGAATCTCTGTGTCCCATGTTTCAAATGCAGCAATAATAGTTTACAAAGATGAGATATTAAACTGAGAAAAGCCATAGCACACTACTCCAAGGAGTGGAACCTGAGCAAATGAAGAACTCCCAGTACACTTCTCTGAGATCAACAGCAGAACGTTAACTTCTAGTCTGGTATTTGCCTGGTTTCTTCCAGGAAATGAGCTTTCTGTTAAGCTATAATATCTCAATTCCACAATAACTGCTAATAATTGCACCTGGCATCTACAGTGTTTAGTTTTGAAAGTTTTGATTTCAGAAATGGCATCTTTGTTAAAGGTTTAAAAGTCAGTGGTGCCTAAGTATTTCATCAAGTACGTAAAGGTTAATTAGGCGTACCATGCAACTTCCATGCAAATCTATCCATGTATCTCCTGTTTCCATGAATCCATGCATTAGGTCTTCACAAACCATGCAAGGAAAGGGCCACTGCAAGATATTCCTTTAACAGTGATGCTTGAGCCACATCCAAAATCCTGCAAAGGAGATGAACATAATGAATGAGGAAGCAAGGAATAGCAAGCAACCAGGGTCAGGGTAAACAGAAACATCTGGGACTGATGCAGGACTAATTCAGGAAGCACTGATGCTTGACAACTTCCTCAGCAAGAAGCTTTGTGAAAATCTGACACAGCATGAAGTTTTTATCACTTAGAGGTCTATGAATTTTCTAGGGCACAAATTGCTGTTTTTACCTTATGCCTTGTGTGCCTTGAATTTTGCTTCTTTATTGGCTACCTTGCCAAAGATGTCTAGTTTATTTCAGGATTTCTCTCTCTTTGGCCTTTGGTGCCATCTCATCTCCTTGACTTGACGCTTGGTGAGGAGCTTTTATCAGAGTCATTAATACCGAGGCTGTTAGTTTTTAGTTTCTGTCAGGTTTCTAAGTTTTTCAATGTATTTAAATGCCAGCTTTGCTCAGGCAAAGGACACACAGCCTCATACTCGCTACTGTGAAGAAAATTAATACTATCCTAGCCAAAACCAACACAGAGGTTTATCCAGTTCACAGAGACCAAGAGAGTTGGTGTTATTTATTCTGGAGAAGAGAAGGCTCTAAGGTGACCCTGTCATGGCCTTTCAGCACCTAAAGGGGGCTACAAGAAAGTTGGAGGGGGACTTTATACAAGGAAATGTAGTGATAGGGCAAGAGAGAACCGCTTCAAACTGAAAAAGAGTAGGTTTAGAACAGATATTAGGAAGAAATTCTTTACTATGAAGGTGGTGAAGCACTGGATCAGGTTGCCCAGAGAAGCTGTTGATGCCCCATTCCTGGAAGTGTTCAAGGCCAGGTTGGATGGGGGCTCTGTGCAACCTGATCCTTTTGAAGATGTCCCTGCACATGGTAGAGGGATTGGAACGAGATGATCTTGAAGGGCCCTGCCAACCCAAAGCATTCTATGTTTCTATGATTCTATGATTCTATATTCCATACCATATGACATCTCAGTGAGCAATGAACCAGAGGGAAGGTTAGTGGTGGAGGGGTCACTGCTTGATGACTTTCTGGGCATCGCTTGGTTGACGGTGAGCAATCGTTTTCATTTGCAGCACTTGTTTTTCTCAACTTTTTTTTCACTCTGCTATTTTCTTTTTCATCTCATTACAAATTATTGTTGTTGTTGTTGATCTGGAGGCACAAGTATGAGTTAGGAAAACAGAGCAAATAAAGGGCAAAAAAAGAAAAAACAATGCAACCTTGTAGGGTTTTTAACATTTGCTTAATAGCAACGTCAGACTGTTTGCTGGGCATATGCTCACACATGGAGAAATTGTTGTGTTGCATTTTTTTATGTGCACACACTAATAATTAATGTTAGAGTCTGATCAAAATTTTTATTTTGTGCCGCGGGTTCCGCGTAACTACCCAAAAGTGGTCTGTCATCATGTCTCAGCCTGTCTTTTCAACTTCAATCTATCAGAAAAGATTCACTGCCTGGGAAAGGTGACAAAATTGAGACACCCTCAACACACAGTCACAGTGGAACAGAAACAGAAGGAATTCTGCCAACAGCCTTGCTGATGAAATTGAGAAAGGAGACAAGCTGAGAGGGAAGGGAGCCAGTCTCTAGAAGCAGTTATCCCTAATGGATTACAAAAGCTCTTCATTTCAGGTAGTTCAGACAGTAACAAATCCAGCCAGCAGAAAGCCTTCAGGTAAATTGATGAGTAGGGTTGTCTGAGATTAATGAAAACGACACAAATAGAGCAAATTGGCAGAAGTAGGGATAAGAGGCTGCCCTTTCATAGGTCTCATAGTTATTACTATTAAGAATCTGACATTAAAGTAGACACCTTTGATGTTCTAAGGTCTCCAAGGCCAAGAATTATGCTTCATCCTCCTGTCTCCATCTCTATCCAAGTGCAGATATTAGACTAATGGAACGAAGTGAAATGGTCTGTCCAAAAGAGGTTTAAAATCTAAACACTCAAAAAGATATAGACAATGATTGGAAATATTGCAAACTCTGTGACCAGCATAACAAAACTAGATGAATATTTATCATGTTCACTAGCTCTACTTCTTCATCTACCCATTTTATATGCCTCTTCCTGCAGTGTTTATTCATCTAGCTCGATGTATATATATAAATGACAATCATTTTAGGGTTTCCATCTCAATAAGCTCATATGCATTGTATGTCTCAGTCACGCTCTAACTTCACACCCTAAGCTGCAGTCTGGTGTGGGAATGCAGGGCAGCATACCTGGAAACTCCATGTCTTGGGGCAATTGGGGGCTTGTGATGTTGTGGCAAGTCCTCTCTGCTGGAGCTCGTATTCTCTGCTTGTTCAAGGGAAATACAACCCTTGGGCAGTCCTTTGGGTTCCTGGCAAGCAGAAACAAGGACTGCAGCCACACAGCCTCAGCCCAAGTATGCAGCTGAAGAGGACGCAACTCCTACCTCCTGATGAAGCCAGCACATGGGGATGGGTCCAACCTGTCACTCAAAGCAGCAGTTTAAGACTCCTGTGAAGCCTCCCCTGTGCTTCGATAGCACAGCCCCACACGACCCTAAATGCAGTCTTACCTTCCACTGATGGAACTCTTTAAAAAAAGCCAGGGATGGCTAAAAGGGATGTAATCACTTAGTGAAAGACACAGTTTAATATCCACCGTTGTAGTCTTCAGAACGCAGAGGCAGCTGCCAGCCCTGAGGTGTCCGGCTCTGCAGTGCCTCAGCTCCTGGCAGCAGCAGGGCTCCAGCTGTCTCAGCTCTGCCTCCTGGCGTGCTCATGGATGCCCTGTGCTGACAAGACTGAGCAGCTTAGTACCCAGCAAACTCTCAGCTTTCCTCCCTCACACAGTTCCTTTTCTCACTTTTCCATTTCCTGTCCTCTTCCCCTAGCCCCTCCTGCTGCAGGGACAGTGAGCAAGTGGCTGTGTGTTGTTCTGTTGCTGACTGAGGCTAAACCGAGACACCCACGGGGCTTTTTAAAAAAGAGAAAAAGCACGGATCTGTATGCCTCCCATTCCTGGCCTGCTGCAATAACCAACATGGTACGAATGCACATGGCCACAGGTTTCCTGTTTCTTAATAAATCCTGAACTGCTTGATGGAGGGTGAAAGCTTCATCACAGCTTTGACGAACCTTATACCTCCGGTCAAGAATCCTACAGCCTGGTGATGTGGGGATTTTGTGGAAGTGCAGTTAAGAATCAAGCTCAAGATTTAGAGGTACAAGGTCTATAAAATCCATAAAATATCCTCTGTGGTTTTATAAGTGCTGTCTCTTTCATTTTTATATATTACCTCTGTGTATTCATGCATCACAAGTGAACTTCATGAACAGAAATTAAATAGCTGCATTTGCATTTCTATATAGCCAGGTTTGATTTAAGAGATACAAAAACTATAAATACATCTGGATGCATAACAGTCCTCTACTCTGAAAACAGTAAGTGCATTTGTGATGTAATCTACCATCTAATAAAGAAATGAAGGAGGAAAATAAAAATTTAAAAATGCAAACAGGGAGAAACTAATTTCAAAATATCTCTTGAGTATTAATAAAGCTATAAGAGATAATCTTGCTGTGGAGATTCATAAAAGGATACTCTTATCAAGTAAATAATTGGAAATCAGAACAAGTCAAATGGATGGGGCTATCACCAAGAACACGGTGGAGCAATGTGTTGAGATGACTAAAGAAAAAAAACGGAATATAGGAAATAACATGATGAAATTTTTAAAAACTACACGGGAAAGAAAGACAACATTTCAAATTCACAAGGGAAACAAGATGGTATTGTAGCTCTTCTTGTGACACTTTGAGCAAACCTGCATCTGCAATACCAAATTACCCCAGGCAGATGATATTTATAAGAGGGGAAATCATTGCACCACACATTTATGCAGATGGCACCAAAATCATAGACATTTAAGCCATGCCTCAGTTCTGTATACGCTCATTGTCCACAGAATAGATACACACAGCGTATCTGCTTCAAAGAATTTAAGTAAAAATAGACTGAATACTGGAACTGAGGGAGCCATGCAGTGCCCACTGAGCTGTCGGTGGGTGCGCTACTGTTATACAAGGGAGACACAGAAAATACAAAATCGACAACAATGCTTTCCAAGTATTCAAAGGTCATGAGGAAAAATGTCCCCAAATACAAGCCTGTTGGTTTCAGGTTTAAAGATTCTTTTAAAAAAAAGAAAATAGACCCTTCTTTTCTGATTTCTGGACACTGAAGGCTTCATACAATTTTTTTCTTCCGCCTTTTCTCATCAAACAAAATCTGGAATATCTTTTTTTTAAAAAAGGCAATGAAAATTCCCACAGACCCATATGATTCCAGAAACTGGAGCTTAACAAGGCCCAGCAAAAGCATTGCCACTAACTTGCATTATTTAGCAGCTTTCAGTGATGGTCCAAATTCAACTGTCATTTCTGAAAATATTGGCTTTAGTACAATATACAGTCCTATATATACATATATTCATATATATATATAAAATTTATAGAAAGAATGCTCTGTATAGAATACTCCGTATACACAAAGTATGCATGTACAGTACTATCTGCACAGCTTGCTTAGTACAACTACAGCAAATTTGTATGCAACTGCAGTTGTAGGGAATGCTAAATCTCCTAAGAGAAAGAAAGTTCCTGCCAGAGAACCTGGTCCTCTGTGAACTCATCTCCAAGGGCCAAGTTTTCTGCCAGGACCCAGCTCTGGCCGACTTTCCGAAGGCTGCAGCTTCTTTCACAGCATATCTGCCTGCTCTGGGATCCTCCAGGGGCTGCAGGTGGATCTCTGCTCCACCCTGCACCTCCATGGGCTGCAGGGGCACAGCTGCCTCACCATGTCCTGCATCAAGGGCTGCAGGGAATCTCAGATCCAGCACCTGGAGCACCTCCAGCCCTTCCTTCTGCACTGACCTTGGTGTCTGCAGGGCTGTTCCTGTCACCTATCTCACTCCTCTGTGCAGCATTTTATCCCCTTCCTCAAATATCTTATCACAGAAGCATCACCAACATTATTGATGGGCCCAGTTTTGGCCAGTGGTGTGTCCACCTTGGAGCCAGCTGTGTGTACATATGTGACATGGGGGCAGCTTGTGGTGTCTTCTCACAAAAGGACAGTCCCCTCAGACAGACCTATAAAGTCAGACAACTAGGACAGATCCAGGACCTGGAAAGCAGATGGCTTAGTGGAAGGTAGTGTCTTACATTATAGCTCACTGATGAAAATACCTCCATAAAATGTAAGAAAGAACAGCTCATTGTAGTCCCTTGGAATCTACCAATCTTAGCATGCTACGGAAAGAGTGATTCTTCCTTATTTCTTGGTGACTGTTATACAAAAGCAATAGGGTGAAGATCAATGAAAACCACCCTCTTAGATTAAGTCTCGAGAGTATCTTTCTTTCCTTGGTAAGGGAGATAGAAATACCAAGGGGAAAGATTCAGCAGCTCAGCTGCTGAAGTGTATCCATCATTCAGCACATGAACCACTTCTGTAAAAATTACCCAGTGAGGCATTTAAATATCCATCTCCTGGGGGCCACACTTCAAACCAACAGCTGAATTGCTTTTTCACACCTTTTCTTGTGCCCATTTTTCGCTGTGACACATAAGGCACCAGTGAATGACTGGCCTCAAAGAAATCTTCACTAAAACCTGAGGTGGTCTGGCACCCACAGAAATCATTGCAATTGATTGAGTCATTAGGCTGTCTAAGATTTCAGTCATTAATAAGAAATCTTCTCATTTTCTCATAACAATGATAACAAAAATAAGCTCTAACAAAACAAGAATCTAAGGGCAGCAAGACTGTGTAAGAGCCAGAGAAGATTTTATGTGCACTCAAGAGACCAGAAAAACTAGAGGGAGTGGAATGTATGTAAGAACCACAAGCAGCTTTAGATGTTCTTGAGATAAGAATAGCTGGTAGCTGAGGCAATATCAAGGACTTGCAATTTTCTTGCTCTCCCTCTGCTGCTTTTTTTGATAGTTAGTGAGAATAGGGCACTGGACCCTTGGTCTGAGTCAGGATGGACCTTTTTTTGTTATGCAGTAAGTGAAATGAAGCCAGCTGAAATCTCTTTGGGGGACTACAAGACTTCTTCCAACAGGAACCCAGGGTAATCGGGCAACAATTTTTTTGACCTGCAGAGATCATGCCGTACTGTGTGTAAGTAAAATTGTTCTCCAGTAGCTCATTGGAGCCATACAGTTTGACATTCTGAGTATTTTTATTGTAATTCTTAGCATGCTGTAAATTGTCCCTTTGCATAACATGTGGTGAGTTGATGCTGGCTGACTGCCAGGTGCCCACCAAGCCACTCCATCACTCCGCTTCTCAACAGGAGGTGGGGGGGGGGATATGATGGAAAAGCTCATTGGTCAACATAAGGACAGGAACATCACACAGAAGTTACAGTCACAGGCAAAATCGCCTCGACTTGGGGAAATTAATTTATTGCCAGTTAATAACAAAGTAGGATAGTGAGAAAAAAGACCAAATCTTGAAACACTTTCTAGCCACCCTCTCTCTTCTTCCCAGGCTCAGCTTCACTTCCAAATATTTTTCTTCATTCCCTCAAGTAATGCACAGGGATGGGGTAATGGGGTTTGCACCCAGTTCATTGCACTACATGTCTGCCAGTCCCAACTCCTCCAAAGATGCCAACATCTACTCTGAGATTGTTTACTTTTCTGCCTTTGGACTGTGGAGAGCAAGAAAGACATCCCAAAAGAAGATCTCACTTGTTCAGGTATCTGTCCTAGGGAGCCAGGAGCAGTCTTTGGATATGATTTTACATTGGCTGTGGAAGAAATACACATGACCAGCACAAGTAGTTGGCTGACCTTTAGACAAAAATTTGGGTGAGATGCATTATCACATGTTCTGGTAAGTCTGTCTACAACAAATAAAACTGAAACCTAGAAAAGTTTAATTGAAAAAATATAAGGAGTAATCATAAATATGGAAAAGTAGATAACCTACAAAAATTCTCTGTCTTCTAATGCTCCTAAGTTAACAGTAATGCCTGTAAGAGATTTTTAATTTTATATATATATATATCTAATATTCTGAGTGAATGTCTTGCTTTTTCCCAGGAACTATAGCTTTTCTGAGGCAGATAAGCTTAGATTTCTCTTTTCCTTTCCATATATTCTTATTTTCCTTTGGTATTTTAAATTGTTTGTCTTGCTTGCATGTTCTTTAATGCCCTTTTACAAGGCAAAGTGAGACATCAGTTTACGGTGCTTGTTTTTTGTTAGGAGTCAATTGTTTTTTTCTTGGCTCTATCTTACCTTCCTCTATTTTATCTTTTGTCAAAGACAGTAAGAGATAATGAGGATTTTTTTTTTTTCCTTTGCAACTGAGATTTTACCCAATTTCAGCCAATATTCACACTGAAACAAATGGTCCCCTCCAGGTCATTTGGTAGAAGATGTACTGCCATTTCTAAATGACTATAAGCATGTTAATCTTGTCATAATTCATTTATGAGGTTTCAGCTAGTTAATCTATAATAACACAATTCTATCAGCCAGCAAATTGATATAAGTTTTGCCTTTGTTGCATTCTATTTTTCCCCATTTTTGTCTCAATGGTTGTCCCCTTTGTGGTCTGTATAGTTTTGACAGTTTGTGGTTGACTCCATTACGCTGATCTAATTGATGGCCACTTGAATTATGATGACAAAGCAGCTGTATTAATCATGTAACACATCTGACTTCTTTTACCACTTTAGCCCTCTGGGAAATCCTTCCGCAAATTACATACACATATTAAGCTCCTTTGAACAAGCAGTCCTGCTAAAGCCTTAGCCACCAAAATCCATTTCTTTTCTTCAGAAATCAGTCTCTTCATTTCTAGCAACTTAGCCTTTTTTCCACCAGGTTAAAACCAAATTATATGAACATTTCATGCACAAAGAACATTCATTTTAGTATACACAAGTGGAATTAACACAGAAGCTGTCAAATGATTTGAATTGTAAGTACATAACAGCAGCTTGCAAGCTTGAAAATCTTCACTGTTCTTCCTTTTTCCTGCGTGCTGAAAATGACTTGGAATATTTAAGTCCATCTCTTCTTTGTGGCTTCTTCAGTGCTCAGAGTTCCACCTGACAGGAAATCCTAGAAACAGATTAAGGAGAGATTCAGAAAGAACTGGGTTATAACCAGTGAAAACTACCCATCTCACTCCACCAGTCAGATATTAAGTGAATTAGATAGAAATGGCAAAAGTACTGATTTCTCTAGGGCAATTTTAAGAATTCAACTGCAATAGAGTTTCAAAGCTCAAAAATCTGCTAATCCTTCACAGACCCAAGGGTTGCTATTGCCCAAACACAAATGTATTACTCAGTAGGTGAACAAACAGCCTGCTTAGGTGGGATAAAATCTCCCTTTGTTTTTGTCCTTACACAATGAAGGTAACCCTAACAGGTCACAGGTCTCGTCGCAACAGATTTGTGGTGTATTTACTGACTGCTCTCGAGTATGAGACCACACAAGTCTGATAGCAGTAAGTTTACACATCTACTTTATTGCTGGATTTTATTTCAATTACAAGTGGCTTTAATACTTATAACTCAGTATACTACAGGTCTCATAATGGAGCTACACTTCCAGGGGCATTTGAAATAAAAGAAATAACTCAGTAGGTTAAAAATAATATTTTTTGAGCCTTCGTAGTGGGATTTTTTTTTGCAGGTATTGTGGATAGTTCTCTGAAATTATTTCGTTTTCTTATTCCTCCTACCGGAATCATACAAAATGCATCAAAGTCAATCAGATATTTTCTGATAACGAAATATCTTGTATACACGGGTGCTGTGTGCAGTGAATTAGAAGATTGTGAAATGTGTTTCAGGAAGTACCTGTGCACCTAGGCAAGTGAACAATCTAGCCTACTGCTGTGAAATGCAGTGGTCATGCTGACAGAAAACCATCTCTATACAAAGCATACAAAAAAAAACGCTGACACTGTAAGTGATCTACGAAGCTACATTAAAATGCTGACTTTTAGTCCCACTGTGCCCCAGCAGCAAGAAGCATTGTGTGATTTTTCAAAAGACATTCTCATGACATTCATCACATTGATTACTTCATAAGGTTTTCCCTTCTGCCCTCGGTAAACTGTTAAGGATGCTGCTGCCTCATTGTCTGCTCCTGGGGCTCGATCCACCCACACGGATCACACTGTCTGCATCCCACCAGGTCACAGAATCATAGAATGATAGAACAATTTGGATTGGAAAGAACATTAAATATCATCTAGGTCTAAACACCCTACCATGAGCAGGAAACCTTCCACTAGACCAGATTATTCAGAGCCCCATCCAACCTGTCCTTGAACACTTCCAGGGATAGGGACTCCACAGCCTCTCTGGTCAACAAAGAGCAGACAGCTGAGCTGAAACAGAAACTCTTTATATGACAGAGTAGCATGCTCAAGTCTGTTTAAGGTGAAGTCTCAGAGAAATCTCTTTCCAGTTTTCCTCCGGAGAAGACATATTTTGGCATCCAAGAGAGATTTTTCTAGAACACACAGCAGCATTGAACTCAGCTACATTCACCATAGGTTTTAACAAGTGTAACATTTTCATTTTCATTTTCACAATGTACTGAATATACTTCTCTCCTGCACTGCATTGCCTCTGAGCTGCAAGGGGAAAGGATGGAAACAGTAAAATTGCCCTGAGATCTATCTGGGGTCCATCACAGCCCCAAGAGCCTTCCTGGGGGCATATGACATTTGAATTTTCAGAGACCATAAACCTTCAAGAAAGAAACAAATTTCCTGAGGAAAAGGGTAGCCATCTAGATCAGCAGACACACCTTATGATACAGTCATTACTCCCAAAAGAGGCAACCAAGGCTTGCCAAGGGGCCTCATCCCTAATGTGTTATATCCAACTTCATTCTAACAAGAAAAAACCCAAATCTTCCACTGCCTGTCCCACAGGAAGATGTGTGTCTAGTCTTTTTTCTCACTGTGGCTCCATTTGCCTGTCCACACATTACTTAATGGAAAAACAAATGCTCAGTAGTTCTGCACTAGCAGACTTCCACACGGTGTGCAGTCCTCCACTAGGTCATGTTTCTTTGTGTACATTTATTCTTACCAGGGTCATTAACACAAGATTAGATGTTTTGGCCAATGTTAATAGAAGAAGATGTGCTGTTGTTTTCCCTGCAGCATTTTTTTACTTTCCTTGTCTTAGGTAGGAAAACAAAGGATGCTAGAGTGCAAGAAACCATTCTAAAGCTAAAAAGCTTTAGACCATTAGTAATGCTGGAATTAAAAGATTAAAACACTTGTTTCAAGTGCTAAGTAGTCATGTTCTCTTATTAATATCACACTCTACTAAGCATTATGCCATACTTTGTAATGCATGGATTCATCCCACACATCCTGTGCAGAAAAGTGCTTTGGGCTTGTGTTTTAATTTGAGTGCTCTCCTAAATCAAGATTCCAGGCTTTATACTCTCTGACATTCATTTCCTCCTCTCATTCCCCCCAAACCCAGTTCTCAGCACCCTCGAATGTGCTTACTTTGAAAGCCACACTTTAAAACTCAGTGATTTTATGAAGACCCAGAGCAGACACTTAATCTAAAGACATCCTCAGACATCATATGCCCCAACGCTTCATTGACTCAGACCTACTGGGCCTTAAAGGGACTCTGCTCTTGCAGTTCCTGCTGAGGCATTTCTATCTGTGTTCCTGCAGAAGCATTCTTAACATCTGTCTGAGCTGCCTGTACTGCATAGATGGATGTATGAGAGACTCTCAGAGACAGGCATTTATCACTCTTGCACTACCGGACTCTGTTCTTGCTGTACTGCAGGGAAAAGCCTTATTTATCACATTAAAAATGCAAGGAACAATTAAAGAATCCCACTCTTAATGAGATGGTACTTCTCCCATCAATTTTAAGCAATGAATATTGCAAACTCCCTTTCAAGCATGTTAGACCAGTATTCACAACTCTCTGCTGTCAGGGACAGAAGCTGCTGCTGAAATGTGCTGAGCTCCTGACACTTGCAGGATCTGCGCCGAGCCTGAGTGTTGGGTGGGTGTCACATCTAATTAAAGTCAATCCAGTCCAGGGATCCCACCTCTCAGTCACAGTCCTTGGCCAGACAGGCTGAAGTGCTGTTCTAACTAGAATAAATGGAGTGCAATTCGCGGAATATACTAAATATAGGGTGCACCAATTTATGAAGAGCAGGGAGAGCTAGACAAATTTCTATTTTAAAATGTCTGATTTTTTCCCATGGAAATGAATGTATGTGAAGTGATTTAAATGTTGGAGATCTTAGTGGAAAAACATCAGTGGAAGTATTGTAGACCGTAGGGGAAGAAAACTTCCATCATGGGACGATGAATTTATCTCTGACAAAAGATAAAACCCAAACAGGCACCAGAGAAAATACAGCATTAATTGCTGCACTAATCAAGTGACCCAGCAGTGTGTAACAACTCATCACTGCTCACTCCAAGTGTTCAAGTGACTGAAATAAAGCATGCTTCAACTTTTTTAACAAAAGGAGGATTGTGAAAACATGATGTTTAGCACTGAGTTGATCTAGCTGGCTAGCGTATGCTCCTGCAGAATCAAAATAATGCAGGAGAGAGGTTTGGTCCTGAACCTCAGTGTTGAGGGAAAATGTAATTCCAACAACCTACTTGTCACAGTTGGGGCAGACACGACACGCACTAAGTCTAATATAAAGTGCAGGCAAAAAGCATTTATTCCAAAAGTCAGTGTCATACATATACACTTTTGTATGTTTATCATTCATGTTAATTGTCTATTGGTTGCTTAACTACTACAATAGATTCACTGGCTATTTTAACTACACCATACTATTATTAGTTATCTGCAACACAGACATCCCAAGAATCCAAATAAACGCCAGCTGCAGCTGTGTTTGCCGTTTACTCCCTTTATTGTCTTGAATTTCTTGCTTCTCTTGATTAAGTTTCTCACAGGTAGAAACGGACTGTGCTGAGACCAATGTCAGACTCAGACAGGCTTGCTGACCTGCTGTTAATTCCCACACCTACTCATATTCAATCCCTTTTCTAATCAAGTTGTTTATTCAAATTGTTGACTGCAACCTTTGTATAGGTTATTTATATGAGTAAAACCTTTTACAGTCTTTCAGTTTGGATAATATTGCCGAAGAGAAACAGAATATTATGAATAAAGTTACTTCGTTTAATGATAACTTTTGAAAAATGAGTAGAACAGGGTTGATTGCTAATAATACCTATGACAGCTCTATGACCTTGCTCAAAGTTCGGACAGAGATCTCAGACTGTGCATGTCTATGAAATTCTGAAGGGAATGACAACAAGAAAGTAATTAGCGCAACGTTGACCAAAGAAAATGCTTTTGTTGTGCCAAGGTTTGGATTCCTACCTGGAATAATTTAGGTGGGGAGTGAGTTCTGTATCCCATTTGGTCCACCTGCCTCCTAAAAGGAGGTCTGATTTCAAACTTACGGGAGGATTCTCCACGTATTTACTGGTCAAATTTTGAAAATCTTCAAGGATGACAATTCCACCTCTTGACTTCGAAATTTCCCTTGTCGGAAATCAGTAAGTTGTATTTCTTCTTCCTTGTCTTTGATTGTGCACCTTCGAGAAGGGTCTGGCTCCATATTCACTACCTCCCTTGCCATCATTTAGCATACATTCAGGGTATCATGTCCTGAATTATTCTGCAGAGATGCTGACGGCACCTTTGTGACCAGTTCAGGCAGTAAATTTAACTCAACTTTCCAGAAGAAAATTATGAACAGAAACAAAAATGTCATTGCAGGGAGATAGGATTTTATCTCAATGGTTTCTCTAGTCATGCAGAAAATATATATCTCATCTTGATTCAAACATTCAGTGAAAACAATTAAGGATGGCTGTCATTGTTAAATGCAATGAAAAATGCCTTCAGTTTAGGCAATACCACATAAGATGATAACTGTTAAATTGGTTAAAGTTAAATGTACTTTTATTGCCAGTACTCTCAAGTCTAAATGGGAATGCATCCACACCCAAACTTGTGGACTTCATTTCTAGAGGAAAACTCCCTCAATTGGAGGATGTCTCTAACCAAGATGGCAGTTTTCTTCTGCAAATTCACCATAATAGAGCAATTATTTGGCTCATATATTAAACTTCTTATAATCTGTGGACAGTCAAATCCAAGAGTTTCTCACATTCCTTTTGTGCTGTGGGACCTAGAGCTGGAGACAACACTCCAAGTGGGGTCTCCTTAGAGCAGAGAATGGGGAAGAATCAACTCCTTCGACCTGCTGGTCACCCTTCTTTTGATACAGCCCAGGATATGATTTGCCTTACGGGCTGCCAACAGCACATTGCTGCATCATGTTATGCTTTTCATCCAACAATACCCCCAAGTCTTTCTACCCAGAGCTAGTCTTGACCTATCCTCTGCTCAGCCTGTACTTGTGCTCAATTTACTACATATTTGTGGAATTTTAATTGTTAATATCCCCAATGCCTTCTATTTGGCGTGTATATGAGTGAATTTGGATTTTTGGGGTTTTTTTGCTTGTTTCTTTGTTTGGGATTTCATTTATTTGGCTTTGGGTTTAGTTGTTGGTTTTGTTGCTGTTTATGTGTTTTTCTGGGAGAACATATGCATACCTCTTCTCCAAGACTACAGTCTTTTGTACTGAAGTCCCCTGGGTTTGAGTTCAACCTAGGGCACCTTGGGCCAGTGAGCTTTCCTGAACTCCATGTTGGTAAAGAGGTTCACTAATGACACGGCAAAGAGAGCAAGCAAGGAAACGTAACACCAGAGGAGAAAAATGCACGAGGACATATGACCCACAAAACCTGATTTTCTACATCTCTTGTATGACACCCAGACAATTCTACTTGCAGATTAGCCACTGCTAATCTCTTCAGGCTTAGTGACTTCTAGGGTCTTCAGACAGGTTAAATTGGTATTACTAACAGTTTGGAGCATGCTACAACAGAAATAAAAACTAGAGTGTTGCAAAATCTTCATCCCTTTGATTCCAGAGCTGATATTAAGCAGCTGCCAGGTATTATCAGCAAGGGCATAACATTTAGAAAGTATTTAGAACATGTATACACTATGTATGTGTACATACCTAAATATATATAGCTGCTTTATGCTTTGGGATAATATTATATATAACGTATTCTCTCTGAATTAGCTTTGGTATTCTTTCTTTCAACCTTGGCTGTAAGATATTTCCTGTAAGCTTTTGCCCCTGCTGATTTTCTATAGGTCTCTATGCCTGAAAAAGTCAAACTTGATTTTCACACTAAGCTGCACCATGACTGTGGGTTTTACAGGCCCCATATTGAGACGTATTAACGGTGGTCTGTTAATAATGTCATCATTATTTTGCGTCATTCTCGTCTCTAAAGATTTCTATAAAATATGCTCATAAAACTCAAGCAGCAATCTGAAATTTCTGTATTTCTTGTTCCTTTTAAAGGTTACCTAGAAACATCTGCAGCACAATAACAGTAAACTATCACACATCTAAGAATACTTGCTGTAAACTGCTCCATTGTGCCAATTAAATGCAGTATGAACTCTACACAGGGGAGCACTTTATCGCTTCATTATTGCTTTTATATAATTTTAAATCCTGTTCACTGCAGCAACAAACATCCAAGCAAATATTTAAAAAGCTAAATGGGGAAATGTAGAACAAGTAATCTGCTACTGGAAATTTTAATGTGTGCAACTCCACATATGGCATATCTGTGTTCAGGGTGCAATAAAATATTTTCAAAGGCACAAAGAAAATGGCATATTTGCCTTTTTAATACATTCAATTACACATAATGGGAAGGGATCTAACTGGCAGAGTGGGCTGACTTAGATGACAACTTTTGCTGGTGTTACACATACTGACTGCAGTGATAGTTTAGGAGAAGCATCAGCCTAGAAAGGTCCAATTCACTGTTACAAAAAACATGGTTGTGTAGGGGCATAAAAGATTACCTGTTGAATAAAGAATTTTGCCAGCAATGTAATTCATCAACATTGCAGCAGATTGAAAATTCTGGTCAACAACTGCCTTCGGTGCAATTAAGGTTTGAGAAAAAATAGGTATGTTTTGAAGTTGTTTCCTTTACAAGTCTCCAGCTGTCTTAGTTTGGAGAGTCAGAGCCCTTGAGCTGCTATTGAAAAGTCAGTGAGGTGGCACAGCTGATGTCTTTCTTGTGTGATTAATGACAAAACTGTAGGGCTTAAACAGCAGGTGCCTCAGAACTGCAGTGATTATGACAATTTAGTTTCATTAGAATGTTGTCTCTCTGCTCATTCTCTTATTTTATCATAGAACGTTTTGTCAAAGCCTTTCAGCTTTCAGTCTGCATGTTCATAAAATCATAGAATGGTTTGGGTTCAAGGGACCTTAAATCCCATCTAGTTCCAACCCCCTGCCATGGGCAAGGACACCTTCCACTAGACCAGGTTGCTCAAAGCCCCATCCAACCTGGCCTTGAGCACTTCCAGGGATGGGGCATCCACAGCTTCTCTGGGTAGCCTGTGCCAGTGCCTCATTACCTTCACAGTGAGTAATTTCTTCCTTTTATCTAACCTAAATTTCCCCTCTTTCAGTTTGAACCCATGACACCTGCTCCCTATCACTTACAGTGCCTTGTAAGACCACTAAATGTCCTGTCATGTCCTAGGTACAAACAGCAACCAAGGAAGAGATAATTTAATATGAAGCCATAAAATGCTGCAAAAAACTATTTCTGTTTCTGGAGTAACTTATGCATAAAGAGTTCTGTACTTTAAAAGTAATTTTCTTTTTTTTAGTATTACACTAAATCTACATCAGATCCTCCAACATGGTGTTCCCTCTGAATTCTCCTATTCTAGATAAGTTTAGTCCATGTGACAAGCCACAAATTGAAGAAATGACTGCCTGTCCTTGCAGCAAGCATGTGCCAATACTCCACCAGATTTCCCAAACTTCCCTAGCAACCCTGTAAAACAGATGAAATTCAATCCAAGAAGGAAAATTGAGTGGAAAAATGCAGTGAGGATATTAATGATACACGGTGGAATGCAACCAACTTGGCTCTCTCTCTGTAACCCCTGTAGGCTTTCTGCTTTGAAATAAAAGTAATTAATTCAGAAATGCACAAAGCCACTTCATGACGAGAACATCTATTTTAGGATTAGTCCACTTTGATTTCAGAATGCAGTGGCCACCTGAGGGCAATTCCAAAGTAGATGTGAAGCAACACCTAATGAACCTAGCTAAGTTTCTGGTGATGACAAGGTCATATTATCACTTGCCACTATGAAATAGCACATAACCTCATGAACTTACATTTCACTGTGCTTATTTTATTGTTTCTTGCTCACCTAAACAAGGTACCCGTGAATCTATTCAGCACTAGTTACTACAGCCACCTTTTAGGGAGTTAGTCAAAAAGACTTGTAGAAAATTTATGGTAGTAAGATCCAAAAGGGTTTTGAAAGAGACAGGTGAAGATACAATCAAAGGATACACCAAGAAATCAAGAGATCTTAGTTGGAGGTCAAAAAGAGTACTTAATTTTGGCTTAGGGTAGGAAGGGAAAGGAAAAGAAGCAGCAATGAACTTGTTCTGTACCAGAACAAGAAGCCCAGAACTTAGAAACACAGATTCAGCCGCATATTTCTATTTACCAGGTAGGCAGAATATGGCTCATACCACATCTTCTTTTCAAGGTGAACCACTGAAGGGTTTCAAGAGAAGTATCAAGAGAGAAATACACTTGTTATGGCAACTCAGAATTGAGACAGTAGGGGGTTCTTGCTCCTGATCTGGTATTTACTCACCTGAGTAGAATCTCAATCCTCCAACTCCCAGATGTAAGCTACTTTCATATTTCCTTTTCTGGATTTACAGATATAAGGAAGAAATTCTTTACTATAAGGGCAGTGAGGCACTGGAACAGATTGCCCAGAGAAGTTGTGGACTCCCCATCCTTGGAGGTGTTCAAAATCAGGCTGGATGGGGCTCTGAGCAACCTGGTCTACTGGAAAATGTCCCTGTCCATGGGAGGGGAGATGGAACTAGATGGTCTTGAAGGTCCTTTCCAACCCAAAGCATTCTATTACATGATTCTATGATATTTTCAAATCATTTAATCTGTCACAGTGAATGGCACCACTACATTTTTTCATTTAAAAAAGACTATTATCTTTGAATATTTGCTGCAGTCCCCATGATCTCAGAAGAACAAAAAGGAAAGAAGCAGTGTCATTATTCTACTGCCCATGTCTGCCCAAGAAAAATTTAAACACTCTTTCTGTATGATGTGATTATAAGGGACCTGAATTAGATTTCAAACTCTGAAGAAAACCAGAAAAATACAATTGAAGCCAATAGTTAATCTGCATTTTACTGAATGATAGAGGCAAGGACCTACCTCGGTTCACTTTTTTAGTACTGGTTTACCAAGTATAAAGTCTGAAATCAGAATACATGTTTTAAAAATAATGGGTTTACCCTACTTGGTTGGCCAGTTTGTCTGCAGGATACAAATAGAGAGTTCAGACCTGTGCCTCACAGATGAATTTCAGTTATTCGTGCCTTATCTTAACACTCTGATAGCACTTTCACTCACACAAAACAAAGCACATATTCAAGTAATGGTGCATATATAATGTTTGGTCTCTGTTTCCATTTTACTTCATCCTATGGCTAATTGCCTCACTGCAGACTGCCAATTAGTTTGACTCCCAGCTGTATTCAGGAAGCCAAGTGGGAATGCCTGCATAAGCCTTTGAAGTCCTTTACATTATCTGCTAATCTAAAAAGCTTATCAACACAGCATTTGAGAGGAAGAAATGAATACTTATGAAAAAACATTAATCTTCTTGAAGCTTTGGAAACTGCTTTGACACAACAGGAGATGCTAAAGCGAGGCTTTGTCCCCAGTCCTGTTCTCTCAATTCTGTCAGGATGCTCTGAGAACACTGAAACTATGAAAAACCTGCTGTTTTAAACAATTCTCTAGATACTGATGAAATTCAGTAGGAAGGAGCAACAGGATGTTTTTGTTAACATGTTCTGATCATCACCACTAATAAACTCCAGACTCACTTGGCTGAAGAGTTATGACTGAGCTTGACATTTTGTGCCTCAGAGACAGTGACACCACACCCTGTTAAAGGCAGGTGAGAAAGTGCCAGGAGGCTGGGAAAAGCCTTGAGCTGTTTGATCTGAAGGTGAAGCATTTATTTTCTCTCTTTCTTTAGCAGCAACAGTAAATGAGCAGAAAGATAGATATACTCACTGTGAAGCCCTAAATTCTAAACTTATTTCTGCTGATTATTTTCCTACAGTCATGTTTTCCTCCAGCAAAAACAAAAGCTCTCACATCTGCCTATGTGTGCTTTGGGCTGATGGTGAGAATATAATTAACTAATAATGATATTACACTTCAATAATATTTGGTTGGCTGAAGGCTATTGCAGCATCCTCAGTAAATCCAAGCAGCTGGTAGGGGTTTAGGTCCTCCTAACTTTGATGAGGCTTGCAAAAAAATACCTTAGGCCCAGTAACAGCTTCTTGTGGCTCACAGACTCAGAACATTGTCTTACCTATTCTTAGGTCTCAGGACATGAGGACGGATCTGAGCTTTTGGATAAACTTCTCTTCTGCCCTATAAGTAAGGAAAGCCAGGAGAAGGGTTTGGTTAGGTTGGTAAGGATACAAACCAGCATTTCTACTGTTCATTGCTTCTGGTCACTGCTTCAGCATTCTTTCTGGGTGTACTAGCTCGGTTTGCTTTCAAACACTATTCAGTTCTGTCAATGCCATATATCTCATGTTCTTATTATTCTTTTCCTTTCTCAGTTGAGTCAGAAGCACACCTTTTCATTAGCTGCTGGGAAGAACTTAATGTTGGTATTTTAGTTTTCTTTCTGGTGTTTTGGTTTTTTTTTTTAATTTCTAGGCATTAATCAGTTATATATGAAGGAGGGTTCCTGAAGGAGCTACAAAGTTAAACACATAATTGTGATCTCTTGCAGATGTTTATCTTTCTTCTTTGTTGTTGTTTCCTTTGAACAAATTATCCGGAGCTCTTTAAACTGGAAGTCTGCAATCAAACACTTTGTCAATGGAAAAACAAATTGATTTTGGTCCTGGAATAAATGATTCACCTTGCTAACATAGAAGTATGAGTAGGAGGAAAAATACTACAAAATTTCAAAACATGTTCTTTCCATTCATCATGAATTATTCCTTCCCAACACCTTTTTACTTCATTTTATAACTCTGCCTTCTCTTTTTTTTCAGTTTTTACTTTCAGGTCATATCTCTGCTTCACATGTTCATATCTTTACTTTTACATTTACTGTTGGTTTTTCAAATGCAGTAATATTATGTAAGTACAGGAAAGAAACAACTTTCTCTTTCCAAGTTGTTTCTATTTGCTTCCACCATGAAGAGATGGATGTGTGGACAGACGGACAGACTAACAGATACATAGGCATATGTGGACCTCTGCAGAATACACATTAACATATCACATTATAATCTTTATGTTTTGCATATTAATATACATTACATAAATGTTCTCATTATATACAAACAGGAAATTAAAACAAGAAAGAAGAAAAGTAGATACAGTAAGGCAGAATAATGCACTGGGCTAGAAATTAAAAAGAAGGTGAGTTTCAAGCATCTTGAAGTATTCTCCTGGTATAAAGAATCAACTGCTTTGCTGGGCAGTCCCTCTTGATGTGAGGGAATGGTATGAAGCTATGCTTTTTGCAAGTGATAACCTATAATTCCCTGGGCTCAAAAAATGAAGCAGGCAGCTCTGCAACGTCATTGGACCACAGAGCAATATTTTTGTGAATGGCTAAAAGAACAGAGGACCTATGGTATTCATAGCATCTGTTACTTGAAAGCTGAGACTAAGTAGCAGTTAAGGTGTGATTTTTTTCATCTCTAACTAATTTTTTGAAGGGACTGGCAATTTTTATGACAAATGATCTTATTCACAATTAAAGCAGCACTGTAATCTGTCTTTCCCTGGCATGTAATTTATGGTGTTCAAGCAGAGGAAGAAAGAAGAGTGGAAACTACAAAAATCACATTCCCTATGTAGAGGGAAAACCAGTACCATGGGTGCAACTCACTCCTGATGTCTCCCAGATTGGGTGGAATAAGAGCACTGACATTGGTAAGAAGCTTCATACAGAATAATATGAGATGCAGGAAGTTCCAAGACTTAAAAAATATTTCAGGTACATACTAAAATTATGCTGTTGTCTCTCCAAGTCAGAAAGTTAGTGACACTTAGAAGGTCTTGTTTTAAAGGCTGAAATAATGTGGACAGACTTATCCACATAGCATGCATAACATTCACAAAAACGCTTACCTATTATAGTGCTTATGAAACTCATTTTATACGCTAGCATAGGCGTTCCTTCAATTAGAATGTTATGACCCCTGGATTAAAAAAAACCACATCAAACACATACAAAAATTCATTGGTGACATTAGAACAGCTTAAGAATGACTCAGGGAGCTGTTATGATTCCATCTGTTTCAACAGCAGTGAACCACGCAATGGAAGATGCCTGCGAAGAAATCCTAATTATACAGCCTGGACAGTTCTTAAAACTTTCAGGATGAATGAGAATAGCAACGTTTCCATTCTAAAAGGAAAGGAATAAAAAGAAAATAATTAACAGAATCAGAGCCTTGCCAAGCTCTGAAAAAACAGCTGCTGTCTTTCCAGGGTTACTCTTCAAAACATGCTGTCTAAAGAGTAGTTTTTTCAGAAGAAAAGTTAGCATACTTTGACAGAAATAGCCAGAGATCTTCCAGCCAGTTACAGCAGATGGCAGTTCAAAAGAAAGAGGACATCTGTTTATGATTCATCCAACTTTGCAAAAGATGATGCGAGTTGGAGATAGAGCTCTCAGCAGAGTTTTTATTCCACATAGGTGAGAGTGGAGTCACCTCCATCTGGCAGAAGGTCTAACTGTGATGCCAATTTGCCAAGTAATCCTCATTACTGATCAAGAAGTTACTTTAGGCAATATGCAGGTCTTCGGGGAAATGTTACAAGATGTGGATGTGTAATGCTTTCAGACAGAATGCTTTGCTCCTATAGATGAAATCTGCTTTCAGAATGGTTTTCCCTTTCATTTTGTAAATAGACAATGAAGAGCCAGGAAGTCAGCTAGGAAAAGATTCTTTCACAAATGTTTCATTTGTAGCTAAAGAAATTATGAAATAAACTATTGTTAGCGGAGTTGCAAAACTGCAGTGATTCAATGATAATGATTGTCTCAACTATTTTTCTTCTCCATTTGAATCATCATTGACAGCTGAAAAGTATAATTTGGCATCCTGCCAAAATAACTGTGACTTTGTTATGAAAGGATATCAAGAAATTTTCCACAATCAACGATGATTTTATCTCTTGCCAGCTGGTCTCATGCATTTCAAAAATGGTATACTTGAACTCATTTACTAGAGTTAACTCTCTTCAATGTACATACACAGGGCTGCATAAGAAAATCAAGTTAAATAAGAATGACAGAAAGTTTATTCTTAGAATTTCTCCACAAATGTGCCAATTAACTTCAGTAGACTTAAGACATGACCTTGTATAGGCAGAGCAGCTGCCAGATGACCACACAATTTTGAATGTCTTGTAGACTGAATAATTGTGTTTCTAGAGTGTAGACAAACCAAAGACAGAGGTAGAGAGGATGTGACAGTGTTCTGGAGATATGTAACAGTGGGGATTAAAAAGGATTATGCTATCTCACTGCTTACACATGCTCATGGATTTTGTTGGTTTATTTACCTATTTTCACAGGTGTACAGTAGTCTAATTGATGTATAACATGTTGACTGCATTATTTTTAGTATGTGCAGGAAATTAGTAACTTTTTTATGATTGTAAACAATGTAATGTGGATTTATAGAATGGCCTGTTATTTATGTCATGACATGTAAGACACAAGAATTTTCAGGTGCTTGTCATAAAGAGGATACATAGATTTACTTTTTTCTAAATATGTAAATGACATGACAGCACAAAAATTGAAATAAACCAAAGGTTTTAAACCAGCAGCTGAACTGCATTACTGAAATTTTCTATTCTAATCCCATCAAGTGGCAAATACTATAGGTACAGTGGTGGCATCACCATATTATAGAATCATAGAATAGCCTAGGCTGGAAGGGACCTTTCAAGGTCCTGGTACAACCTTTCATGGGAAAGAGAATCTGTAGGAGATGATCTAGGTTCTGTCCAATGGTAGCTCAAAACTTTCAGTGATGGGGACTCTACCACTTCCCTGGTGATGGTCATTCCCTTGGTCCAGTTAGTGACTGTTCTTACTGCAAAAACTGTCTTTCTTACAGAAAGGTAACTGCTGGTGTGACTTCTACCTGTTGTCCCTTGTCTTCCGCCTTGGGAAAAGAGAGCCTCCATCCTCTTTTTAGCTCCCCTTGAAGTACTGGAAACTGTTATGAGATCCTTCCTGATCCTTCTCTGGAGTGGACAGATCCAACATCTTCAGTCTTTCCTCACAGAGTAGTTCTTCAGACTTTTGATCATCTTTGCGACTCTCCTTTAGACCCTCTCCAGTCTACCCATGTCTTTCTTGAATTGTGGGGCCCAGAAATGGGGACAATACTCCAGGTGGGGCCTGACAAGTGCTGAGTAGAGTCAGATGATCATTGCTATCCTTGCTGAAAACCAGATAAACAACATCCACTGCACTCCCCATATTAATACAAGATGTTATTTTGGTGTAAAAAGGGATCCAGGTTAGTCTGGTTTGAATCGTACTTGGCAAATCCCTCCTGTTTTTTCCCAATAATCTGCTTCTTTTGGTTAGTAGTACTTTTTGGAGGACTCATTCCAGTACTTTCCCAGGGACTGAACCTAGACTGATGGGTTAGTATTTTCCTGGGTCCTGTTTTGGGCTCTTCTTGTAAATGGATGTTACATATTTCATACTGCTAAACTACTGCTACGACAAACTACTTGCTAATATTAACATAGCCTAAAGGCAGGTGTCTTAATCTCATACTTAATCTTGTGAAATTCTGCCTCTGTAAAGCATAGTTTAAACCAAAAGTCAAGTGATATTCAAGTTTATGCCACAATGAAGCTCTTAACTGTCTTTTTTTTTTAAACAAACAAACAAACCAAAAAAACTCCCTCAACTGTCCTTCCTTGATGACTTTCCTCAGAATTCCAGATGACAGAAGGAGGCCAGGTTGGATGGGGCTTTGAGAAACGCGGTCCAGTGGAAAGTATCCCTGACAATGGCAGGGGTTGGAACTGGATGATCTGGAAGGTCTCTTCCTACACAAACCATTCTGTGAGTGTTAGCTGTTGGTTCTTCAACCCCAGGAAAACGAAAGCTGGTCACATTCATTAAGAATGTCTGAAATTACATTTGAAACAAGAATAATATTTTCTGAGAAAAGGTTTTCTGAAAAGAATTCTATCTGAAATTGAAATGTCACAGTATAGTTATTTCTACTGAATACATATGGAAATAAAAAATATATATGTAATTTACAGATTCACACAAATACATACAACTACTTGTGAAACTGACCTGAAGATTTGTTTTGTTTTGTCTTGTTTTTTTAGCTCAGTTCATGATTGCATATTGTACAGCAGTAAAAAGACCCCATCAGAGACAGTTTAATGGAGCACCCCCATCATGAATGTACCAGAAGGAAGAAAATAATTACACAGGACTGATATACCTTCTGTGGATTAGTACGAGCTATTTATGAGTTAGACCACTATACACCTATGAAAAGATTATTTTGTTCTGTGTGTATTGCTCCTCACTTTCTTGAAAAGGGAATAAATAAAACTTTCTACTCAGCTTGTTTGAAGGAAGATAGAACAAGTGTGCAGTTGTGAGCTTTGAATAACTTTACTGCTTCTCTTTCTCTGGCAATAAAACTATCCACTATAATAGACCATTATATAAAAACTTTCTTGACAAGTGCTTTTATGAAAATTGAGCCATGGAAAATTTCTACGGATTGCAGTTTCCCTTGGGAAGAAGAAGTGATAGGAAATTCCTTTCAATCTTGTCAGCACAATAAAATACAGCATTTCATATATACAAATAATGCGAAGAAATTACTGCAAAATGCAACCCAACATTGGATGAGTAGAAAATTGAGAGAATCAATCAGAAATGCTTCTGCCTTGATGTTCCAAAATAAATGCAAGCAATAAACATTCCATTTTCAAATTAGTTCATGATAATAATGCATCTTTACTGAACTCACATAAGGAAATGAATTATTCGGTATAAACACAGAGAGCAGCACAGAATGCACAGTGTATCAGGATAAAATGTTCATAGGAATTCATACTAACTGGGAGGTATTTCATAGTAAGAATTGATACAAAAAAACAATCTACATTAAATTGTGTTACGATGTGAACAACAGACAAAATTGAGGCTGGTGGAACCTGTTATCCCATTCTTATTGAAATAACACACTTTTCTTCCATTATAAGCCTCTTACATCTTTAACTCATTGCAACATGGATCAGAGGCACACTTATCATTCTAACAGATCCTTATATCATATTTGCATGGATATAAGAAGTGAATATATTGGTCTAAAAGAAAACACTTGTCATTCATATA
>VZRR01003432.1:6803-208012 GCA_013398015.1 Oreocharis arfaki | reverse complement strand
TATATATATATACACTTTTCTCTATTCATTGGCCTGTAACACCAGGTTGCACCCAAATGAACTCTGTAAGGTGCCTTTTACCTATGTTTTTTCTTTGTTCTCTTCGTTACCCCTAAACCCAGTTTTGTCCAGCTCCAGATATGAATTTTTTTAACTGATTATTACAGAGTAGTTTATAGTGTAGGGTCTACAGTGCCAGGTTGTGCCCCATTCCCTGCCTGCAATGCCCAGCCAGAATTTCTCTTTACTGATTACTGTGTTAGAGTCATAAATATCTCATTCTACCCAGAGCAACTACTTACTACTGTTATCTGTATTAAGCTGTAGTTGTACCACGCTAAGATTAAAAAAAAGTAATGGAATGACAGTCAGACTCTGTGCCTCAAACAGCACTTAATGCACCTACATTAAAATTGCGGACTTCAGGAACCAAGTTCATTTATAAAGTCACAGTCATTATACTGAGGTTAGAAAAGAGATAGGATGGATCTGGCCTGAAGTCCACCAATTGCAAAAAAACTTTATTTGTGAATGCATGCATGTGCCAACACATATAGCAAAACACCTGACAAAAGAACCTAAACATGTCCTTGGGATATTTGAACTAAATGAGACGGGGAATATTTTGCAATGTGTCGTTTTTCTCATTCTGTAGTCTTATGGTCTATAAATATCTTCTGAGAAGACTTTGTGCCTGAGAGTTCTTCCAATCACAGCAACATGAAGAGTTGATTTGGATCAGGAGAGAGAAAGCACCGTCCCTCATTGTCATAAGAAGAAAACTGACATCTGCTTCACCAGTATCTGTGTACCATTCTGCATTTCTAGACAAATAACACTGGAAAAGACTTCTATCCATACCTTAAGGGCCAAAGTGGAGTCAACTTCTCACTCCAATCCTGAATGAGAAAGCATGGTCAGTCTGCAACAGCCACAGGAAGGATTTGGTAAAGGAAACATGGAAGACAGGATGAGTGTTGGAGGGAAGAGCAGGTGGGCATAGTGGAGAAGCATAGATGTAGCATCTCTGCTGCCATTATAGGGAAACCGGAAATCAGGTGGATATTAGCAGTAACAAATTTGACTGTGACAAAGGGTGGGAACAGAAATCATTGTGAAGCAGAAGAGAAGGAGGGCAAACACTAGTAGGATCAGGAGAAAATTCAAGGCTTTAAGACCAAGATAAGTCTCACTATGGAGGCAAGGACACAACTTAAAGGAGGAAAGAAATATCATTATTTTCTCCTTGCAGACAGAAGAAAAGCAATTGTGACCCCCACAAGGTTGTTGCCTTTTTCCCACCTTTCCGAGATAGTAGAAAAATAGTTTCTCCTACTCAGGATGTTGAAAAGTGGAAATCACAACTGGAAAGAGAACAGTATATGCAGGAAAATATGATGCCAGCAGGGTGTGTTGGAATGTCAAATCTTCATCTCTGTAAAACAGAAAAGAAGCCAGAAGATCCATGAGCAGGTTGGTACCGTCCTGCAGCCACCACAGAGAGAGAAACAGCTCTGTGTATTAAAACTACAGTCATGTCTTCCTCTGTGCAACCTGGTTTCTCCAGAGCACCAGTATTGAGGAAAGTTTTTTATTCCTTTGTTGAAGACAAATAGTTAAAAAAGAAGGTTCACTACCCAAGATGGGGCAAGCTGCAGGGAAATAGTGGTTCTTATCTCCCTTCTTCCACAGAGGCAAAAAAAACTAACCAACAAAATATATCCTAAACATATCTGACAATAATAATCAATCTATGGGGGTAAAAAAACATTTTGATAAATAAGAAGTGCATGCAAGACTGTGAAAGATCTAAAATACTCTGACTTCCAGAGAATTAAAGAATCACACTACAGCTGAGGCTGGAAGGGACTTCTGGGGGTCATCTGTTCAAATCTCACAGCTCTGGCAGGGCCACCTCAAACCCTGTCCAGGACTACAACAATTTCCAATCACAACAGATATCAGCAGTGTTCAGGACGAAAGGGAACTGTAGTACGGAAAGCAGAATACAATGCATGTTTTTTGCATTAAGCAGGGTACGTGATAACCTTCTACGATGAGGTGACTAACTTGGTGGATAAGAGGGGAGGAGGGACATTTTTTATATAATATCTTGTTGGATGGCTTAAATGAGAATTTCACTGTTTTTCTTGGGAAAAGTTATTTGGAAAACTGGTGCACAATTTCTTGGTACACAGGTTCTTCTCATTGCAGGGTATGAAAGAGAATTAATAAGGACTGGCATCTTCCCAAAACAAAATGTATTACCATTTTTCAATGTGAATTAAAGACATTTTATGAGTAAAATAATGATTTCAAGGGCTGAAGCTTTTGTCCCTGTGAATAGGCAATCTTAGGAAAGCAGTATGAAACGGATAATGGTGCTGTCTGATTTCTACAAAAGAAAAATACAATACCTAAAGAAAAGCTGGATGACTCATCATACAGCCTGGAGGTATTTCTAAAGTAGCCTGAAGACAAAAATGAGAGTTTAGTCACTACAGCCCCCCATAGAAAGCAGAGATGTGAACATACAGGGTAAAGAAGAAAACACACACAATACCAACTGTACCAAACATGTCAGGGAATTTGGCAATACCAATTGATTGTTTCTTTTTCCACAGAAATTCCTGGTTGAATTTGCTTTCTGAAGAAGAAGATATCTTTGACACCTGCATTTCACTTATAATGATAGTTTAAATTGCAAGAAAGATTTTGACAACCGTAATTTTCCTTTCTAAGGAGTAATGAGGCTTTGTGAAATGAGTCCAACTGGTGTTGGTGACAAAATATCTTCAAATCTACATTCAGCCCTTACAGTAAATTATTGTAAACACAGACATTGCCAAACTGTGACTTCACACATTATTCAAGAACTTTTTAATACTTCCACCAGAAGTGTTTATTTATTTCATGTTTGTTCAAACAATGTAAAACATGATATATTGTTTGTGGATTAGACAGCATCACAACCTCTCTTGGTAAGGAGCTATTGAAAATGAGGGAGAAAATCCAGTACATAGTTTTCTTCCAAGTGGGGCATGATAACAATAGAAAGATTGGTTTAGCAGCAAGAAACCAGATGTCCAGGGCAGATGACCATGTTCACCAATGGGCAGAAGTCTAAACTATTAGAGTATAATGGTGGAAAAGTTCTTTCAGCCTCCACTGAGTCACCCCCATTATATCGAATAGTAAGACATAACAGAGACCATACCAAACCTCTGGGTTCTATCAAGCCCCTCTGAACTAGCAGTGCCGAGATAAGCAAGCAGTCTGCAGTAGAGATTCATATACCTGAAAAAACACTTGAATGAATTCATACAGGTTAAATATCATAATAAAACTATAGCTGCTTTCTACTACAGAGAGAAATGAGGGATGAAGTCCTAAAGGAACCAGATACTTGATGTGAAATGGCCCAACCAACTGCTGAAAGCATAAGAATGACGATCAGCTGCCTTTGTCTCCTGATGCATAACAGAGACATTGGAGCGCCAAAAACTTCCTAAAGAAAGAATGAAACCTTCCTAAAGAATGTTTTATTCCGCTACAAGTTTTATTGCAGAGACACTGTCCTAGCATCACAAATACTGGCTGGAAATACCACAAGAGTATCAGTGCAATTTTGTCTTTCAAAACCACATGCTTTTAGTCATCTGTCCAGTGATTAGGAGTTGAGTCTTCATTGCTGCTACTTCCACAAATACAGCAAAATGAACTCCTGCCTTCCAAAATAAAAAGAATCATAGAATCAAAGAAGGGTTAGGGTTGCAAGGGACCTTAAAAACCATTTGGTTCCAACCTTCCTATCACTGGCAGGGATTCCACTCTCTATATCATATGGCTCAGGGCCCCATTCAACCCCATCCAACCTTGAACACTTTCAGCTATGGGATATCCCATCCCACATCTCCTCTGGGCAATTTATTCCAGTGCTTCACCACCCTCTGGGCAAAGAATTTCTTCCTAACATCTAATATAAACCTGCATTCTTTCAGTTCAAAACCGTCATCCCTTGTCCTTTCACTACCACACATATAAATAGTCTCTCTCCCCACTTTATACAAGCTCTCTTTAGGTACTGGAAGGCCACAGTGAGGTCTTTCTGGAACATTTTCTTCTCCAGGCAGAAAAATCCCAGAAGTCTCAGCCTGTCTTCATAAGAGAGGTGTTCCAACCGTTCGGTCTTCTTTGTGGCCTCCTCTGGACCCACTCCAACAGCTGGCTTTCCTGTGCTGAGGATGCCAGAGCAGGATGCAGTATTCCAGATGGGGTCTCGAGAGGGCAGAAGCCCCTCTCTGGTGGCCATGCTGATGCGGCCCAGGACATGCTTGGCTTTCTGGGCTGCGAGCCCACATTGACAGATTTGTCTTCTGATGCTTATGTTTTATCATCAGTGATGCCACAAGTGCCAAGAAAGATACTGACAATATTATTGCTTTCTCAGAAAGAGAACAGGATTATCAAAAGCAATTTCACATGCATATAGACTGTGGCTTTTGTCCCACATAATCCAATTTTAGCAGATAATTGTGGTTCAACGGAAAGGAAGATCATATAAGTCTGTGACTACACAGATTTTTCAAAACAGAAAAAAAGATAAGAAGAAATTTTTTATTAATTTAATATCGCACAGAAAACAATGTAGAAGACCTATTTGTACTATGACGAAAGAACCTGGTCTATTCTGTGAAGATTAATAGTTAATTAAAGACAGGTTCTGGTACATAAGTAATGTAGAATCAGAATTCCTCGTATCTGTGGAATGAAAAAAAATGTATCTGCCAGAGAAAAATGAGAAAAGGTCTGTTCTAATTATAAGCTAGCATCTCACAGAAAAGGAAGGGAAAAAAAGAAAATTTAATTAATTTGATTGCCAAACATCAAAAGTATTTCAATGCAACAATAAGACTAAAGAATGAGGCACACCTGGAAAAAAGTTATATTCTACTTTCTATAAAGCATGAGACCACTGAAAAAGCTAATATCTGAATTTATTCAGAAATAAGAGGGAAATGTGTTAAAGAAGCTGCAGGCCCACATCTAACTGTGAAGCGTGCAAGCAGATCTCATCCAGCTTCAGACTGCAAATGGAAGCCAACTGGTCTTCATTTCCTGGTTATTTACAGAACAGCTGGAGGCATACTCACTTGTTAAAACTAAAAAGTGTTTAACATTTCAAACCATTCTCTTTTAAAATGTGAGGTCTGCAATAAACTGCAAAATATTAATTAAATACTTTTAATATCTTTTCTTCAGAGGGGGTGGGGGTGGAGTTTCCTCACTGATGCAATGTTCCCAGTAACTCTGAACTCTACAAAATGTACACTGACATTTCTGCATACAGCAGGAAAGCAGCAGCTGACCACTCCATTAGAATATTTGTGGTCGAATCAAGATATGTGGAGTGAATTTAGCAGTCCGGTGATGTCTGTAGTCTAAATGTCTGCATTCAACAATGTCGCCTTTGAATTCCTTTTTAGGCAATAGATATGGTCACTTACGTGAGTCTTCTGACCAACTGTGGGATTTAAGAAGTCACATTTTAGGTGTATAAATCATACTGTATCATCTATAAAGGGATTTCAGGGTCTTGAGCTTGGATAAAGATATTTACATGGAAATTCCATAGGACGTGTTGAGAAGGAGCTCTTAGAATCTCTACTATAGTCATCCTTCTTGACCATCTACTTCCTTTTGAGGGTCCAGGAG
Organism: Oreocharis arfaki; assembly: GCA_013398015.1. Lineage (NCBI taxonomy): Eukaryota > Metazoa > Chordata > Aves > Passeriformes > Paramythiidae > Oreocharis > Oreocharis arfaki. The sequence continues at coordinate 202,297 of VZRR01003432.1, read as the reverse complement.
CCACCAAAGATACAGGGTAAGAATGTGCTAAGAGTTTTGTTTCTTTTTTTCTTAAATCATCATTTTCATGGGAAATCTCCGTAAAACATAAGCACTGGGATGTGGTTGAATATGAAGGTGCCGTCTGTCAGACCACACAGGCAGGAAGAAGAGTCTCTTCACTCATAGGTAAAGCCAGTCTGTTGTGAAGTGTCAGCAAAGACAGGCAGATTTGGCTGACATTGGTGAGAAGCGGCAGGGTGGAGAGGACACACTTCAATTGCAAGTGAAACTGGTTTGGCTTCCTGTAGAAAATACCGAGGGTGACATCCTGCCTCCTTCAGAGTACTGAGATCTAGACAGACCATAAATCAAAGCAGACATGGAAAGTCTGTGTGCCTCCAGATTCCTGTTTAACTAAGCATATATTGAATTTTTTGGAAACAACTAGAAAAGAGGTGTTGAGTCTTCAATCCAGGATTATTAAATCCTTAAGTTAGAAAAAACCTATAAGATCATTGAGTCCAACTGATGTTTGGTTAACCCAGCACCACAATACTGACCACTAGACCATGTCCTCGAATGCCACTATGTGGTTTCAGCATTATAAAGATCAGTAAATCCTTCTGGTCTGGTTCATGGTGGCACCTCTTGCGCCATAAGCTCCAAGCAAAGTCTTCTGAGAATATTGTCCTGACTTGGAGACAACTGACCTAGTATGGTCGGGTTGTTTGGAAAAACAAATCTCTTGTATGACTGGAAGAAAAGTTGCAATTTCTTGGAAGTAAGGTGGTATATTTTCATCGGGACCAATAATAACATTAAAACAAATTCCTGAGACAGCTTTGGGGTGACAAAGCAAGAGAGCAAAGAAAACTCCACAGTCAGCCGTAACAGTGAGGGTGATGGGGGTTCAAGGGAAATACTGGCAATGCTTGACACAAAGTGGCTATTCAGTTTATGCTTAGGGGGACAATCTTGGGTTCCAGTAATGCATGCTGTAAGAAGAACAAGATCACAGTGCAAGACTTCTGTATCTTCTGCATCTCTATATCTTCTACATCTTTGCAGTGCTAGAACTAAAAAAATCTCTGGAAAAACTAGGCATGTCTCCCAGTCTGTGCTGACTGCTGACAGAGATAGTCACTGGAATGAGAAATATTTAAGAACATTGTTTTCTCTTCAATTCCATTTTATATGTGAAGGAAGACTTACGTAATGTTGCTTGTAAAGGGAACAGAATTTTGAAAAGCACATTGTCAATTTATGCCAAATTGGTGACAAGTTATAAGTCTAAATGAACTACTCCTGACAGCAAACATCTGAAAACGCAAAGAGGTATCACATTGTGGTTATCCAAGCTCTTCAAAAGAGACTACAAATAAAGGAACAGACAACCTGTTGATTCAGTACTCTACTGAAATACAGACTCTGGACAAATAGCAGCTTCTTCGAAAGACTTCGATCCATAGAGAAGAATATCTATGGTGTGTGCTCATTGTGGCTAAAGGAAAGAATTTGGAAATAAGGAGAAACGATGTGAACAACACAAGCTCTAGCAAATGGAAAACAGTGATAGCAACATAATCCACTCTGTGGAGTGTCAAAACATTCAACTTTATTGCTTGGATGTAAATGATCTCTATCATACCACCACAGAAGCTTTGACATTATTTCCACAGATGTTTTTTGAATGAAAAATCTACAGGAATGTGATGAGCAACTGGAGGAGCTTTTCTCCCATATATCCAAACATTTGCACCAGTCTTTTAAGAACAAGTAATAACCTTTGATAACTGTGTAATATGTACAAGAAAACTGCATTGATTTTTCATGATGTAGAAAAATTACTATTTTTAGGGAAAAATATGTTTTTGAGCATTTAATTTCAATGCCTGCTGACTTTGCAAAAAATGAATAGTAGACTCAGTATTATTCTAAAGACATGTTTGACTGTATTTATTGCATTACACACAGCAAAGGTTCAAATTTTGGCAAAATAAATCAGAAATCTAGTGAGGCATTATTAATAAACCATTGTAAACATTGAAAAATAGCCCACAAACAAGTGTGGTGTCTGGAATCTTTATGGCCTCATAAGAATTAGCTAATATTTGGCTTAATGACACATTAATCAGCAGAGATGAAAAATGGACACAGACATTCCAGTCATTTAACATATTCCAGCAATATTAAGAACCTGATAGAAAAATATAGAAAAAGAATGAACAGACAAAAATGTTCTGTCCTATTTTCCGTAAGTTTTGCAGCTATCTTCTATGAAATAAGTCAAACAAAACCAAGAAAAATTGTAAAAGTACATGGTTTCTTTTTATAAAAATACACTCAACCAGATAGCAGGATATTCAGCTTAATTATAAAGCTAAAGACTTGACTCTTAAATGAGAGTATAAAATACGTTTGGCTGTACTATTTTCAGACAAACTGAGATCTTTATTTTGACACCTGCTTCTTATCTGCAGAGATTTCATCTATGCCAAGAAAAATGTACATAACATAATTACAATGTAGAAAGAAAAGGGCTTAGAGAAAAGGCTGGTACCTCTTACTGAAAATTGTTGCATACTGATCTCCAGCCTATCTCAAGTGACAGGCATTCATAAGGACAATATAAACCCTCAATTAACTACATCATTCAAAAGTCAAGTAGAGTTACATCTTGATTAAATAAACCACAAGAGCCAATGGAGACCAAAAAGAAAGGTCCATGCCTGAAGCCACAGGAGAGATATCCATAAATTCTTCCCAGAGGTGTTGCTTAAGAGTAAGCCAAAGGGGAAGCTTTGAGCTTAATAATCATCATGAGCTTAATAACGCAGTAGTGCTGCAGGATGTCCAAAAGAACCCTCCTACATGCTCTGCTGGAAGCATGGAACTATGGAAATCCTAACCATATGTAGGGATGTGGCCAATGCTGGGCACATGGCATACGTCAGAGAAGCAAAATCAGATTTCAGACACATGCTTTGTTTGATAATGGCTAGGATTTGATATAACAAAACTAAACAAAAAGCCCATGGGTTTAGATTTTTCTACAGTTTTAAGGCTTCCCTTGTGGAATTAAGAAGACTATGAGAAATGAGCATCTATCAGCAGAAATCAAGATAATCTCCTGGAATTCATACAAGAGCAAACAGCTCCACCTGTTTTGGAATGACAGACACGGGGCAGGCTGAAGGTGGAAGTATTTTTATGGCATTCTGCAGCAGAAACAAATCAAAGAGACAGCTTGCTTTGATTTCTCAAGATAAGGGAAGGGAAAGATTACTCAACATATTGAAAGCATAAAAAGAGCACTAACCCGCATGTAAGGCATTTAACTTTATAGCACGAGTATAAAGCTGTGGAATAGTGCAGATCACTGAGTAGCGATTTTACTACAAAACCATACACACCATTTTCTCCATCCCTATTAAAAGACTACAATTTTTTTAGAAAATTGCAATTCACTGAAAAAAATAAAAAACGTGTTAGGGAAGATAACAACGTCAGAAAGGGCTTTTTGATTAATCTGGCTTTAAGAAGTAAGGGAAAATGCTTGGCTGTCTGTATATATACAAAATACAGTCTCAAATCCTGGAAATTGCCATTCTCAAGACAGATGATATGAGTTGTGGCTTCTAGATTGAGTACAGGAGATCACAAACAGAAATGTTTCTAAATGTTTTAACCTAAGAGAAAATGTGTATCTTGCTAGGCTAGCAAAATAAATGTGCAGTCAAAAAGTCAAAAAATATTTCTCTATTTGCAAGCACCTGTTATAAATATTCTGTGTCAGATTTGAAAAGGAAAAGAATTCTGGAAGAAAAAGCAGTAATTTCTTTACTGATAATGCATACTAGGTTTAGCCAAGAGGAAAAAATATATATTCAGACAGTTTGGTAATCAGAGATATTATTCAGTGTAGTGATTTGCTAATCAGAGATACTAAAATTGCAATACAGCTTTAAATTACACTGATTAAATTAAAATTAATATTTGCTTTCATATGAAACTCTCTGGTTAGTATTTACATCTATTCTGTTATGATGAAGATCAAAGGACAGAACCCAGTGATCAAAAATTCGTCATCTAAATTTAAGCAGAAACCAGTTTTCACCGCCCAAATGCTTGCAGGAAAGGAGGATTAGGATGCACACAAAGGGTGAGGAAGCACACATGGCCTGTCTTTGCCCTTGGCCATAGTGGATACATGCAGAGGTCTCTTTGGAAAAGACGAAATACTTACTTCCACATTTTTAAATGAAAATCATTCTTGGATGGACATCTTACCATGGGTGGAAAGAGTTCATAATAAATTCAGTTGCTGTAATAGCCTATGTATCCAGAAAAAAAAATGGTGCTAACGCTGTAGTGTGTCAATCCTTCATCTAGGCAGTCTATGTCCAGAACAAAAAGACAGGATTGAATATAAACCCTTTTGTGCACAATTTCTGCATCGCACATGATTAACTCACTCTTGGTTAAACTGATCAGGGGCCAGACTTTCGGAACCTTTTCAATGCTTTGATCTAAAACACATAATCATCTTTCCTCAAAGCATAAGGAGCGCAAATAGCAACAAGAATTTTTACAGCACTTATGAAAAATGCCAAAGGCGTGTACACACTTTTTAAAATGTATCACCTGATTCTTTCCACTATAGCACAAAAAATTTCTCTAGCAGAACTCTTTGGGAGAAAATTACTTACATGCATTTTCAAAACAAGTTCTCTCTAAGCAGCCTTTCAAAAAGAAAAGTGCAGAAATAAATCAATAAAGAACCATGTAAATCATCATCCCATACAGGAGCAGATTACAGAAGGTTCAAGCAAACAGGTTCCAAAAGGTTCAGTGTTTTGTGCACAGTCCTTTGACTGCAGAGAAAGGATTTTTTTTAATCAGTCTAAAACATCATATATTGTATCAAATTCCAAACATTGGAAAATATGACACTGGGAACTATTTCCCTCTTTATTCCCTAGGTAATATAAATATCCATCAACCAGACTGTTGCTCCCTTTATAAATACAGTAGTCCAGAAGGGAACTTGGCAAAGCCAGCCATCCCTATATTATAGGGACATACTTCCTCTATAAAGCATATTTTTAAAACAGTTCTCTAATTTTACTTTGTTCTTGAGGCAAAACAGAAGATCCTGCATTATAAAAACTCACATTGCTAGGAAGCAAACAAATTGAAGGAAAAATAAAAACAAGAAAATAGAACTGTGAGATTTTATTCAGTAAAATACCTTGACCCTGAAAATGGATGTTCTAACCCTGTGGGTCATGGGTTCACTTTCTGTATAATGACAAAGATGGTAGTCATTATGTTTGCAAAGGATTAGTCATTACACTTGTTGGGGTTGCTTAATACATATCAATTAGAACCTCACACTAACAGTTGTTCTCTCTTAAACCACCTTTCACAGTATCAATTCAAAATAATATATAGTGTTGGGACTGAAATGTACCACAGAATTGTTCTGTCTCATATTATTAAGCCCTTTCAGTCAAAGTGGGAAACCAAAGAAAGCTCTGTTTCCTTGCCCCAAGAGTCCCTTTTTTGTGATCTTTTTTGTGGGTTTTTGCAGTTGCCAGGATTCTTTAAACACAGTCTTTTATATTCCCATTGTGAGAAGTTTCAACGAACAGAAACAAAAGGAAATTAAGAAGCTGGTAATGAAAATAGATACTAAGAAGCTGTTAGAAAACACACTCAGAAGTTTTGAAATGAAAAGTGAAAACATTTTCACATCTGGTCAAATCCAGGCCCATTGAAACATGACTGAGAGTTATTACCATCTGTGTGAAATGAACTGACTCTTATGAACATGGATTCCATTCACAAGAATGCCCTTGTTTGTTCTAGAAATGTTCTGAAATTGCACTCAAGTGCTAACCCAGGTCATCAACTATTGCAAACAGTAACTGATGCTGCTTGAAACTTTAGCAGCTAGGGAAAAACTTGTGAAAATGTCTACAAGTTCACCGGCAAGGAAGGGTTGTGTAAAGAAACAGAGCAGCAGAGCTGTTCAGAGCCTCTACTGTTTTCTGTACAAGAAGACACCTTGCAATGTGCTCCAAACTGGTCTGCACAATTAAGGAACAATGGTCTATAGACAGCTTCTTGCTTGGCAGAGCCAGCAATCCCAACATTTCCAAACCATGCTGTAACCTATCCAGCAAGACTCTACCAACCACCTCCCGCTTCAGTCACTACTGGAAATTAGCCTCTGCTTCAGCTTGCCTACACACCGAGGAAAGAACACAACTGAACTAATTCAGCATCATCTCACCCCTTCCAAATGGAAACACTGAAATTTAAACTAAAATTCCTACAGATGAAAACTCTGGAAGATTTAAATCAATGTGAAGGTTGAGGGAAATCATCCAAGGTTTTAATTCATAACCCCCTATAGTTTGAGGCCTTTACAGTGTGATTTTTTAAAAGATAAAATATGGTATTTCTACTGTATTATCTGAATTTATTTAATTTGTGTTTGTCAGGTATTGTACATGATAGTACTAAATACTTTTTAAAACAAAATTTTACTTCTGAAAAGAAAAAAAATTATGCTAGTGTTTTTCCCCTATAAAAAGCATTGCCTAAATTAACACATTGCTACCACATATTTTCTGTTTTCATGACACTGGCTTTTCCTTTGAAAAAGGTTTCTCTAAAATGTTTAAAATATTCTTTCATCTGTTAACCAGTACTAGAAGAAGACCTGAAGACCACTTCCTTGAATAAAGGAACAAAGTTAAAATCAAAATTGTCCCAGTAAAATAAACACTCCAGCAGCCATTAATTGAAAACTAACCTGCATGATACAGATTCTGTGGGTCTCTGATCATGTGTGTCTGCTGTGTACTTGCAGCACTTAAAAATATACAGCCTATTCAACTTTTGCATAATAGTAGACCTACCAAGAAAATTATAATAACACAAAGTGGGTTGCTGTACCAATTCAGGTAAAACACCCAATATGAGAAACAGACGAAAGAGCTGAGAGCAACCCACGTCAGAGCCACCACAGGGATTTAGTAGACAAGACGATAATGCCCTGGCTTATTACTGCATAACCTTCATTGAAGATGACATGATTAGGATACTATTTAGGGATATATTTGTGAATTTTTATTTATTTCCCACTCTACATAGCAAAAGGAGCAAAAGGGCTTTTTTCAAGGATACATACCTGAAAGTTCCTGTGAATTATTGCAGAAGCACATTTGTTCATCATGCAGTTTGAAAAAGTCAGTTATCTGTACTATTACTGAGGAGCTTAATTGAGGGACCAGAGCAGAAAACTCAAGAAAACATCACCTGAAGGGCTCAAACCAGTGCTGATTAGCTATGGTTTCGCTTTTCTTAAGAATTCAAGAGAATTATAAATTTACAGTTTCAAAGAAGGATTTTATCAACATTGGGTTTTGCTCACAGCATAAATTAACTTGTAAAAAAAGAAGAGAAAAAGCATGTTTTAGTAATTATAGTTTGGATTCCTAAGCTGTGATATCTAAGGGATAAGTTGTAAACCCATACTTTAATTATTTACCTAACATATTTGATAAATTCTACAGCTTTTTATACCACAACCACTGCTGAACTTCAAATACATGCCAAAATCAGTCAAAAAGACAGCATGAGAAAGTTTCTGCACTGTCTCTGAAAAAATAATGTATTACATTACCGCCTCTTAATAAGATGATTTTATTAGATTTTTAAATGTGAATTTTTCCAGTATGGGAAAGGATCTGAGTTATAAACTGAAATTTTCTTTCTAAAGACTGGGCCAAAATGCAAAATTATGTGTCTGGTACTTTTTCGGGGGTCATTATTGCAGAATAATCATGATCAGAAATCACAAATGTAGAGTTAAAAAATATATCTCGCATTTCAGCAGCAATAGTGCACTGTCCTGAACGTGGTATACTCTGACTAATGGGTGAATTTTATGATTGAGTAACAGTGGTGCAATCTCCTCCAGATTAATGTGCATTGATATAATGAATAGAAGATATTTTTGCGTATTTTTAGAGTAAGAAAAGCCTTTATTTGATTAACACAATTTCCAGGACGCACAGGACACACCAAGATTGAGAAACCATGACATTTCCTCTGCTCCCTGCCCAGTTTAATTACTCTCCACTAGATTCAGAAGAGAGCTACAAGGGATTTACAGATCTTCTTGATATAAGCTGGAAAGTCCCTCATTACCTTCAATTTATACAGCTGCTAGACCGCTTAGTAACAGAGCTGTTACAGCACAAAGGCCTAAGGATACCAACATGGCAGCAATTGTAAGAAGACAAGTAACCTTTTTGAGACTGCTATAGCCTGGAAAAGAAAGGACAAATATTCTGATGGGCCAACTTTTTCTTAAATCTCTTTCTTGGCTTTCTTGTCTATTTTTTTCCAAACACACTATCCAACTTAATGGAAAGTGCTTCATCTCCTACAAATGTTGCCTATTGTACTTCTTAATTTACAAGCAAACCCCTGGTTTTCTACAACTATATAATCCAGATGTTGCTGAAAGTTTCTAATCAGAGTCCATACCCTCATAAATCTCATGTCTTTAACAAATCTTGTCTTTAGCATTGCAATATAAACAGCAGTTCTGTCATACAGAGCTGTGACTCTGTGTAACTGCTGCAAAATTCCTTCAAAATAGCTTATACAGTTTCATATCATTTTAGTGAATTATTAAACAGATTTCCTTACAAAGTGGGTCCATTTGTAATAAAAGAAGATTTCTCTCAATTGACTTAAGTTTTCAGGTAGATTTGGGCCTGTTTAACCTTCTTTTGAGTTCTTACACTTCCTTGGGTTGTTCAATCAACATCACAAATATTAACTCGTTATCTGCAAATGGCAGATGAAATGTAACTGCTAAGATGAAAATACATGTATGGAGCCTGAAAGAAAATATGCATTTTCACTACCCTTCTTTTATTTAGCTTCACTAAGACCTCCAGTCTATCAATAATTTTGAATCTCACATTTTAAGACCTGCAAAATCTAGCAGAAATATTTTTAACATAATGCATGTCACCCTTGAGACTGCAATATGTGGGAGCTGGAACTGACTAGTCATGTTTAAAAAAAAGCATTTGCAAAAACCTCCAGTACTAAAATATTTATGGTCTTTCCTCATTCAAAATATGAAAAGCATTTCAAACCAACTTCCTTAGTACTTTGCAGCTTTTGATGTGTTACTGAAACATAGAAGATAAAAATAAGATAAAATTAAAATTGAGGTGAAATACAAATAGTTGTTCTTCCAACAGAATGTATGAAAAGGCTTGAATAGGTTATTTTTCAGGAAATTTGCTAGAGATCTGAAGACTCTCAAGTTTTTTGGGGAACACTACTCTTCAAAGAAGGGTGAATTACATGGATTTGGGCAGCATTCTTCCCTAAGTCCCTGGTTTAGATATCGATGAGGAAAGAGCAACATTTTTTGGTGAAAGAAAGATTATTTGCTTAACTCCACCAAACTATCATAAACTAGAGAGTGTCTACACAGAACAACTGAAGAATTAGAGAGGTTTTATGCTGTGGAAGAAAGACTTGAAACATCCATTCTTTCAGCAAAATGGAGTGTATTATTTTTTTCATCTATAACTTTCTGAACAAGGTAAAAGTTTATCATCAAGCTGTGTCTTTAATACACAGCCTTCCTCAGAAAGAACCTCTAACCCAGTTCAGAAAATAGGTTTTGATCACTCTGAAGGTAGCAGTTTGGCCTCACATGAAGTACTAAAGCAGAATGGAGTAAGAACATTACCTTTTTTTTTTTCCTGAAAAAACAAAAGTAGCTTCTCCAGAGGCTTTTAAGCTCTCCAGAGAGTTTCAAAAATCTGGCAAAGTTAAAACTGAGATATGCTAAGAAACTTTCAGGATGTTCAACTTTGAATGAAGTTCTGAAAAGCTCAGGTATTTCTCTGTTTCTTCAACAATTCACTCCATCAACACTGCCCAGCAAGTACAATCTACAGAGAATTTAATCTTTTTGCATTGCCTCTAGCAAGAAAGGTGGAAGGAGACACAAGCCTTGAGAGAAGACATCTTGTACTGAGTGAGGAATCCAAGTCTTCTTTACATGAGAACCATTCTGGACAATCTCTGTGGTTCAAGATGAATTGGCTACCGTTACCAAAATTTCTTCTTCAATAATTTCTCTGCAAGCATTACCACTGAGTTCTCACTAGCCAGCCAAAAATCACAAGAAGTTTAAAGAAGACAGTTGGTAGAGTGGTCTCTCTAAACCCCTACTAAGTGTCCTCTGATGTGGAGTGTACGTGCTATACAGATTTCTGTATCTTGAAAATCCTCACTGAGGACATCTGAGCTATCTTTAGCTGTTGTTGGTTTGGGGATTTTTATGTTTTGCTATATTTTTCTGTTTTGTTCCTTAATATTTTTTTATTCACTTTTGACAGCTATATAACATTTAATTAGATAAATTAAAAATTGCCATCTGGTACTAGTGAGATAGATAGATAGATAGATAGATAGATAGATAGATAGATAGACAGATAAAAATAAAGCAAGAATAGAGCAGACCTTTCATGCCATTGTTTCAGAAATATCATTCTGTTTTATAGTCACTCAGAAACAGATTAAATGTGTGTTTTCTTTCATGCTAGATATGTAACTCCTGATAAAGAAATGATGGACAGCTTTGTGATTATTAATTTTTCTTCAACTTCTTTTTCAGTCTTTTTAGTCTTTACTAACATTCAGTCTTGCAACTGCTCAAGTTTAGTCACTTCCTTTGTTACTAATGTGAACACGCAAACACATGATCAGAACCTTCATTTAAGCATGTATACAAGGTACAGGCTTTATATGCACAAATTAATAATGCAAATATACCAAGCAGGAACAGATTTACATATTCAAACAAGTGGGCAACTTTTACCTTGCCTGAACATCCGTTAGGATTGTTAAAATCACATGAAAATCAGGTATGGAGTATGCATTTTGATTGTATATGCAAAATCTGTAGCACTTTTAGAGGCAGCTTTGTGGGTTATAAACCAAGAAGGAAAGGAAGACATTACAGGCGGACACATGAATATCTACATACACATAAATAAATATGTGTGTGTGTATATATATATATATTTATATAGTATAAAATCTGGTGCTATTTTTCTCCTTATTAACATGAATAGAAAATAGAGTTGAAAATATCGTGTCTTTCATGGGGAGGTTGTTTTCAGGGTACAGTTTTTCTTGCAGCTCTTACTTAAATTTGCTTCAGTAACTCGTATTATTAAGATGAAATTGTAAAGAAAATTACCCTCTCATTCTGTTAATTAAGTATCAGAGAGGGATCTTCTGCTCTCGTGTTGGAGATCCACAGAACAGAGGCACCATCTGAACAGTCACTGAAGGCTGCTTTCATAGACATTGGGCAGAAATAGGGTTCAAAAAACTGGGTTCAAAAAAACTGGGTTCAAATTTGGCTCAATACTGTGTTTTTCTCTACAAGCAGCATTAAGACAAGTAGCTTTCATATGGATGTCTAATGGAAGTTCCATATTTGCCTACTACTAACACATATTTTTTTTTTTCTGGAAGAGAAAATGGTGTTTTCAAGTAATATGAACAACAAGAGCTAACTGCCTAGTGAACAGAGTTTACACAGCTCCTGTCATGGGAATATTTGAAAACCTTATGATATGTTGGGGTTTTTTACAGAAACTAGAGACAAGATTACTATGCCATCATTAAAATCAGTTCTGTCGAGAAATCAAAGAGCTGTCTCATGGTGATTCTCTACTTAACTTTATATAACTTAGAGGAAGATTCTGCTTTTCCAGCACAGCCTTGGACATAGAAAATTTAAGATGAGGTGTCCAAAACCTTCAAAGTTGCCTTGAGTCTTCATCTAAAGCAATAAAAATGTTTCTATCATTTATTTCATCTGGATTTTTAAGTGCTTTTGCTGATCATGTCCCTGCTCGGAATAACGTAAAGTAGCTTTTAGTCCACACAGCTGCTTGAAGTGAGGTTTCCTCAGCTCTCTGAGGAGACGCTACTCAGCCAGGTACAAAAATACTCAAATCTTTGTAACAGGTAACAAATATTTCTCTGTGTGTTTTCATAACTATCACAGAATAAAAGATTGTGAAGAGAGGCTTGTTGTTGAAGTTTTTATATGTCAGTATGCTCTTAACCTTTAGATGAGGTTTACTTTTCTATCAGGAGGACACTGGAATAAAATAGTTTGGGGGGAATCCTATTTTACCTATATTACAGTGCAATTCCTTACATAAATGGAATTCTTGATTTAAACACATATTAATTTAACACAGAGACAGCAGCCTTGGAAAAAAACACCCAAGAACACCCATATAAATCTCACTTACTTTTCCCAGAAAACTTATTTTCTACAAGGATAAAAGAAAAATTACAAAACAAAATGAAGGGAAAGAAGTCAAATTCAAAACCTCTTTCATATCCTGTGACTACACTACTGCATTCTAGTTCTGCAAGGAGATATAATTTCTTATTAGCTGGCACTGCAAGAATTTAAGTGACCCAGCAGTCAACATTTCCCACTGTGGCAAAAACAATTTTGTAATTGTCCTGTGAATTAGGGAAGTGAACTCTAGGAGGATTCTCGCATCGCGTACTTTCTTGGGCGATGATGTGGAAATAATAGATTTAATGAGAACAGTGTAACGGTGTGGAATACAATTTCATTCTTGAGTAATTTTCACATCTTTTCCAACCAGAAAGTGGATTAATGTAAAGCTTCAAGCAGGGAACTAACCTGGGGATCCTGCTGCTAAACACAAATAACTGAATGGCCAGATTTGCATTTCAGCAGACGTGGATACAACACAGGAAAAAATAAACAGGAAAGCGTGAAGTGGTTAGGGGCAGAAACTACAGCATTTTTCACATGCTGTGGGTTTCATTCATGTTACTACCCCTCCACTGACAATGAAAATTGCTTGATAAGAACTGAATCCCCCACTGAAAAACTGTACCTCAACATGTGCAGTAATAAACTTGGAATTATTCTGAATAAATCCTGAACCCTAGGAGCAGCTGTACTCCAATTACCCAGCAGTCTCGGGATGAGTGGGGTGTGCTGAAAGGTTAAGCAAAAAGAATCACTGAGTGCCCTCTGCTGTTACCTCGGTCACACTGGGACAGTATTCCTACTCTTGCTGTACATGTGCATTAGTCATTGCAGTGATGTGCCAAAGACTGAGCAAAAAGTATTCACAGGGAAATTCAGGAATGGATCTATCCCTAATGACGGCATGGCTCTGCACTACGGTTGCTCTACCCTGCATGGGGAGATTTTGATTGTCCCTCCTTGAAAGCTGTAAAGGGTGGAACAAATGCCCTCCCTGCAGCAGATGCCAGAGCTGTGTTCCTTTTCCTTGCCACCTGCAAGTCCCCTGCCTTCTGACAACCCGTCTAGCAACATCCCACACCAGGGATTAGGAACAAAGCTGGTTTCCTAAGCAGTTTATGCAATTCATCTTATCCCTTATCAGGCCATGCAAATGGCAGCAACACGGACAAGCAAGACTAAGGCTTACTGTCCTGTGTTGTCCCTTGGCTGCACACCTTGGACTGGGAAGGAACATTCTGTACCAGGCATTGCATGCAGAAACACTGATTTCTGAAGCACAGGCTTCTTCTCTGTGTAACTTTGTGACCTCAACAGCAGATTAACATCCAGGAAGGTGACCAGAAAAGGGACTAGAAAAACAGGGAAGAAGCTTGTGAACTTCTCAATCCTCCAGTGTGGGTACCCATTTCATATGTGCTGCCCGCAGGATAAGAGTCCTCTACCTGGTTCACAGGACCCCAGACGCTGCAGTGACAATGGAGATATGTCTACATATTGCCATTAATTAGGTTAACATTTAGGGCATGTTGATTTGAATAACCTACAAGACCCAAAGACATAGCTCTAATTTTGTCTTATGCCTCTGTAAGCACAATGCCCTACTTTGTGTGTTCTACTGAGAGCAAAGAATTGGCTGGGGAAATACACACAATGAGCCACACTTGTTTCAAGATTACAGCAGAAATGTTGTCTTGACCAGCTCTAGAAATTGGCATGTGTTAGTTTTGTCTTGGCTGTCATGCTCCACAGGATAACATCCATGACAGCCTGATCGTATTTCTTTGGAAGAGTTCTAATAAAAGAGCTCAGCTCCATTTATTCAGTGTACTTCCTTTAGATTACTATTTTTACAGCTGTCTCTTTACTGCAATGAAAATTATACTTAGGATGCAAATCTTGTCATACTGGATACAGTAAAGAAGTTTCAGTAAGCAACTTTTTGGAATTGCTGAGGATGCTTAGGTCTCTCAGGACTGTAAATCTCAAAAACAAAGTCGAACAGTGAAATGCAAAAATCTTTCCTTCTCTGGAAACATTAAAGCTAAATGTTCTAAAACAGATTTTCAGACTTACTCTCCTGCATGACAGGAACACTCTGAAGTTAGTTGGAAAAAGAGTGATTCCACCTTTACATGCTCTGAATAAATTTATTATCCTTTCAAGTATGAAAGACTGATTTTTACAAGGGCATGTAAAAATCATAGAACATGGGGTATTGGCTTTAATATGAAAGAGGGCAGGTTTAGATTAGATATTGGGAAGAAATTCTTTGCTGTGGGGGTGGTGAAGCACTGGCACAGGTTGTCCAGAGAAGTTGTGACTGCCTCATCCCTGAAAGTGTTCAAGGCCAGGTTTGATGGAGCTCTAAGCAACCTGTCTGGTGGAAGTTGTCTCTGCCCATGGCACAAGTTTGGAACTCTTAACGTCTCCTCCAACCCAAATCAGTCCGTAACTATATGATTTATGGGTAGATACAAAGAATTTTTAAATTATAGCCACTTGTCAAGTCCTTCTTGTCCTCTGCTTCAACATATTCTACTACTGATTCTAACAATCAAAAAAGTCAGAAGATCAAGAGCGACAAACTGAGAAGGAGTCAGACTGCATTAACGGTCTGCCAGCAAACCACAAGGACATTACTCTTGATTCAAGAGAGGAGGCAATGCACAGACCCTCCCTTGAACCATCATCATAGCAAATGCTGTGACATTCAGTACTGTTTGAAAGCTTTAACTTCATCTGTGATCAAAGTCTGGTAAAAAAATACCTCTTATTTTCTCCAGATATTTCTTCCTGTTGTTTATTGCTGTCAGGCAGGGTATGTACTGATGTGACTGCTTAGACAACAGACCACAGAGCCCTTGCAGCTGTTCAAGTCTCTTCTGACAAATCAGTGGTATATGTAGGAGAATCAAAGGTATTTAACTCAAATGAAACTCTTTTTGAAAACTCCTGAGATTTGTATCACGAAACCCTTAGATCATGAAACAGCAGCCCAAGCACTTCTGGTAAACAAGAAAATACCAAAAGGCTGTCAGCAACAAGAACATCACCGTTCTTGTTCTCAACCTTCTGGCCATTGGTGCCATCACTCATCTGTCATGCCTCATTGATAATTTTCATTCCATGGGCCAAAAAACAGGAAACACTGATACACAAAAAAAGCGAACCAATTACTGTGAAGTAATTCACAGCAGCTGGATTTGCCTTGGAAACAAATTTCGCCTCTTATTTGGTGGAGTAAGGCCAGCACAATCTGAAACTAGAACAGGAATGTTCTGAAAGGAGGGAGAATTATCAACACATGTTCTGGTAAGATATCTATCTAATGAACCTATAGCAACTAATGACCTGCGCTTATACTTTGCGATACTTCCTCTTTCTAGATAATCTTTAAGAAAACCTGAGAGAAAACAAACCAAGAGAAAACAATCCCATAAACAATGTCAGTTGAGATTTAACAGTTTTGAGGGGCACTCACTAGTTCTCATAGAATAAATTTAATGCACTACCTGTATGGCTTTGATGAATTGTTTCTATGAAAGCTAATTCTAGTAATTAATACAGTTTAGCACATTACACAGTCAGAGCTCTACATCTGTGCTGCGCAGTCACTGTTCAGCTTCATGGTTCCTGTGTATAATCAGCCTCAGTCTGATTCAGTTTACAACAGTGCAAATCAAGATTCATTCCAGAGCGTCTAAACATCCTCAAGACTGCTGTATTGACCTTTTTTCAGTCTTCCTCCAAACTGTCCTGTAGTTTGCCAGATAGTCTGACAGTGGATGGATACAGAGCTGGACTCCCTTTGGAGGCAATGGAGAGAAAACATTTAAAGGGCAGGATCTCCTTCATTTTAAAGTCATCTTTCAAAAGGAGGCCAGTTTTGTTGCCTGCCAAGAGATATTTCTTTCTCCCACTGATCTAAAAAGGAATCAAGGTAACCAGGTCATGTGCAGCCCTCCACACAGCAAAGCCCCCAAATCAGATGAGATTAGCAGCTATTTTAGTAAGCCACACCTAGCATGTAAATCAAGTACATCTGCATCTTTCTGATGTATCCCATTTCAGGGCTATTTAACTATTCATATGTAAATTCTTTGGGCCACAGAGCTACCTCTGCCTGAAGTGTCTGACACTGAGATCCTGTACAGCACTAATACACAGCACCTCAATGACACAAAAGTGGTAGTAAGTTATGTAAGTGATAGTGATGTGAGATCAGAGGGACATTAAAAACATACTCTGTAGGATCGTAATGGGAAACAAAATAAGATATAGAGTCAATAAACCAGAATTACATTATTTCCCTTACTTTTAACAAAACCATAATCACTTTCCTGCAATTCATGTTCCCCTCCTCCTCAAAAAAAAGAAGTTTCTTGATCTACAGTAATCCCGTAATACAAGCAGCTGAGCACTTGCAAAGCACTTTTCTACTTCAAGTCATTTTGCAGATGCTACTAAGTTAGTTAATATTCTCCCGAGAAGGAGGTAAAGGAAGTAAAATTGTCAGTACACTCAAGTAATACATTTGAGGTTATATTCAATTTTCTGCTTTCAGTTCTAAGCAGTTTATAAATAAAATCATCCCAGTTTGTCACAGGCAGTTTGAGTATCGCTGATATTTGAGTGAGAAATTGTCAAAAGGAAGACTTTTATAACATTACATTCTTTATCATATTAAATGTATAAACTTTCTATTCCCTAGTCATCATCCTTATCCTCCCAAGATGTCTTGATGCAAGTTCTGTAAACCCTTTAATGAGAAATATTCCTGGCAAATTCAGTGGGATTTTTCCAACATGTGAAACACAGGAAATATTAAGACAGAATACCAAGGTCAGTAGAAACCTTCTCAGCTTGGTATCTGATTTGAAAGAAAGACTTTTCTTCCACAAAACAGCCTTATTCTTTTATTGGGAAATATTTTGATATCTGTTGTCCTCCAGAGTAAATAATGCAGATGAACTTCTGATTCCCTACAGTGAACTCTTAAGGTCTGTAATTTGCCCTGGCATCACGTGTATGTCTTTCAAATAAAGATCATTTAAGCTAAATTTCTTCTCAATAAAACAAGCTTATAAAAAGTTTATCTGGGAAGCTGACACATAGATAGTGGCACTGTCTTGTCTATAAAGCAATGTTGCACCACTTAATGACAACCACAGCATCAAGGAAGTGTAGCAGATCTCTGACTACAGCAAATGGTAAGAATATACATTTTGATGAGAATTAGAGACATATTTTCTCAAAACACGACCTTTGTCGTTTTCTCTTTCACGGCTGAAAGATGCTAAAATGTCACCTAAAATTGTTATTTGCCTTATGGTTTTAATAAATCCTTACAAAGAAATTAAGCAGCCTACACACTGACTCATGACCAGCTTTTCCAATTTATTTATTAGCAGATGCCCAACGGTGTTAAATAGAGAGTGTTCTTCCTTCTCTCAGCATCATTTTCCATATGTAAGAATTCAGTGCTTTATAGGAGATGCTTCTTATGGAATAAATCTCACCATGATACAAAAAAAACAAACCCGAAGCCTAAACTCTATGCAGTAATAAGATTTTAATGGAGGTTATAAAGCTCGCACGCACTCAACAGAGAAATTACTAAAGACTGATTTGGATAAATTCTGGCATGAGCTTTAAAACAAAGAAAAAATCACTAACTGTTTCCTTGATAGTAACTATAGACTATAACATGCTTGGCCAAACAGGCTTCAGTTTGTTGACACAAATCAGAGGTGGAAGTAAGATTGTAACAAAAAATATTTTACTCAAAAAATCCCATTGTAAGTGGGCATTTGGTAAAAAGGCAAGAGATTAAAGAAACAGAAGGCATATCCATGAGGAAAAATCTTTTTTTTTTTAACAAAGTGTCAGATATTTAGAGTGATGTGGAAGAGAAAGACCAGGAATGTTAAACTATCTGCATGGTTGTTTTCCATATCAAGAAGCTTACAGAAGAACTGCCAAACTCTATTTCATCCAGCCCACTGTCTGCAGAGCCAGCCAAAATATAAAACAACACCTTCATTAAGAATTCACAGGCTTAAGAGACACATTACTCTTACTTTTCTTCTTTTTTTTGCTTAAATACGAATTTACAGTTACTGTTGAAAATGTTTTGGAAATTGTCTTCAACATTTTCTTTTACTAAATATCATTCATGATAAATGATAGTGACATAATAAAATTTCAGTATTTTTAAATTTATTTCTCAGAGGCTGTAGGGAAAGTGAAAATCTTAGATAATTTGAAAAACTCTTAAGAAGAAAAAAAGTAGTTCTCGAAAACCTTTTCTCAGAACAAAGGGTCAGTTTCTAAGAGAAATTGTATTGGCTTTGCATGGTCAGGTTCTCGTAGTAGGGGGGCTGCAGAGATGGCTTCTCTGAGAAGCTGCTGGAAGCTTCCTCCATGTCAGGAAGAGCCAGTCCCAGGAGGCTCCAAGGTGGACATGCCACTGGCCCAGGCTGGGCCAATTAGGAAAGATGATAACACCTCTATGATAACATATTTAAGAAGAAAAAAAAGTTATTGTGCAGATACAATTGGGGCCAGAGAAGAGCAGGGTGAGAATATGCAGAGGAACAACCTTGCAGACCCCTAGGTCAGTGCAGGAGGAGGAGAGGAGGTGCTCCAGGCGCCAGAGCTGAGGTTCCCCTGCAGCCCCCAGTGCAGACCGTGGTGAGGGAGCTGTGCCCCTGCCACCTATGGAAGTCCACAGGGATGCAGAGATCCACCTGCAGCCCCTGGAGGAGACCCATGCTGGAGCAGATGGATGCCTGAGAGGAGGCTGTGAACCCATGGAAGGCCCATGCTGGAGCTGGCTTCCTGGTAGGATTTGTGACCCTATGGGGGACCCATGCTGGAGCAGCCTGTCCTTGAAGGACTGCACCTCATGGAAGAGTTGCCTGAGGGAGGGACCCATCCTGGACCAGGGGAAGGACTCCTTTCCCTGAGCAGAGACATAATGACCACAACCCCCTTTCTCCACCTCCCTATCCTGCTGAGAGGGAAGAGCTAAAGCTAGGAAGAAGAGAGGGGTGAGGAGAAGGTCTTTTCAAGGTCTTATAAGGTATTACTTCCCATTATCCTGCTCTGATTTTCTTAGCAATAAATTCAATTAATATTCTCTGATTCAAGTCTGTTTTGCCCACAACAGTATTTGGTGAATGATCTCTCTCTGTCCTTAATTCATGAACCTTTCACTAAATTTTCTCTCCCATGTCCGGCTGTGGAGGGGAGTGATGGAGTGGCTTTGGTGGGTGTCTGGCATCCAGCCAGGGTCAACACAGTACAATGCAACTGGCTAATTCCCTGTATATAAAAAAATCTTGCCAGTCACAGCATTAGAATCAAAAGTATTATCAAAAAACAACTTTTCTCCTTCTATACAGTGAACCCCTATTTTCAGTTCATTTTTTATGTAAAAGATCCTGGCCTACTTTTACCAAGACACTTTAGAAAGTATTTTCTCAATTCCTTAATACAACCCCTGGAAAAGAAACCACTCACATGGCATCCAGGAACCTAAAGTTTCTTCTGGACAGGAAATTGTCCTTCATTTTATAATGTTCAAGATCTTTTCAGGAATAATGTGTTTATGTGTCTCTTACTCGTATTGAAATATTTTTTGGCACAAGGAGTCAAACTCCTTCCCACACCCCACTCATTTCTTTGAATCTGCATAGCTTGTTCCAGCTCTGTAGACCATGATGGTGTCTTCGGGTTATTTGTGGGGATATATCCAGGCACACAGATTTTCAACCATATGCTAAGTAGATGGGCCAATTCAGTCATGTTTGCATGGTGCTAAAGTGAATCTACAATACCCCTTAATGCGAGTTGCATCTCCCTTTGTCTTACATCCCAGACAGACACCCCCACACCGCCCCACACACACACCCCAGCATAGTCTGCTTGCTCGGCTGATCAGCCAGCACTCCTGACATCTAAATAAATCCTTGTGACATGCTATTTGAGCCTCTGCCCTTGCCAGACAGGGATTTACATGAAGAAAGTGGAAAGAAGAATACATATGTGTCTCGCATGCAAACACTGTCATGTTTCACATGCCGTGAGAAGAGCAGAAGAAAGGAGTATCAGGTGTACAACACCATGCATTCAGCTCAGGGCCCTGCATTGCTGCACTGACGGGTACAAAAAACTGCCAGACAGAAAGGATTTAGAACCAATCCCAGGCTCATGTGGAGCATAGCTTCACCCTCCCTCAACAATGCATAATACATACACATATATACCCATAAACTTGTTTTGCAAATTGCATTTTCAGTTCCGAAGTCAGTTTTTAGGAATCAGCTGGTGACCCCACTGCAGTACTCCCATGTCTCTCTAAAGGTGAATGCACCTTAAAGTCTAAATGGCATGAGCTATGACATTCAAGTTATAAATGAGTAAAAAGTAGGAAACTAAAGTTAGTTCTTGACTTTTAATAGTGATGGCAGTTGGGTCTCTGGGCTGTGCAGGGACGCACACATGCACTAAAGTCATAAATTCCCTGGGTGGTCCAGGAGCTGGTCATCTAAAGGGATGAGCCTACAGAATGGTTTCAGACAAAGAACTTGATGCTTGCTGATTGACTAAACCGTCACAACTGAGTGCTGTTAGGGGTGGCAATTTGAGACACTTCTAGAGATACCCTGGGCAGCTCCTGCTGTGTCCAGCCCACACTGTACACTTGAAGGAGGTGTTATTCTGGGTGGACAGCCTGTCCCCTCCCTCCAGCCACAGCCTTACATGGTCCTTGCTTCAGGAGAGATCATGTTTGACACAGATAAGACAGCTCTAAAACAGCTAGTATTAACTGTCCTTGTACAAATGGTGTGTTGGCTCTGTCTGGGATGATAACTTTCATGTGGGAGAGTATCTGGTATGTGATTAAGCTATTTAATACATACATAATTAAGATATTAAATGCATGCATCTCCAATCTTGCTGGAGATGTCATTGTCAGGATTTGTGCAAGAGAATCCCTTTGCCAACTGGTCAGCTACCAACTGTACTGAAGTTTGAGGAGATTTGATCGCCCATGAGAGTGTTACCTAAGCCAAGATCTGAATAAATGAGGATTTTCTCTCTAACAAACACTCTGCCATGATTTTCTCTAAAAAAAAAAAAAAAAGGCAATTTGCATCAAAATGCCTGCCACTCATAGAACGCCTCCCTCTTTGTTTTATACTAGGTCTCACTGTCCTGCCTTATAAAATTTATAATTAATGGTGTGTCTTCTTCTGGAGTGATTAAAGCCAGACTATACAGAACTATCAAATAGAAGGGGAGGAGGCTCAGAAGCTGGGGCTACAATAATACACTAAAACCAGTGACAGAAGAAATGTGTGAGAGGGGAAGGAGGTGACTGTGGTGAGGGAGGTCTGTGATCAAACCAGGAGGACAAGTCAATCAGAGGTCTGATCAGAGTCAGAATCAAGGAGCACCTGAAAAATATCTGTAACAGATACTGAGAGGGAAGATTGAGTTTCAAGGTGCTCCCAGAGGAAGTGGATCGTTCTCCACTAAGGTTCCTCACTGCTCATCGAGGCAAGGGCTAAGAGCCCACTACCAAACCTGGCCATAAGCCCATGCAGCCAAACCCCAACAAAGCGGCATGCCTCCAGGGCCCCCAAAACAACAGTAAATCTCAAAAGGCAAAAGAAAGACCTTCTAGCCAAGGTGCTTGGAAACTCTACCTTATACTATTAATATTTCCTGATTAATAAGCATTTTATCTTATTTTGTTCCTCATGTACTTTCAAGCCATTACCAAAGGCAAAATAAATAATGATACTAATTATTCTCTGTTGCATAATCATTTACTAAGAATAACTCTTGCCACCTTTTATATCCAGTAATTTATTAAAAAATCTCTCAGCAACCACAATATTCTGTGTTATTCAGATGCTCGGAGGTTTGCTGTAAAGATGGAAAATAAGAGATGCCCTGCCATTTGAGACAATTCACTACAGAGAGACAAGCCTATATTACCACTCCACCTTGAAGCAGTAACAAAAAAACCATTTCTGATTTCAATATTGCTAATTCTGTCAAGGATTTTTCTCTTGTCATGCTTGTGTAATTTCTACAAAAGCTAGTAAGAGTTTTTTATATAATTCAGAGTAGGCTCTTCTTCCCAAATCCTGTAACTTAAACTTCTTTATTCCCTAACTGATCACCAGTGGCAGAGATCCTGAAATATAAAAATTGCTACTGGTTTACCTCGACTCAATGACCAGGCAGATTTTTTTCTCACTTTTATCTCAAGATAAATAGATAAAGTTCTGAAGAAAATCCAAAAAGTGTTAGGACATTCATCATGTTAAAACACTGTGAATACCTCAAGTGTTTAATCTATAATAATTTAATACATAATAATTGCACATTGCTATCATGACAGGGTCAAAAAATAGAAGTTGCTTCATATGGTTCTAAATCTGTGACTGTTTAACAGATACTTGAAATACTTGATCCTTAAAAATTAGGGTTTCATGTGAATAATTTTTATATGCTGAATGTAAAAGCATTACACTAGACATATGTGTGTAAAAACCATTATTGCAGATTTATGGACTACTATAGCCTATAATAAATACATAACCCTGCAAGTTAATTTCTTACGTGTTCAAGAGATATAAAAAGACAATGAGTAGAGGCAATGTGCAGTGTTGGGCTTTGGTCTCTGCATGCAAATAGTAGCATTGAACCAGGCTGGCAGGAGCCCAGGTGCTCAGTGCTTTCCCTCAGCCAACTCTGCTCCGTCATCCCTTGGGCTTTGGCCACGGTGCTCCCTGCACAGATGCCTGGTGCCACTGCCATACCCAGGGGACACGGAGAGCTACTTGCACCCATCCTCTGAAGGGTCACCAGCTGCTGGATGGCAGGAAAGTAGGGTGTTTATTGAGTTGTTTTTTACTTCTTTATTTCTTTCTTTAATGATTTGCCTTCTCCACACATCTGTTCCATACCCTACACAGGGCACCAATAAGTGAGCGACTTCGAGAATTATTTCCAAAAGCCAGCACTGATAGAGAGGGTGATATCAAAAAAGCAGCAGTCAAAATGTTGAAACATTCCCTGTCTCTCTCTCTCTCTCTTTGAAGTTATGCAATAAATACCATCCTGTGGCCAAGCATTAAACCTGAAGTGCTGGGGTTAAAATCCACTTACACCAGGTCGTTCATGCCCCATTCTCCAACTAGGGAGCTGTTTGTTGAGGTGGATCAAATATTAGGAATATCAGTCTAAATGTCTTTGATTTCTCATCAAAATCTATGTCTAATGAAGACTTAGAACTCCTCCTGTATGGGGGCAGCTGAAGAGGATCATACATCTTCAGAGGTGAAGAAAGACTATGTTTGGACAGCAACACCATCCTTATGCACTCCCAAAAATTGTCCAGCTGGGCTTGCTTGCTCCTTATATATGTTCACTGCATCTGTGGATAATCACCATCTTGTCTGCAAATGTACCCCAGACTCATGAAACATTTTTAATAACTTATTCAGAGCAATGTTGAGAAGTCAGTAGGTTCCCCCTGATGCATTTCAACCCTGTCAAACCAACATTCGAACTTGCTCAGCACAAGGAGCAGAGCATTGAATTAAAATGGTGAGTTGGATGTAAAATAAGGAGAAAAAAATGTGAAGCAGAGAAAAAAAGAGAAAGGGAAAGAAAAAGCACAAGAAGAAACAAAAGTAAAATTAAGAGAAACAAATGCTGTCAAGGAACAAGGGTATTTGCTACACTGTTGCTTTTGTTACATTATCTGCTGGTTTAAATTCTATTTTAAATGAATGCAATTTTAATTCGACATGGAGGAATACAGAAGAAGGCTGTGCAGCTCTAGTCCTTGTGGTCTCAATTGTTACCTAATCTGAATCTTTCCCTAGAAACAAAGAGGCCCGCTTCCTTTTGGCTGTATTGGCAAACTTTTTTGCTTCCCAATAAAAGATGGACATAGATCAGAAAGCATATAATGACACTGCAGAGTGCCTCACAGCTGTTCATAAGAAATACTCTGGTAAAGCAGTTCAGGAATCACGAACCTGTCTACAAAACTAATGTCAGCTAAGAGTTCATGAGAGATAGACCTGAGAGATTTTATACTCTTCTATGAGGTGAAAATGTTCAGGTTTGAATTCCTGCAAGGGGAAGGTGATCCTTCTTTTTTACTCAGCACTGGTGGGGTGTATCTGGAGCTCTGCGTCCAGTTCTGGGCTTCCCAGTACCAGAGAGACTCAGGCACGCTGGAGTGGCAAAGAGCCAAGGAGATGACGCAGATCTTGCAGCATCTGTCATACAAGGTAAGAATGAAAGAGCTGGGACTGTTGAGCCTGAAGAAGAGATGGGTTAGGGGGGATCTTACTGATTGTGTAGAAATACCTGATGGGGTGTGTAGAGATGATGGAGCTGAACTCTTCTTAGTGGTACTCTGTGACAGGACAAGTGCAAATGGGCACAAATTAAAGTACAGAATGTTCTATTTAAGCCTAAAACCCCTCTCTTTTTCCTGTGAGGATGGTCATACAATGGAAGAGATTGCCCTGAGAGATTCTGAAGATTCTATCTTTGGAGATATTCATAACCTGACTAGTTACAGCCCTGAGTTACGTACTCCAAAGGACCCTGGCTTTGTATGCAAAGGTTAGACTTCCTACCTCAATCCTATTCTGTGATTCCACTACCAAACTAAATGAAAAGATAAAATCAACATTATCTAGAAATAATAAGGTTACAGACACAAAAATCGTGCAATAAAAATGTGAAATAGGAATGCTGATATTGTTGACCTGACTGGAGCTGGGTTAGCTTTAAGACTCATAAGAGTAATTCTTGGGCACAAATTGCCTTTAAATGTACCAGCTGTTATGTAAATAAATATTTCTTACAAAACCTGGGGATAATGTTTAGACAACAAGGAGCTTACCACAGCATCAGAAACAATCTGGATGAGCCCATAGTGTATCCAGTGGCAGCTCTGACTGACAATATACATATTGAAAGTTTAATAGAGGACTTGAGATTTTGAGGTCTTTTCTAGTAGGAATCACTCAGAACTAAAGAACTGGAAAGGATGTCTTCTTGCTGGAGACTTTCATATATATACTTGGAAGGCAAATTTAATCTAAATTACGCTGTTATATTATTGCCTTTTTGCTCTCCATGTTCTCTTCAGCCAAAATCACTTAATGTTTTTCTTTTGTTTCTGAAGGGAAACTGCTATTCAATCACTAAGTTAAAGGATCATTTCTGAAGAGTTAGATAAAGGCTGTTTGGCTGTCTTCACTTCTTTTAAATCTGAATATTCTTTAAAGCAGAAGAAGCAGTATTAAATTGTCATTCAAAAACAGCTTAAGCAAAGTAGGAGCTGTAGGGCTGCAGTATTGTACAAATCACACAGCAACACACACTATGTAAGAAATCCTATGTAAGATCCCCCTTCCATCTGCAGTGCAAAACAAATCTTACAGAACCACGGTGAAGTGTTGCCCTTTTTAAGGGCTAGTCACTGAGATAGCTGGTACGTTGTATAGCCAGGAATACCAAGGTTAACCCAGTGTACGTACAAGGTAAACCTAACAGTCTGATTACCACTCCACGCACACCAGATTTAAGCAAGCATGAATTGGTAGTTATTCCCCAGCTGGTCTAGTGAAGGCTTCCTACCTTCACTCTCCCACTAAACACAGCACCAGAGAGTAAAGGTGGGAAAGCAAGGGACAGCTCTTGGTTCAGCTTCCTCTGATTTTGTTCCTCTCTAAACCCAGCCTTCTCTTTCCACAAGGCTGCTTAGGAAGGGCTAGTTTGGGTATTTCATTGCAAGGTGGAATGCTGCATATGGCATGTGCCTTCATGCCAGAACCGCAAATGCTTTCCCAACTTCTGCAGACCGAACTACAGAAACAAGCAGAAAATACCAGACCACACTTGTGAATGTAAATACAGATGTCACCAGGCATCTAAATAATCCCACTGTGCCATCAGCTTTGAAATCTGTTTATCAACACTGTGCCTTAAGTTTTTCTCAAATGCCTTATTAGCATACATACAGCCGGCGTGGCAAACAACGTCAACACAAAAACAGTTGCTAGAACAGTTGCTCCCCAGAGGACGACAGAAATTAAAATAAGCTACCCATGTCTTTAACCACAGTATCACATTGAGGAAATTATTTTGAGGAAGCCAACATCATTCTGATTACAAAAGTCTCATCAGACGCTTCTCCTTCACTGGTTTCTTCAATGATATTTTAGGACAGGTTTTACTGATTCATCCTAGCTACTTTGTTGAAATAAGATCTTTCTAGCTGCATTTTTCTTACAAGTTACATTGCGCAAGTTAATTAAGAATATTGCTGTCTCTTGATAGAGAATATGATCTGAATTTTACTGAAAAATTTGAAGTTTAGCACAATTTTGAAAACAGTGTAAGACATCAGAATCTGAAATTTTCCCTGGTCTTTGGTATTTTTTGCAATTAGTCAACAAACTATAATTACCTCATGACTTGTTATCCATGATTCCTTTAATAATGTTTCTTCTATTTTCAGAATTCATTAGGAAGTGTCAGGGAAACAAACCGGATTTTTCTATTTATGATCTTTCAAGGCACAACAAAGTTAAATCCATTCAGAAACAAAACAAGAACATCCCTGAATTCTCAACCAAAATTTAAAGAGATTTTAGTAAGATCCAGCAAAATTAAAACAAATTCATCTGTGCTCCCAATAAAGAGAATCAGTCTCAATGTGAAGATCAGGTATACAAGGAGTTACATGAAGGATTGTTTGAAATTATTCCTTTGTGCAGAAGTGAGTAAAAATGAGTGTGGCTGGATAAAATTAGATGAAGAAGGAAATCAGTGGGGTCAGAAACCAGGAAGGAAACAAGGTAGGACAGAGAGACATCAGCCAGCTTCAGCAATTTTGGTGGGAAGACCCTGGCTGGACACCAGGTGCCCACCAAAGGCACTTCTATCACTCCCTTCCTCAACTGGGCAGGGGAAAAAAAAATACAAAGAAAGGCTCATGGGTCAGCATAAGGACAGGGAGAGATCACTCATGAATTACTGTCATAGGAGAAACAGAATTGACTCCCCCTTTTCCCTACTTTCTATTTTCTCTACTTCCTTCCCCTCAGTGGCACAGGGGAACAAGAAAGGGGAGCTGCAGTCAGTACATCACACATTGTCTCTGCTGCTCCTTTCTCCTCAGGGGAAAGACTCCTCACACTCCTCCTCTACTGCAGACTTGGGTCCCTCAGGAGACAGTCCTCCACCAACTTCTCCAACATGAATCCTTCCCACGGGCTCCCATGGCTCCTCACGAACTGTTCCAGTGTGGATCCCTTCCATGTGGTGCAGTCCCTCAGGAACAGGCTGCTCCAGCGTGGATCACCCACAGGGTCAAAAGTCCAGCCAGCAAATCCGCTCCAAAGTGGCTCTTCTCTCCATCAGGCCACAAGTCCTGCCAGGAACCTGCTCCAGTACTGGCTTCCCACAGGGTCACAGCCTCCTTTGGGCATCCATCTGCTCCATCATGGGATCCTCAAAGGGCTGCATGGGCACAGCTGCCTCGTCATGGCCTGCACCATGGACTGCAGGGGAATCTCTGCTCTGGCACCTGGAGTAGTTGCACTCCATCATTCTGCATGGACTGTGGGGTCTGCTGGGCTGCTCCTCTCGCATGTTCTAACTACCTTTCCCCCTTCTGCACTACTACCATTGCTGATGCGTTCAGCCTTGGCCAGCAGCAGCTCTCTCTTGGAGCCAGCTGGCATTGGCTCCACTGGACATTGAGAAAGCTCTTAGTAGTTTCTCACAAACACCACCTCTGTAGCTCCCCGCTTACCAAAATCTTGCCACACAAATCCAGTCCAGCAAAGCAAGTAGATAGGAGTGAGCAGTGAGGAAGTCAGAGATGTCATGCACATTGAGGTGTATTGGAAGGAAAGAGACAACACCTGGATGCAGAAGTGGAAAAGGTAATAAAAAAGTTTGCAAAAGAGGAAAAAAAGATAGTTTATCTAAGCAGAGGTAGAAGCAAAGGCCAGATGTAAACCTGTCATTCTCTCAAAAGCACAGCACTGTAGCTGACATCAAAATCTACAGCTTCTGTTTTCTGACGCAGAACTAGCAGATAATCATTTGGCTCCTGGGAAGAATATTATATGCTATCCTCCATCCTACTCGTTTACAACATATGCCAAGAGAAATTAAAGCTATCTGGAAATTAAAGATAAGTTCCGTGGGGCAAAGAGGCAATCAATGTGTAGTGTGCCTAACTAGCTGTAAAATTATACACGACAGCTAACATGGAGCATGGCAGTTACAGCAGAAAATATTTCAGAAAAAGTCACTTGCAAGTTTGAACAGGTCCAGGTATGGCAAGAACATACCAGATACACAACCTGGCATACTGTTTGAAGTGTGCAAATCAGCATCATGGAATTACAGAATAGTTTGGGTAGGAAGGGACCTTTGAAGGTCATCTAGTTCCAATGCCCCTGCCATGGGCAGGAACACCTTCCACTAGACCAGATTGCTCCAAGTCCCACCCAACCTGGCCTTAAACACTTCCAGTGATGGAGCATCCACCGCTCCTCTGGGCAACTTGTGCCTCACTACCCCTGAGTAAAGACTGTAATCTGAATCTCTGCTCTTTTAGTTTAAAATCATTCACCCTTCTTCTATCGCTGCAAGCCCTCGTAAAAAGCCCTTCTTCACATTTNACTTGCCGTTGGAGGAGCACTAAGCTGGTACTGTGCCATGTTGCTGCTTGCCAGTCTGCAAACCTGAACCTTCATTCTTCTTCCTACTGCAAGACCTCTCTTTATGCTGTCTTGACTATGGACTTTACTCAGTAATAATCTCCACAGCCATTATTATAATCCCCAGTAGTCTTCTATCCAAGACATATAAAAATATAATTTTCTTTTATTTTTATTTATATTTTTATTAAAATATAAGTATAGTGTATTGTAATAATTTATTTGTCAAGTAATGGGGACTTATAAAGGAGAAGTGCAAGTGCACAAAACACTTGAATGAGTGATAATTGACAAGATGAGCACTGCAGATTCTTGCTTTCTCTGAGGTCTTTGACAAGCAACATATATCACTTATGTCACTGCTAAATCATGCAGGAAGCTTACAGTACTGAAACAACTATTATCCTTTAGAACATCAACAAATAACTAAGATCTTAATTTTTCTAGAATTAATGATTACAGTCAGAATGGGATGATCAGCTGGATCTTTTATGCAAATCTGATTAAAAGGACAGTGGGGGGTTCTTGGTGATTTTGTTGTCTTTGAAAAAATGAGCAGAGCTCAGCTGGTTGCTCTACAGCACCTCATAGTCTGCACTCCCCTCCCACCACCAATATATGTATCTCCTCATATACTTACTCAACACTGGCTTTTCGTATTTTCCTTTCTTTAATTCTGTTGCTATGGAAATCTGCCCCCATAGTGTCTGCACTGACTCAAAAGTGCTGAAAGCCTTTGAACATGCAGCACTTTTCTGCATCTTCAGGACAGTTTGGAATAATGCTGAACTAATGCAAGTGAAAATTGTGTTTATAAAGAAGTCCCTTCTGCTCTTCTGCTCCTTTCAATGTTTGCATGTCTATTTTAGCAAAAAATAAACAAGCACTGTGTATATAACCCTCCTCATACCAAAGCTTCCCAAGGAACTTAACAAACGACACACAGTCTCCAAAGATTACTCGTCAAGAGCTGGAGCACAAGTGTCCATGGAGAGCAATGGACAACCTCCCTGTAATGCCAGCATGTTATTCTTTGTCTCTTACAGAAATGAAAAGTAACATTCCAAAAGACATCACCCAATTACTCTTACTCTATTCAAACAGGGCTTGACAAGTTTCCTGAATGTCCTGCAAAGGACTGCACATCTCCTGAAGGGCACAAAGGAGGACACGGGAAGTTCCCACATCATGGGAAAGGCAGTGCCTCCTCCCATCTCCACTCAGCTAACCTGACAGAGCAGGAGACTTAATTCCATCCAACTGACATGAGCAGAGGAGATCAGTGGGGTTTTATCTCTCAGAGTAATGTAACTTCAGGTATAAAAATGTGGAAAAAAAAGTGAACAGCTGTTTTCCAGTAGGTGTTAGAGGATGCCTAAATGGAAGAATCAATAAACATTATCAGAGAACCTTCCTTCAAATAAAAGGGATTCTTCTTCCACCTGGAACTCAAGCATCAGTTCATCAGTTCTCACTACAAGGAGTTTTCACAAAGTCTTACTCTTGCTTATGATAACACGCTCTCCTCCTTTCCTCATTCAATCACGGAGTCTTTTACCAGAACACCTTTAAGTATAGAAATTCTAAATTTATAAATGCCTTAAAGATTTGATTAATTATGCAATCTACCAGCTGTTAAGTTAATTCCCACTGGACTACTTGTGCTTTCCACCTGTTTGGTGTCCTTTTTTGGATCAAGGGTCTGACATATTACCTAGTTTGTCACTCGCCTTCATCAGCAATGAAACGAAAAAACGAAAAACCAAATAAATCATAAAATAACATAAGAGAACATAACATAACTTTACATACAAATAACCTCATCAACCTAAAAATATTCATCATGAAAATGCGAAGAAAAATGCTTCAGAGACGCTGTAATGACTAGAGTGTGGCTTAGAACTACTACCATTTTCAACCCATCCACTTGAAGCCTCCCAGTAGGGAGACCCTGTGGAATACCGANTTTAGTTTAAAATCATTCACCCTTCTTCTATCGCTGCAAGCCCTCGTAAAAAGCCCTTCTTCACATTTCTTTTATGTGTGAGTCTGTCTGCAAATCGGCACAAGACAGACCTAGAAATGCTTATGCAGGTGTTGCAAAGTCAACACAGTGCAGTAGAATGTTCTCCACACATGAAGGAAGCCACAGCCATTTTGTTTCGAGACAAAGAAACTGCACACCACTTGCCGTTGGAGGAGCACTAAGCTGGTACTGTGCCATGTTGCTGCTTGCCAGTCTGCAAACCTGAACCTTCATTCTTCTTCCTACTGCAAGACCTCTCTTTATGCTGTCTTGACTATGGACTTTACTCAGTAATAATCTCCACAGCCATTATTATAATCCCCAGTAGTCTTCTATCCAAGACATATTAAAATATAATTTTCTTTTATTTTTATTTATATTTTTATTAAAATATAAGTATAGTGTATTGTAATAATTTATTTGTCAAGTAATGGGGACTTATAAAGGAGAAGTGCAAGTGCACAAAACACTTGAATGAGTGATAATTGACAAGATGAGCACTGCAGATTCTTGCTTTCTCTGAGGTCTTTGACAAGCAACATATATCACTTATGTCACTGCTAAATCATGCAGGAAGCTTACAGTACTGAAACAACTATTATCCTTTAGAACATCAACAAATAACTAAGATCTTAATTTTTCTAGAATTAATGATTACAGTCAGAATGGGATGATCAGCTGGATCTTTTATGCAAATCTGATTAAAAGGACAGTGGGGGGTTCTTGGTGATTTTGTTGTCTTTGAAAAAATGAGCAGAGCTCAGCTGGTTGCTCTACAGCACCTCATAGTCTGCACTCCCCTCCCACCACCAATATATGTATCTCCTCATATACTTACTCAACACTGGCTTTTCGTATTTTCCTTTCTTTAATTCTGTTGCTATGGAAATCTGCCCCCATAGTGTCTGCACTGACTCAAAAGTGCTGAAAGCCTTTGAACATGCAGCACTTTTCTGCATCTTCAGGACAGTTTGGAATAATGCTGAACTAATGCAAGTGAAAATTGTGTTTATAAAGAAGTCCCTTCTGCTCTTCTGCTCCTTTCAATGTTTGCATGTCTATTTTAGCAAAAAATAAACAAGCACTGTGTATATAACCCTCCTCATACCAAAGCTTCCCAAGGAACTTAACAAACGACACACAGTCTCCAAAGATTACTCGTCAAGAGCTGGAGCACAAGTGTCCATGGAGAGCAATGGACAACCTCCCTGTAATGCCAGCATGTTATTCTTTGTCTCTTACAGAAATGAAAAGTAACATTCCAAAAGACATCACCCAATTACTCTTACTCTATTCAAACAGGGCTTGACAAGTTTCCTGAATGTCCTGCAAAGGACTGCACATCTCCTGAAGGGCACAAAGGAGGACACGGGAAGTTCCCACATCATGGGAAAGGCAGTGCCTCCTCCCATCTCCACTCAGCTAACCTGACAGAGCAGGAGACTTAATTCCATCCAACTGACATGAGCAGAGGAGATCAGTGGGGTTTTATCTCTCAGAGTAATGTAACTTCAGGTATAAAAATGTGGAAAAAAAAGTGAACAGCTGTTTTCCAGTAGGTGTTAGAGGATGCCTAAATGGAAGAATCAATAAACATCAGAGAACCTTCCTTCAAATAAAAGGGATTCTTCTTCCACCTGGAACTCAAGCATCAGTTCATCAGTTCTCACTACAAGGAGTTTTCACAAAGTCTTACTCTTGCTTATGATAACACGCTCTCCTCCTTTCCTCATTCAATCACGGAGTCTTTTACCAGAACACCTTTAAGTATAGAAATTCTAAATTTATAAATGCCTTAAAGATTTGATTAATTATGCAATCTACCAGCTGTTAAGTTAATTCCCACTGGACTACTTGTGCTTTCCACCTGTTTGGTGTCCTTTTTTGGATCAAGGGTCTGACATATTACCTAGTTTGTCACTCGCCTTCATCAGCAATGAAACGAAAAAACGAAAAACCAAATAAATCATAAAATAACATAAGAGAACATAACATAACTTTACATACAAATAACCTCATCAACCTAAAAATATTCNCCTCCCAGGAGGGAGACCCTGTGGAATACCGAGGTTATATTTGTTAAAGTTGTTAAGGTTTATGCTCACCAGAAGGCCTTGCAGGAAAGGCACAACAGCGGCTGGAAGGTTGGGAGTCGGTTGAGGGGTGAGAGGCAGCTAGGAGCGAGGAGAGAGTCGGTTGAGTGACAGTTGGAAGTGGGATTATGATTGGCTGGAGGAACGCGTGGACAGCACATGAACAGGAAGCTGATTGGGTGAAAGGACGCGTGGACAGCAGCACCACAGCTGAGCCAGCCAATGGGGGCCCTTCTGCTGTTGAGTTCTGTTAGGCTGCGGTGTGGTTTGGGTTGTGTCTGGTGGAAATTAAAGGTATAAAGAGAGGCCGGTTTTTAGCAATAAAGGGATCTTCTTTGGACATACAAGGGCGTCTGTCAGCTTTGTTCCCCACTGCTGCTGAACCATGTGTGTTTCTGAACAAAAATGGAAATTCCGAGATCATCGAGTCCAACCTCTGACCAAGTACCTCTGTGTCTACTAAACCGTATCGCAAAGTGCCAGCTCCGCTTGCTTTCTGAAGGCTGCCAGGGATGATGACTCCGCCGTTTCCCTGGGAAATCTGTTCCAGTGATTAACCACTCTGTCAATGAAGAATTTTTCTCTGATATCCAATCCGAACCTCCCCTGGTGCGACTTCAGTCTGTTTCCTCCTGTCCTATTGCTAGTTACCTCACCACAAACTCCTTTCAGGTAGTTGTGGAGAGCAATAAGGTCTCCTCTGAGACTCGTCTTTAGTCCTCTACCTGTGTCATTTTTTAATGTCTCCCCTCAGTGCCATGCACACAGTTATGGTTGTAACAGCGAACTGGGGAAGGATCCCTGCTGTTATGATCACATATGGTACCAATGAGGCAAGCACCAGCAGAAGATGCGGTACATAACTTTTCCTAAATGCAGTATCACATTATTTCTTTGATAATGAGAAGACAGAATAGCTCAGTGCAAGTGGAACAAACAGTGTTCTGTGCCTATTACACTCATATTATTATCTCCTTGATCATTTTGAAGTAATCTGCAGCTAATTCAAATCCCTCTACTGATTTGAGCAGCATGTGTGCAGATGCACTATGGAGCAAGGCAGTTAATGTCCCTTCGTACGTATTTTACCACAATCATGCCTGGAATACCACATTCAGTTCTGGGCACCTCCGGAGAGCTCTGAGGGCCAGCAATGAGATATTGAGGGCAATAGGCAGAACTCATCCTTGGTGGGGATAATAGATGACTGCTCCAATTGGTGTTTTATCCAGTTATTTTTCTTCCTTTACAGTATTGCAGGAATGAGCAGATTCAGTTACCAGGGAGGTGGCAAGGGATGAGTCTCAATTACTTGTCATCTTGCCCAGTAATGAGTTAAAAATGAGGTAGCAATCAGCAAAACATATCAAATTTCCCTAATTTATTAGAAGACTTGTATTCTAGATACTAGAAATGCAGTACTAACATAAGAAATAACTTTCTTGATAATTAAAAGAAGTTTTCTTTTTTTCATTTCTTCTCATATTTCAGGAATGATGGCTATTTACAGCTGTTACAGAAGGATGGTCATTACTTCCATATATCTTAGCATGAAATATGGAAAAGTTTCATTGATTTTGAGAAGGTGGCTTCAGAGAAAGGTGATTGAATTCCCTTTGCTCTGAGAAGACCTGATCTTGCTTTTCTGAAGTGAAGGGGGTTTTGTGAAAACCCAAATGGGGACAGGGTCTGTCCTTTTGACAACATTGTTAGATTCAATCTAGGTTAGAAAACAACAGAGTTTATTATTGCAAAGTGTAGATATTTTCTTACTATGAAGGAAAACCATTTTCTTTTCTCTTTCGTAGAATTTCTTTGCAAAGAAAACATTCAATTTAACTTTTCAATCCGTAAGCAACTAAGTGCTGTACTGCCAGTTCTCAATGGGATAGTTCAGAATTGGTGATTGACGACATAGCTATAATTTTAAAAAGATTAATTCACTGATGACCTAAATACCAACACAGTGGCAAACTGAAAAGTGTTCCTAGGCAACAAGGACCTATCAACACAATGAAAATTCCTCCTTCGGAAATTGCTACCTGAAGCAAAGCAGCAAAGAATATGTATAAGATTTGAAGTGGGGCAAGAAAAAGACAAGCAAGAAATACCCTTGTCTTTTAAAAAATCATTATGTGTATTCATATCGTTCTGGGTTTGGGTTTTTTTCCAGAGATGGGAGACCTTCAGGTAATCTAAAAGGGAAGTGTTGCCGCATGTGTTTAGGAGAAAAAGAAATATCATCACTGCTTCAAGTGATACGTAAAAGCAATGCTGTATCAGAAATGTGGTCCTTCTTACAGAAAATTCCTGATCCCCTTGAGTTATTTAAGATCGCACAGCAGTTTCCTAAAGGCAGATATGTACAGCCTTCATAGTTCTTGTAGGAAAAAACCTTTTTATTATTGTGTTAGTGTTGCACTCCCTGGCATAGTCATGCCAGTAGCTGACTGAACACTTACTGTGCAGAGTCACGGAAGCATCACTGGAGGACAAAACTACCTTATTATGAGCAGCAGAACACTTTTTATTTCTATAATATCCCAGTCCTGAGCCCTCAGGGTGACCTACAAAATGGGTCTCCCATCTCCTTCAAAAATACTTGGTAATTGAAATATGTAATTTGCCTGGCTGCTAAAATTCATGTGTAGAGACACATAGCTTTTCTGTTGAATTAAAAGATAGACCTGCTCACTGTGCCACCTTTCTGTATCTCATAGGAAGCAATAACTGCATCACTGCCCCACTCACTAACACCATGTTCTGGTTGAAATGTTTCAGATAGCTGTGTCTTCCCATCTCATGCATTATCATAATAAATTTAGAACTATTGTTCTTGGTCTCTGCTTGATATGAAATGTCCCGCTTCTTGCTCAGGTCTGAAGAGCTTGTGTCTTTAAAGCTTGTGTGTTCTTCCACCTCTCTTAGTTCCCTACCTTCCATGCCTTATGACGGGAGTGATGCACACTTCCCACCATAACTCTTCGACTTCAGAATGCTTTCTCCAAGGCCTGTCAAATTGAGTCATCTTCCTTTACAGACCTAGTGCACTGAACTATGGATGATGCAGTGCCTGAGCTTTATGCTTCAATGATCTCTACTTACACTTTCTTTCTTAGTGGGAGAGACCTTCAGTAGAAATCAATGGGGTAAGATCCTCTCTGGATTTGGCAGTTGGAATCATGGAATGGGTGGCATTGGAAAGGATCTTGAAGTTCATCTAGTGCCATGGACAGGGACACCTTCTGCTAGACCAGGTTACTCATAGCCTCATCCAGCATGACCTTGAACATGGGGATGGCAATCTACAACTTTTCTAGGCAACCAGTTCCAGTGTCTCACCATCCTTCTCATAAAATAATCTTCCTTAGTCTAAATCTATCTTCTGTTAGTTTAAAACCAACACCCCTTGTCCTGTCATTACAGGCTTTAGTAAAAGACCTCTATCTTTCTTATAAGCTCCCTTTATATATTTGAAGTTCTGATTCTTGAAATACCGTATACTGCTAGATACTTTACACTGAAATGGTGCCAGGGAGTGTACTTGGGCATTCAAACAAGATGCTCCTTTGACCACCAGCATGGTTGGGTTGGTGTTGGGACCCAGCTTGGCTCTTGGTAGGAGGAGGATGGGAGGGATCCCTAGTTACACTTTTATTCTCTCTTCTACAGGGATTCTTCGTTCCCCTTTATTCCATTTTCTCAGTCTTTGCTGCTTCATTATTTTTGGTTGATGACTAAACTGCTACCTTATATTTTTCTGTGTGGGTAGGGTTTTTCTAATAAAGGAAGTACAGTGACACAAGCTCTCTACTCAGGTTTCCAAAGGCACTTTGCTGGGACTAGGACTGTGAAGTGATTAACAGCAATTGTGTTCAGTTTGGCCTCCTTTTGGTCTATTAACTGTCCATAAAGAGAGGACAGTTTCCAAACAGTCATTTTCCCCTGTTCCAAATTATTTGGTTACCATATTTTATGCTAGTGCAATTCTACTGGCATTGTTTACACCTTATGAGAGGAACACCAGATTTGGAATCTATAAATAACATAAAAATGCTGCCATTTTCTGAAGAGTGGTTCAAAACCTCTCATTACATTCATACTTACGCTATTTAAGTAAAAAATACTTTTTTTTTTTCCAAGTTCTATTAACATATACTCAAATGCAAAACAGTTTTAAAATTTCACTTTCCAGGACAAGCTACAACAATTGCACTAGTGGGATGGATATTCAGGTGAAAAATTAGATGTTTTTTTCTTTATCTGCAGTATAAAAATTAAAGCCATGAAGCTCCTGAGTGGGCTTAGAGTTTCAGATTCACAGTTTTCCTTCACCGTCTAATGCGCATTAATCCTTGAAACAATGCCTTCTCTGACACCTTAAAGGCAGGAAAGGTTGTTTGGTTTGCTCAGAGTATTCCATAGTTAAACCTAATAAAGCTTTCAGTGTGAGTTATTAACTTGGTGGTAGAAACAGACATTTCTTAAACAGAAAACAATTATATCTGATGTGATTCATAAAATTTTTAAGCACACAATATTATCTCACTATAGTAGGGTTATATTGCAATATTGTCAATCCCAAGTGTTAAAAAATTCTTTTATTCACGTTACTTTAAATAACACATTTGAGAATCATTTGCTTGCTTGTTCATAAGGCATTTTTATGTTTTCCGGCATTGCTGTCCTAGTATTTAGAAGCAGGCCACTGGAGGAAGGAATCTAAGGGGTTATTCCAGCTCCTGGAGTGGATGGACAAGGAGAATTTCCATTTCACTACTAATTTCACTCTGTTGGTTACCATCTCTCTGGTCTGCTGCCTCTTAGCCAATGAGCACACCCTAAGCCCTACTAGTCAATAAGACTAATTATTTAAAGTGCCACAGTTCAGTGGGAAATGTACATGTCAACATGATGGATTCTCAGCATTATGAAGAGTCAGTTCTATGCTACTAGAGCCTCTTTACTGGCATAATAAGTCTCATGATCTATGATGAATGAGAACACATTTCACCCAGTTATACTCTGCCAGGACTAGGACTCAAACCTTGTCAAATTCTCCTTGCTTTCAGTTACGTCGAATCAAATCCTTTTCAATAGCTGAACAAAAGCCATTGCTACGCTTCATTTTCCTTCCCAAAATAAGCCTACTGCAGGTAAACAAAATAAAGACAGACCTGTCAATGATGGCAAATAGAAGAAAATTACAGATAAATTGGTGAGAACAACATTTTTCTGAGTAATATGAAGTTGATTTGAAGCTACATCTGGCCAAAGAAAGTGGCTATGAATTATGTCTACTTAATAAAGAAAAGGTGACAGATTTCAATACAGAGAACAATATTAAGGGATAGTTACAGTTTTGAAATATTTCACAGATGACAAGAAACACCATTTAATTACTATAAAACTGACCTTTATTGGAAGCCGTATGGCTAACTTGATTTGGATCGTAGTTTGAGGACAGTGTAAAATTCCCAGCCCTTAGTATGAGCAAGTAAAAGTGATCTGTCTCTCCATTAACCTGCAGATTTGTGACACACCTGAGGAATTTGGGCTCAGAGATACTGCTCCGAGAGCACAATCAGCTTGAGAGAAGTGACTTGAGCATCACAAACAGAAGGCTTTCATATGCCCAAATTCACTTTTCTGTTCCTCTCTTACACCAGAGACTCCTTCAGAAGAAGCATTAAGGTCTATGCTTATCTGAAAACCGTATATGTATATATATACTCGCATAGATAAGTGCAAAAA
Organism: Oreocharis arfaki; assembly: GCA_013398015.1. Classification (NCBI taxonomy): domain Eukaryota; kingdom Metazoa; phylum Chordata; class Aves; order Passeriformes; family Paramythiidae; genus Oreocharis; species Oreocharis arfaki. Next base: position 163,258 of record VZRR01003432.1, on the reverse strand, counting down.
ATACCCACGTTTAAGGAAAAGCTTTTAAATTATAGAGCTACATTTGGTTCTTCCCTGGGACAAGCAAGCGACATGAACAAGGTCTTTGTTGCAGTCAGGTCTTCTGTATTCACTTTTCTGAATTTCCATCTACTTCTCACTTCTCTAGATCAGTATCTACTTCTTTTTATAAATCCTTATCAGAAGTACGCTATTCACATAGACTTTTCTTTCATGCCTCATCCTCCTGTTTTTCATTCCCAATTACGACTATAGTGTTAGCTCTCTAATATATTATCTAGAATTGAGTCTGGGTTACTCCGGTTGGTCCATCAAGTCTCATTTTCTATGAAGAATTTTCTGGGGAGCTGGTGTTTTCTTATTGTTGTATCTTGGTCACAATAGCTTCTGCCTTATGCTAAAACAAGAACAGAAAGCCAGGATAATGTCATCCCTTCTGCATTTTGGGAGAACCAGCAGAGTTGCATCAAGAATTAGTTTAGCCCAGGATGTTCAGCCTAGATAAACAATGACTACAGGGACTATATTAAATGGAAAAATATGTGAAGGTAGTGAAGTAGTGTAAAAAAACAGGACACAAAAGAGATGTTTTGTGCTTTCCAAAGCACAGTACAACATTTTTCCCATCCTGGTTCCTTTCCAAATAATGAAAACCCTATTTTCTTGAAAATGACTGTATAATTTAAATGTCTTTCATCTTATAAATTTGTTCTCAGTGAGACAAAAACAATAGCAAAGGACAGGGAGCCATCATACAAAGACATGTTTTTATGTTTTAAAAGACAAGGGAAAAACAAGGGATGTTGCGGTCACAAAAATATATGTAGCAGGTACAATTTCAGAAATTTGTCAGAAGTGATGATACAGAGTTAAGTAACCTTAGGATTTCAGTTCCAAAAAATGCTGTTGCCTTGTATGTCAATAGTGCAAATCCATGAAAAGCCAAATCACTTTTAAAACCACTATAAACCCATTAAGTCAGCCTTATAATCATTGACTGATTCTAGTGCTCTGTTGAAGGAAACAATGCGATCAACCATGAAAATAATTCCCTGAAGATTTCATGCTTGAAAAGACAAAGACAGAGAGAAGGAGAGTTTCGTTTTGCATTTTCTTTTTCCACCCAACTTTGCAGTAGTTCAGGGTTCAGACATATGGTGCAGTATGTGCTATCAGTAAAATGACAGCTACTCTTTCACCCTTGGGCAGCAAATGGAAATGTGGCTTGTTTAGAAGCCAAATTCTAAAAATAACAAGTGTTTCTTTTAACATGGCAGAATAGTGTGACTCATGCATCATTCTGACATCAACATGACATCTGTTGCAGTCAAGTCATTATGTCCAAATGCTGAAGTCAGATGCAGTTTGACCATTTCCAAAATTACTTATCAATCTATCAAAATTATGTAAGCATCAGTAGGAAAAATAACAGCACTCTGGAGATCATTTCCCAAATATTAGGTGCTGGTTTTATTAGGAACTGAAATCTGAGCTATGAATTCAATCAGTGAAGTTACAAATGCGTTAAGAACAACCCACAATCACCCATATCATGCTGTTATATGAATTTAAATGCCTGGTCATCTTAATAGCTTATTTAATGGTTAATGTACTGAGGTGCATGGGGCACGTACTACTGCTATAAACTGACTACAGGACACTGAGTAAGCAGCTAGCAGCCTCTTAGCCTAACTCGTCCATCTATAAAATGGAGGTGATGATAATTCTTTCTATGTGGCCAATGTCTTCCCTCCTGAGCAGGACCTTTCACCATTAGCTTTCCAAAACTTACGTCTCTAAGATGGCTGTGAGCAGTTACAGCTAATTGCCAAAGATTGCTTTGCAGTGAATGGAAAGAGATAGGTACTTTCAGGGACAGCTCTCTGAGAAAATGAGATGAATCACCTTCTGGAAGGGTCTCCAGATGGCTATTAAATGACTCCAGGTGAGTAGTTTAGACCCATATTTTTCAGCTACACTGGAAAGTTCAGTCAGCTCTGGCAGCCTGGGAGGATGAGGGCTGAAGCAGACCAGGGGCAGGAGGAAGGGACTCCCTCTCACTCCCAGAAGAAGACCCTTTCTGGTTGGGGGAGCAAGACTTACAGATGTAGGGTCTGTCCACCCTTGTTTTTCATTGTCCTGGGCTTGGTGAGCATTTTACATGTAAATCACCCTCTCTTAGTACAGTTTTGTTTTTAATATTGCTGCTGTTACTGTTTGTTTCCTTAGCTCATTGCTGTTTCCAGTAAATTGTTCTTATCTCAACCCATGATCTCAACCTTTTGTGTCTCACACCGGAGGGCAGGTAAGGGAACAGCTTGTGGATTTCATTTTAGTGGGATTATTAAATTGGGGAATACCATTCCTAAACCGTGGCATTCACCCCATTGAACAGAAGTGTAGATGCATTATGCAGAGCATGTTTTATTACTGTACCAACAAGACTGTCATTGCTGCCACCAAGGAGTTTTTTTTAGCAGACTGACATAAAGGAGAAATTAATGTACAGAAGTGCCAGCTTTCATGTGTCCTGTTCCACTTCCTGTAACATTGCCTGAGCTGTGTCATCATGTCAAATTTTTGCTTCATAAGGATTTTTTTTTAAGAAAACTTTCTACTTTTGCAGGAGGGATTTGACAGGTGGGTGAAAGCCAATGAAATTAGATTAACTTCAAAGTAATTTAAGGAAAAGGCAAAGTAGACTTGTAAGAGCAGTTGTTTTAATTTGGACTGAGCAGCTCAATGCAGCAGTGAAGAGAAGCTCCAATACCCTCCTACAGGACCACAGACATCAGCCACTACCATAAAATAAGTACCCAAGCACCTTGGACTGGGTGTTCCCTGCCAGCTCAATGCCAGTGAATCAGTGCCTTCTGCTGAGCTCTAAATAAGACATGTAAAACCAAGGTAAGAAGGAGTGAATAGGCCATGAAATGCAGGACTTTTGAGTGCAGGTGGAGCCTGAGAGGTGAGTCCTGTGTTCCTCTCCAATGACAACTCAGAAGTTTGTATCCTCTGACGCAACTTTTATACAAGTAGCCTCAAAAAGTGGATGTGGAGAAGGTCAGCCTGAAACAGAAAGACTGAATTCTACTAAGAAGGAGAAGATTTCTTTTCCTGAGAAGGAGGCATTTAGGAGAGCTGACTGTATTATGCACTGCACAGACCTCTTTATTGTGCAAAACAATAGGATGGGGTTCTTCAAAGGACTCTCCAAGGTTTTCCAGAACTCATTAAAAGTTCTTCTAATTTCCCTTTCAGAATCTGTGAGATAAAAAAACATTGGAAACAGGAAAAGAACCTCTCAGATTACAAAGAAGATCTAGAAATATTTTAGGAAAATAAAAATAAGCAGTCTCCTTAGTTACATCACCTGCATACTGATCCTTATCAAGTATTTCCTTTATACTGATGTTGAAGTGGCAACTAAAATTGTATTTAAGGGAGAAAATCACTCACCATGGGAACATTCTGTGAAGTTCTCGAAGAGTTGTATGACAGAATGATTTAGCTGGTATCTGTCTTAAACCATCATCCATGCCTACATAAAACACCAGCAGTGGCTTTTGGGGTAGCACAGCATTTTTTGACTTAAATTTTGGCTACTGAGTTTATGGCAAGTAAAGGCCCAAGCCCCTCCCTCAACCAGCTGTACAGATCACTTTCTGAAACCCAGACATGAAGAAGAGCAGCTCTCAGTCCCTTTCCCAGTTTGAGGACCTTTCAGAAAAATTTTTCACTGTAGAGGTGACAAAACAATAACAAGAACCAAACAAAAAAAGCCAGAACATAGCAAATAAATTCAAGAAAAGGTGCTTACACTCTTCCACACTGATGCATCTTATTAATTTTTTCAGATGATGCCTTTTTATGCTCTCTTTTGTAGGAAAATTAATGTCATTTTTTATTAAATCCAAACTAGTTTTTGTGCCAGGCACGCAGCTACTTTCAGGTGTCTAGTTCACCGAGGTAAACATTAACATTATTTCCATCAACTCTTGGAGTTTTCTGTCTGATGGAAATTGTGCAGCTGTGCACAGGGGCTAGATTAGGCACATTATAGAGAGAGTATGGTTATAGCAAAAATGGACTAATAAAAGTTTCAGGTCTGAAAGATGAGGGGAGTAAGGAAAAAAGCGGTGACTACTGGTGGCTTGGAGTGCAAGAGGACCGGGACCCACTGGGCACATCTATGTGGATCTGGGGTCCAGACCTAGAGCCTGTATTCAACAAGGAGGGAGGAAATATCTGATCATATGGGCAATGAATGTGTGCAAGAGTGAAAATAAGCAAAAAGACATAAAGCCCTCTTTTTTTTCATTTGTTTTATCATCTGGAAGGTAGAAGGTCCCTGCGAATGAATTGCTTAAAGAACATATTTCCTCAAATATCTATAATTTTTGTGTTTGTACACAGAGTTAGAAGACATTTGTGCTTAGCTCTTAGCACATGGTGTATTTCTTCAATTCCCAGGACATTTGCATTCCCTATATAAATAGACTGAACAGGAAAATAAGACTGAAAGGTTTTAGGTAAATTATTCAGATGATGATGATGATTAAAAATAATTGGAGCTCCATTAATATGGTACTATAAAAAATTACAAATGGAAAAGTACCGGGATGAAGTATGAAAAGAGAGATTTGAAAGGTTCATAGAAGATAATTACATTTCAGTCACTGTGTATTGCAGAACACAATCATGTTTTAATACTCTATTTTGTTAAGGAAAAAAACTGACCTTAATTTTTCCATATCTACCATTGTCACAATTTTTAGTAGAGAAATTTGTATATTTAATTACTTACAGATTTTACATTCAAGTATTACATAGCAGAAGTTACAAAATCTTCATCTTGAAATGTTTTAGCTTGCCTACTGCCAAGAAATACCATAAAATGAGGTGAAATCTATATTTTAGTTTAGCTCCAAATGAGAAAAAAAATAGTTTGAGACAAGACAAATATTTTAAATAAAAATATTATTTTTTTCACAAACGTTTTAAAAGTAAAAAATTATGATTATATATTTTGTGCATAGGTAGGTGATGTTCTATAGTTATTTTCCATTGCATATTTCTTTTTCCTTGGCACATTACAGTAGACACTGATTGGGCCATTGGCTCTCAGGGTGGTCACCTGTCACCTCACACTGCATACTGATGCTTCTGTTGCTTCCAATGCTGCCCTCGGGCTGTGGTGGAAGAGTATGGGAGTATTATATATGTCACTAATTCTCCTTGTTCCTAAACCTTGTTCAATTCCCTGTTCTCCTGAGAATGATTCTTCTCTCTTTCATTTTCACTGTCAGGAGAGGCACCATTTTTCATTCTCTTTGTGTTCTAGTGTTTTAGCTCCACCTTGTCCTTCGGGGAAACTTCTGCAAAGTCAGGCTTGGGTAATTACAATAGAGACAAAACAGGAGCAGTACCTGCTTCTGTCTGAAAATCCTCTGTAGTGTTTTTCTGAGTACTTCTAAATAGTCCCCAAGACAGGATTAATTTAAAACTGTGCTACACAGGTCACAATGTGCCTGCATTGCACAGGAAGAAGAGCAGGAACACAAGTTAGAGCTGACCCACATAGATTACTGACAAAGCAGATGCTGCATTTGTGTACCTATTTGGGTCAAGAAGTGATATTACTGTGTTCTTTGGGTGCTATCTCCAACCAATGAGCTTCCTTCATGCTTGAAGTGGCTCAGGGAGTGCCACACTGGGTACCTATAGCAGTCATCAAGTCTTTCACCATTTTAATTTTAGGTCTTTTTTTATGTTGATGAGAAAGCATGAGACTACACAGAGATCATTTGGAAGAAAAATCCTGACTCTGCACTGGTTCTGTATTTCTCAAAAGTATCTTGAGGTAGCTAAGTATTCAAGTATTCAGGAAGTGATGTCCCAGCTGGAATAATCTTTAGCTGGGGTATTTTATTTGAGACAAAATGTTTACTGATTTGAGTATTTTGAGATGAAATGCTTACTGTATTGATTTCGTCTGACTGCATAAACACCCATTAAATACACAACCACAAAATGTCTTCACATTCTTCCAATCATCCATCTGCCTAGTTGCATCCATCAGGAATAGTCCAGAAGCACAAAACAGACTAATACTTTTCCAGCTGTGGCAAATGTTCTGCAGTGCTCCCTGCTGTCAGCAGAAGGATGACCCCCCCAAAGGACTCAAGGCTGTTACAAAATGCGAGGTGTCCATCTCATGGTTTGGAGAACACATCCAGCTAATGGCACACTTGGAGAACAGTCGAGGTGCAAAGAGAAGGTGGTTTTCTGAGTGAGCAGTACGTGATTCAGAATATTTTGGGTTAAAAGTAATGCTTACAAACCTCTTGGGAGGCAATAAATGGCCAGTCTTCTACCAAAGTATCATGTAATGTTTCAGTAGCAAGACCAGAGCAGGGCAAGAACTGTCTGAGGAGCAAGAGAAAATGGCAATAAACTCTTCACTTGGCTCTTTACTGTAGCCTTCCACAAAGATGAACCAAGTTACTACTCTGAAGGGCAGTTTGATACATTGTGCCTCAAAGGTGACACCTGAGTGTATCCTCTTAGCTTCTTTTTTTCTTATGGTTCTTTTGCAGCTCATTTTGTGTTTATCACAGCAGTTCTCTTTTCCCCCTTTTTTTTTCCTATTTCCTCACAAATTTTGATACCCTTCTTCACTTTCTTATTTGTTTCTTCCTTTCCTCTCTCCATATCCACAAAAAGAAGCTAAAGTGCCCTTTTTTCTTCTTTCAGCATATGCCTCGCTGTTTGGCTTGGCAGCGTTCATGGGCAGCTAGATTTCCTTTTGAAGCTGAACACTGACTTTAAAAGTCAGATTGGGAACAAATTTTAATGCTCCTTTACTGAACTTCTTAATTCAAAGCTAAAATTTAAGCAGGCCAACTCTCTTAGAAGCCAATGCCACAGGCAGGAGGAAGGACGAATGTGATCTAAGTTGCCTTCCAAGAGACTGAACATCAAAGAACAATCACTACCCATTCCCCGAGCTATGCAGAAGGCTGAATTTCCTGGGCAGACTTATTCCTATTTCAAAACCTTGCTCTCAGGACAAAGGCTTTCAAGTTAAGGACTAATTTTTTCAGTATCCCAAGCAGCAATGCACTGTGTTAACCAGTCAAAGGGCAGTCAGTGGGAGTGAAGGTTTTTATTACCTTCAGGCTTTTGATTCTCTAATTTAGGTAGAAGTTTTCACACCAAAGGGGTTGCCTTCACCCCAATTATTTCTTCCTGCTTCTCTTCCCCAGCCTGGGTCTCAGAAGCATTTCCAACAATTTGTCTTAAAGTCTAGTTTCTAATAAAACTAAGCTGGTGCTGCTTGACCTGATCCAAATCAGACTTTTTTTTTAAAAATAATTTTCAAGTTCAGAAAGGCATCTTCTTAGCAGAGCAAAGGATATCGAAGGAAATGGAGAATAAAGATTAGAAGAGCAGGGCTTCTTTCCTTTCCTTCCTTTCTTCCCGCTCCCTGTTTATGCATCCCTCATTATTGTGTCCCCAAGTGCCCTGTCAGAGGTAACCCCTGCACCTTCAGTTTCCCCGTAATGGCAGAGCTTGCTGGATCTTTGCTTTATTACAGATCCGGACACATTTGGGAAGGATGATTTGAAAGTGCTCATGTTACCCTGTCTCTTTCTCACGGAACATGAACTGCAGCTCAATATATCTTTGAAAATCAGGGACAGACAGAAGGTGAAAAATCAAAGAAATAAAAACTTTTATATAAAAACTACCATCTTAAACTTGATGACAATTACAGTACCTTATTAGATAGTGGTGGTATGTGGTTTAGGAGATAGAGATGCAATGTGATTGCAATGGTTAAATTTTGTTTCTTCTAATGCTTGTCTGCATGAAAATTTCAATAAATTGAACCAAAGTATGCTAAGTGCTTTATTCCGTGCTGAGAGACTGGTACCACTTTAAATAAACCAGCACACTCATAGCAATAAAACTTTCCACTTCAAATAAATCCTAAATGAATGATAATATAGTGTTTCTGAATGCCTTTCATGAAATTAAAATTATGTGCTGATTAGCACAGTAACAAAGTCTTGTTTACATTGACCTCTTCTGATTCAGGTAGGAGTCATGTTTCTCTTTGTTGCAAGCAAGAAGCTTGGAATTTTCGAATTTCTGGCAATGTTTTCCAGTACCTGCTCAGAAAAACTTCTTGCTTTTCTTTTTTTTCTGTTTTTAAATTACATTGCTGAAAAATCATAAACCTTATGCATCCTCAAGACACTCGTGTCAGAAAAATGAGAAGAGAGATGCTCCTAGACTAGACATGGGTGCACAGGAGATTAATTTTCAATGTGAATATTTCTTTTGATATTCAGATTATTTGGAATATCTGCTTTTATAAAATGAAATATCTCCTTGTAGTTTGGTCCATAAATAAAAGACAACCACTTTTCTTCAATATCTGCAATCTTAAAAGACTGATAATCATCAAAGACAAAAGACATCAGGGATACTTACTTTTTACAATTATACTGCAATTCAAGTGTATTTTTATGTTTTTCTTTTCTACAGAAATGACATCAGAAGTGTCAGTCATTATCTATATGAGGAAAATGTGCTCTTTTTCTCCCGATTTAAAAATTTCCCACTGTTTGGCATCCCGCAAAGTAGTATTATTGAAGTGATAAATTAGATTTTATTGCTTACTGAGCAACAATTGGACTTCTGCTAATCATTTCTAATGAAGCAAATCATGTTAACAGTGGGTTGCAAGTGAATCAATGCCAGTAATTTTATTTTAAGGAACTCTTTTTATAAATTAGATAAAGGAAATTGAAAAATGTTGTTGTTTGATAAAATGTAAAGGATTGGAAAGAGTATGACATTTTCCAAGTATGGGGCATGAAAACACTTTTTTCCTAGCACCAAATTCCCACTGGGTTTATGTGCCAGAAACCACAAAACAGTAAATGTTTGTGTAAGAACAAAGGATGATTGCTTTCCTTTTGTTAGAAGAACTGTGTGGAGACAGGAAACTTCCCTGAGTATTGTTATTAGATGACGAGATTTCATTTCACCATCTCAATTAACACCTCAGACTCAAGCATTCTCAGGACCACTTGCTAGTTATTAATATTTTAGATAAGGTGAACAAAGTCCCAACACAAATAATGGCAGTGATGAAATACTGTCCTTGGAGACACTTCAGACAACAGAAAGAAGTACAAGTCTATAGTGGCTGCAGTTTTTAAATTTCGTTGCCCATATGATCATATATTTTCTCCCTCCTTGTTGAATACAGGCTCTAGGTCTGGACCCCAGATCCACATAGATGTGCCCGGTGGGTCCCGGTCCTCTTGCACTCCAAGCCACCAGTAGTCACCGCTTTTTTCCTTACTCCCTTCATCTTTCAGACCTGAAACTTTTATTAGTCCATTTTTGCTATAACCATACTCTCTCTATAATGTGCCTAATCTAGCCCCTGTGCACAGCTGCACAATTTCCATCAGACAGAAAACTCCAAGAGTTGATGGAAATAATGTTAATGTTTACCTCGGTGAACTAGACACCTGAAAGTAGCTGCGTGCCTGGCACAAAAACTAGTTTGGATTTAATAAAAAATGACATTAATTTTCCTACAAAAGAGAGCATAAAAAGGACTGAATACCTAGTTTCTGTTTCTTGTTGCATGAAGGCAGGGAACTGGCTTGGTCCAAGAAGCCCACAAGACATGGAGGTGGCACATCACCCACATCTCCTCCTCTCCTGCTGACATGGAAATCTCTCAGCAGTGCAAGCCTCCTGCAATATTTCCCATGGGAAGATATTGATAGAGTCAGAAACAGAGCTGCAGATGTTGCCAGGTGTGCTTTGCACTGTGGCTCCATATTTTCTTTCTTTTGCCTGCGAGCACTATTATCATCAAGAAATGAATGTTGCTTTTTAAGTGCAAAATAAAACACATTGATTGCCAATTTGCAAATCTGGAGTAGAGAGAGAGAAGTAAAAGGAGTTCTTGGCTTCACCTTGCCCAGAAAGAGGAGTTGGATCTCAAATATGGTGCTGTCTGAAACATCACCTTGACAAGTGTTCACAGGGAAATCAAAATTTCAGCTGGACTGTGTAATTCTGCAGGCAGACCTGATGGCAAAATGCAGGCAGCTGTGGACATACAAATCTCCCAGGACTGCAGAGAGCTGTGAGATCACTACAGAAAAGGACTGACTCACACTACCAAATACTGGAGATGAAAAATGTTATTTGCCGCGACCCACAGAGCCTAATACCTTCACTTCTAACTGGGTGCAAACATTTTCTGCACAAGAGAGAGGTGAAAAGCTTGAGACTTGCAGTAGGTTCAAGGAAGAAAACATCCAACCCCCCCTGGAAATGACAAATAATGGCCACAGTAGCCCACAAAGGCATTATTTTACATACCAAGTGAGGAACATTCTGTCAAAGCTGGCAGAAAATGCAAGGGGCTGAGCAAGGCAGGAAAGGCATGACAGCATCAAACACTCTTGTAGTCTCTACCATGGGAGAGCAAAGCTCATTTCTTTAAATAATATTACCAGGCCAGATCATTCTCAACCTTTATTTTAAAATCCAGCAAACTTCTTGAACTAAGGGAGCACATGGCAAGAAGACAGAAAAAATTCAGGAGCAAAAATATGCAATAATTATCTCTTTTTTGAGTTAAAAACACACTAAATTAAATTTAAAAAAATAAAAAAGATGAATGTAATAGAACTTGTCAAGGTTCCCCTGATCAAGAGACAGTGACACATAAAGCCTCTTTATTATAAACAAGCCCCAGGCCTACTCAAACTACTGTATTTGGAAGCTTCAACCTGTCTTGTCTTTGACATCAGTTTACAGTGATCTATTATTGACAACCCAAGTGAAGAACTCTTCTCTTTTTTTCCTAGCATAGCTTCTGCCTTTTCCTTGATTACAATTCTGAGGGCAAGTATTAGCACAGACAGGAAACTGTAATGATAAATAATCACAGATTTCAAACTGGAGATTAAAAAAGCCCCATCAATTTAGTCTCAGAAGAAGTTATTAGATGAAGATAAAACAATAACCCTCCAAGACAGATATTCTGAAATTTGTCTGTTTACAGACATGATGAATGCAATGAGAATAGGCTTAGAAAATTTAATTTGAAGTCCACTGTTTTCAGAGCCTTTCAGGACTAGAAAACTAACTTACACTTAAGAAAGATTCATTATAACTATGCTGTTTTAACATGAAAATAATTGTACATTTTTTATCATATTGTGTTTACATGTTGGAACAACCTGTCAAGATTAATTCTGATTCAGGAATAAATGCATCATGCATTATGTTTGAAAAAAAAAAAGCATTTACACCTATTCAGCAGAGGTGGCCATAAATTTTCAGTGCTCACTCTTCATTAGAAGAATTCTGCTGTTGTTCTAACATACATTTTATTTATAAATAACCCACTGGAATTTCACATGTGCCACCATATTATATCTTATTAGAGTCAAACAACTAACAATGCTGCATGCCAGTCCCTGGAAGAGAAAAAAGCAGAAAATGGGAAATGACAGAAGAGATATTTCTGCCCAGCCCTCTTTTTGCTCCCTTTCTCAGGAGAGTTCAAGGCACTGTGCTCATTAAACCTCCATCATACAGTAAGAAATATATAAAATTAATGTTACGAATACTTCACATTATTTATAAATACAGAATAGATAAATCTTTTATGAATGCCCCATTGTGAGGAATTTTTTTGTGCTGTTCAGACTCCAGGTCAGGTTTCAAAATATCTTTTCTCTCCTTTGACAAGGTCTGTTTGACAGTGGTGGAAAGCTGTCCTTCAAGCTAATAAATCACACAACTGCAAGCACAGAGAAGGAGCATGTGTTCTCTGTTAGGTATTCCTAATCAGCATGGCACTTCAAGTAAGTTACTTTATGCAGCACAAGAATGACCTTGAATTATTACTTTGACTCATATTTTATGTTGTCAGCCTGCAGAATTTTAATTAGAATTGAGAGTTCAGGAAATCACTATATTCAATCCATCGACTTCTTACAACCCTGAGAATTATTGTAATTTAAGCAGTATCAGAGCAGGAAGAGGGGGTTTGAGGTATCCTTTTCAGGAAGTTAGGTCCATGTTATTTATAATAGGCAGGGGGATACTTGTAATTAATTTTCCTCTCAAAGTATTCACTTCTGACTGAAACCTTTAAGAATCTGAAAAGCCTTATACAGCTGCCACTGGAAAAACAGAATGGCTATAGAATTAGTAGGGCAAATTTTCTATCCCTTTTCTCTCTGCAGGGCTGAACATGTAACTCCCAATCCTTCCAGTCTTGTGAGTCAAATCTGCACTTGGTTTAAGATGCCGTTTTGAAGAGGTTGGAAAGCAATGGCTGAATTTTTTCTTCCTTGACATGACTGTTTCCAATTTTACAATATTTTAGGATAAGCAATCGCAGTAAACTCCTATCACATCAGATGGAAGTTGGTGTGAGTTTCACACATGAGTTCTTTTATGTCTTCCAGTACATTCCACAGGAATTCAAGCATTATCATCAGAGCAGTTATGCTCCTTGTCCAAAATTCTGTGCTTGACAAAGATTGTGACCAACTGTGTTAAGAAACCCTGCAGGCAGCCAGCAGTGGAGAGTATGCACCAGGGACTCTGACCTCTGAAAAATTAGAAATTGAGACATGCCTCATTAATATCCCCTGCTTATTCCAACTTTGTCTCTTCCCTGCGTAGACTCTGCAATGAGTAAGTTTGCCCTTCTCATAGCTTCCTTTAAAAAGCATGATCTTCTTGTTGTCCATTATAATAATTTTGAATAACCTTATAATTCTTAAAAAGGATGAAGTTTTATTTTTTAAAAACCACCTTACTCTTCTCCAGCTTTTAGCTTCAGCAGTATTGTATAATAATGAGTTCTACAGATGACTTGCAAGTTGTGGGAGAAAGTAGAACTGTTTTATAGTTTTTCATCAACTTTTTTGATAACATCACGCCAGGACTGGTTTCAACCATCTATACCAAAGGTGTGTTTCTGAGTGTACAAAACATAGCATTTCGTTTCCTCTCCTTGTATTGTTAGACACGTAATCATTTCTTTTTCTTAAGACAGAAATTAACCCAAAACTTCCTGCAACAGGAAATGGAGTTAAAAAAATCATCCTCCTCAGCTACTAGGAGTTTCTTGTTCCAATCCAAAGGTGCTCCTTTTCTCGGAATATGAAGCAGTTAGCGAAATAATAAAGGGAACAAAGGAAGGTGACTGTGTGTGTCTTCTGACAGAAAGTCATTCCCCATCCTCAAGAGTTTGCTAGAGCACTCAGCTCTAGCCAGACTCATCTCTTTGTTTTATTAACAAAGACAAGCAAATGAAGAGGAAAATGTTTCTTTGTTAAAGGTATGGACTACCACAATAAATTGTCAGTATTTCTACATTATTTGTCTTCCAAATGGTGTCTAAAAATTTCCTTTTGCATCTTTTTTTTGTGTATATATATATTGTTCTCTGGTGTTGTAACTCAGACAAAGGGTTTTGTCAAAGAAAAATTTCATTAATCTTGAAGTTTCAATCTAATTTTTAATTTCCCAAGGAAAAGAAACTTTACCTTTATCTTTTAACTGCTTTTTTGCAGCCATTAAAAAAATATTAGAAATTAATTTTCTTTTCCATCACCTCAGGAACTAGATAAGTACCTTTCAAGTTTCAGTTCTGCCTACACTCAAAAAGTGTGTGTAAGGCTGGGAAGGCAAGATATTACAGTCCACTGACCATTATTCTGAAAGGCTGTAAGAAATGGTGGGAAAATAGAAAGCGGTCATTTTGACATTAATTGCCATCAATTGGAGAACACGTAGATCAAAAGGAAATACTTGAAAAGCAGTCCTAAGAACAGCCAGAGTGGTTTCTTCTTCTGCAAAACAAAGCTAATCTAATTTGTTCCAATTATTCAAAGCTATACAAGAGGGGGGCAAATCTTCTGGATTTGTGAACTTCTGAGACTACTTTCTAGGTTCATAAAAAACAATTAAGCCCCATGAATGGATTTGTTAAAATGTAAATAAGCTGCAGCAATTGCTTTTGTAGTCTAAGGCCAAATGGCAATGTGACTAAGAGGTTGCAATCTTCAGCCTGAAGATTGACTGAACACTTGCAGATTCTGGTTGTGTTTCATCTACAAGGCATCTGCTTAAGGCATCACAGTCCATTAAGCTATGCTTGTGTTCCTTCTGTTATGGCAAAGGAAGAGCCTTTGTTTTCTGCCCAGTCAAAACTACTCTGCCCCATTCCACAAATTTTGTGAAGGTACCAGGCTATTCAGAAATTAAATGCTGAATGTCACTATATATAAATTATGTTGACAATTATTGAGCTAGTACCACAATTCTTGGAGCAGAAATCTTATGAGGAGCAACTGAGGAAGCTGGGGGTGTTTAGCCTGGAGAAAAGGCTCAGAAGTGACCTTATCAATCTCTACAACTGCCTGACATGAGATTGTAGCCAGGTGGGGGTTTCTCTCTCATGATTCTCATTAATACTCCTTCTTTTGGTCTTTGGGAACACAGTGAAAGTGAAAAGAAAGTAAAAGAACAAAATATCACTGCAAACTTCTGTGAGATTTACACATAATCTTTTAGTGTGACTGGGGTGGAAGAAATGTTTCCAGATCCATTTACCTATCCAGTTTCAGTTCCTCATTCAGCAAGACATGTAAAACCACTGACTCATTCAGCATCTAGTTCAGAAGAGCATGTGAGGGCCCTGTGGCTCAATCCCTGCTCAAAACAGGGCCAGATTTATCAGGATCTTGCCTGGTCAAGGACCAAAAACAAGGACTATAAATGATAACCATTTCATATCCTTAACACATCTTTCAAACCACAACTCCTTTCAAAGTGTATTGTCCTTCTTATATTTTATTTCTAAATTCACTTATTGTCCTTTTTTCTTATGTTCTGAAAATAACTCAGAATCAGAAATACCTGGCAGTGCTATCATTAACATCATTTACAATCATCTTCCTTTCCCCACAACCACTCAAATAATATGTGAGGAAAAATGAGAGCAGTTCAGGATATTGTAAGCATTATAATAATGAAAAATTCACCTAGAGCTAAATCTCTTAAGGAGTCAAATGACCATGTCCTAACAAAGAGTCTTTGTGTGTAACAAAGTCCAAAACTGATCATCTCAGGCTCCAATCGCTCAGTTGGTAGGTCATGCTACCGCACCAATGAAACAAGAATAAAGCTTCCTGCAGATCTGCTGCAGCCCAGGATTTCCAAGGTCTGAGGGTGTCAGAGAGACAGCCCTGCAGAGCCACAAACAAGGCAGTAACCATATTCCCCTCTTCCCCACCACAATGGATACTGCAGACTCTTTCAGGGACTAAGAGCCAACCAAACCCAGAGCAGACAACAGGAGGTGTTTGCCTTTTTCAAAACAATCCATGATTAGGACAGTCTCCTGAGAAGCTAAAGGTCTGTCTCTTTTCTCCCCTGAGGCGATTAGTCTAATCACCCAGTTCGATGTGAAGTAGGGGAAAACTCTCTTTTGCTATCATATAAAAACTGTTCTGCTTTTATGATGTAATTAAATATTACTGAGACACAAGGCAAGTAAGTGAGTACATCTCTTTAGTAAAGTGTTTAGAGTGATTCTTTAACCAAGGCAATACAAATACTCTATTTTCTCTTCAACTAAAACATAAATCCTGCTTCTTCCTTGTTATTTCTTGAGAGCATGTTTGGGCCACATGTCACTTTAGGTTGTTCCCTCATGATGATTCCAGTCCCTACCTTGATTAATCCCAGTTGTAGAAGGACTAATTTTTTTTTTTTTTTTTTTTTTTTTTTTTTTTTTTTTTTTTTTTTTTGGTTATACATGAAGACGCAAAATGCTCATCAACAGACATGGACTGCCATCGTTTCCACCTGTTTCTTCCATTGCCTTCTCATCTGCATATTATTGACTTTGACCAGATGCCCTGACTGTGTGGAATCACCCAGTGCACATTCATGATGTGAAACAAACTTTCATGGCCTGGCACATCTTTGAATAATAGCAAATTTACTAGGCATTTTTAATATGCAGCGTTTGCCAACTATTTTGGTACTTTGTTATGAACATCAGCTGCAATTCTTGCTAAATCTAATTCAGATTTGAAATGAGCCAAATGAAATTTATGTGATTTAGCTAAAACAATGAAAACCTACTTGAGCAGTAACCTTGGAACTAAGAAACAATCTATTACAGACAGACTATTTTCATTGTGAATTTGTGTAAGTGTATAATTGGCATATTTTGCAAGTACATTTTCCCATTTTCTCTAAACCAGACATAACACTAGGTTTGTACTACCAAATTTAGGTGTCTAAATTAACAATAATTTTTCATATTTGTGTTCAGGAGGATTATTCATTAGTTAAAACTAGCTTCCAGACTGACTGACCCTCAATCCTAATGAGAGAATGCATGGGTACAATTGCAATGTGGGTACTAGGCAGACTGCCCATTTAAAGTCTTTAACTCACCTGTCAAAACTGCTGCTCTCAGGTCATCATACATCAGTAGAATCAACTTCTTTCTTCATTTGTTTTGCTAGAACTTTATTAAATGGACTCTTCCTTTTCGTCTAACTTTGTCAAGCATACCTTATCATATGAGTTAATAGTCTTAATGTGACACTTCGAAAATTAAAGCTATAGGTTATGTTTTCATCCTGAGAAGCCTACATCTGTTTACTGGTTTTGTCTGAGGTAGTTTCTTCATAGATTACGTAGTGACAAATTTTGGATTTGTGATGAAAATGGTGTTGGTAACACGGGGATGTTTTAGTTATTACTGAACACATGCTCCTTAACCCACTCCGCCAGTGAGGGGGCTGGGGTTGCACGAGCTGCTGAGAAGGGACACAGCCAGGACAGCTGACCCCAGCTGGTCTGAGGGGTGTTCCATACCACATGACACCATGCTCAGGAATAAAAGCCATGGGGAAGAAGGAGGAAGGGGGGCTGTTCAGACTTATGGAATCTGTCTTTCCAAGCTACCATTACGTGTGATGTAGCCGTGTTGTCCTGGAAGTTACTAAACACCTGCCTGATGATGGGAAGTAGTGAAAGAATTCTTTATTCTGCTTTGCTTGGGCACACAGCTTTTGCTCTATCTCAGCCCATAAGTCTTTATGTTAACCCATGAGTTTTCATGCTTTCACCCTTCCAATTCTCTCCCTCACCCCACCAGGGTCGTGGTGGTGTGAGCAACAAGCTGTGTGGTGCTTCAGCATGTACTGGGATTACACCACAGCAGTATGGTGTCTGTGGAACTTACACAGGGGCCATGTTTTAAATATGTTTCTTACAAGCTTTTAGTGTGAAACAGTACTCTCAAGTTTTAATATGAGCTACAGCTTCTGCTAATTGTGTTGAAAATGACACAATGCCCACAAAAGCTGATAAACTGAATATCTTCTGAAACTTTGAGTTTCCTATGGGTAAGGAATTCTTTCTTGCTTTGAATTAGTTCTGTGTTCTAGTCAAGTGCAAGTGCTCCTCTGTAAGAGCTTCCAAATGCTCTTACAGAACAGCTTGGGCAGTCATATTAAGAGCATAACTTCTCCCCCTCACCAACCGTTAAAACTGAGGACAATTGCACTCCTAAATCAGGAGACACTATTTGCTGGGGGAAGCTGAGGAAGCAATTTTAATCTAAGTTTCTTCCTCTTCTGTCTGTACTGTACCTCATACTTTTGGACATCCAAGTATAAATGGTTGTTACAGCTGTCTTCATAGGGCTGAAAATTAAAGTAGCTCCCACACAAAAGCTGTGTGTTGGTATGGGTAAAGCAGAACGGGGATAAGGTTTACAGAGCTGTATTTCATTTTCTAATGGAATTATCCTAGGAGCTTAGTAGAGCTGTACCAACAGTCACTTCATTACCTGCCTAAGTGCAAAATTCTCCTCTATGACATAAGCCCCTAAACTCTCAGTGTGTCATTCTTCATATTTCAGAGGTGAAGCCATTGTGTCAGGCTGCCCTAGGTGCTATAGAGGAAAACCACTCCCTGCACACTATAACCGAGGAAAATATTCCAGCCATTTCTTTCAGTCTCAAGATAAATGTACAGTAAAACCACATTGATACCCTGTGTATCACGTAACATTTCCTTTCAGCTGGTTTCCCTTGTATTTAATCCCTTGTATTTAATCTATTTGGCTAAGGTGTGTTTTCCAAACAGTATCCATCTCAACCTGAAGACTCCAAGTGATAAAGAGTACAATATTCCCTGGATAGTTTGGTTTGATGCTTAATTGCTGTCATTGTTAAAAATGCGGGCCTTAATTTGAACATAAATATGTCTCCCTTCTTCTGGCATAACAGCTGGTTTCTATTCTGTCTCCTAGACAGAAAAGCCATTTTATACAAGACGTTTCCCCCCTTCATTTACTTATACAGTGAAGTTGCTCTTCCATCTTCTTTTTGACGCATGAAATGGACTCTCGCCACAAGACATCTCCTATGTTTTTGCATCATTTTAAGGACTCTGTAAATAGCCATTCCTGTGACCAACAGGAAGGGTCATGAACCCTTACTCCTTGCTGCCTGCTTTCCCTGTTTCCTTTGGCTAGATGGCATGGGCAAACAGTGGCTCTGCAATTACTGAAAAGCCTAGCCTACAGCACATATTTCTCTTATTTCCCCCTTGCTTTTAGTTCAAGCCAGGCTTGAGACTTGAACTCCGAAGGAAGCTATTTTTCTTAACACAGAGGCAAAGGCAGTGGTTGCCAAGCAACAAGAGCCATTGGAATTTTTTTTTTTTCTGAAAATTTCTTCCTCCCACTCAGACTTTTTCCAATTTGGAAGCTTATAGGTACAGAGGATTTGCATGGAAAAGCAGCACCTAATGTCCTTTGAATCAAAGCAACTATCGAAGGCTTAAAGGCTGTATCACTTGAGAGTTCAGAACTATCTGAAATTTAATGCAGTCAGATTTGGCTTGGTGGCAGTCAGAATATTCTGAATTTTTAATGCTGTTTTACCTATCTCAACATTAGCCAGAAAATTGTACTGAATTTTTGTGACCTTAGAGGTACTATCCAATACCGAATTTTGAAGATTCTGACTTTTCTTTTCCTACAAAGAAACCACAGTGCTAAAGGAGTCGTATCACTGCAGGACTCCTATGTATACCTAAAAATGCAAAAGTGTGGTTAAATGTCATTCACCAGAGAGACAATTAAAGAACAATGACGTGCTCGAACTCCATCATTTTCATTGTTCCTAATTCTCTCCAGATCACCGCTCAGGCTTTACATCGTGTGTTACACAAAAACTGTGCGCATGCAAACATTGTTGCACTTCTGGGCCTATGTCTGACTCCTAGATCCCCACGCAGTCTTCTGTCCCAAGGGTGCCAGCAGGCTTTGTTTCCTCCAGCATCTCTACGTTCCCCAACAGTGTGCCACCTCCACCAGAGCGATACTTGTGCCTTTAGGGTTATAAAAACACTTTGCTGCAGCAAATCAGGCACTTGCAATTTGCACTTTGCACTTGCAAATCAAGCAAACAAGCAAATAGAAGACTTTTAAGACTTAAAGGCTCTAAAGAGATGGCAGACTGTCCCTAAATAGTCCAGTCACAGCCAATCTGCTCTACAAGCCCAAATCTTGAAAACGGTAGACATAAGCCGCTCAGTGCCTTCACACTGCAGCCAGGGATTGCTTGCTTTTGACAGACTGCTTCATTAGATGACCAAAATGTCACTGACAAAGTCAAAAGATCAAGTTTTGTACTTGGGATCCTCAGTGCTAAATCATTTGTCGAATACCACCCTAAACTTTTCACAGAGGCAAGGCAGAACAGAGACTTGAAGTCAGGTGCTCAGAGCCCCAGTGTAATGAAATAGCAACTTCTTGACATCCCTTGCTAGCCTCACCTACCCATGCTGGCCTGGGTGGCCAGGGAATTTTGTATGCGCTGCTCCTTTCTAATTCCATTAAAATTCTAGCTGTGATTCTAACACTCCTCTGTACAGTTCAGCAGAGGAGACCTCCAGACATTGCCTTCAGGATAACCCAGTCGCACTTCACTCTACAGTCTGCTCTCTCTCCAGGGACAATCAGCTCTTGTAGGACATGATTTCCATTCTGCAGCTATAGATAAATTTCATTAATTCCCAGGAAACAAGCTCTCTCCTGAAGGTCATATTCCCTGAAGTCACTTTGCAGACACAGCTGAAGCTACAGCGAGATTTCTGCCTTTATCACTGACTGCCCTGAACAGTGGTTACAGAGAAAGTAACTCTCCTTAGTCAAACAGCAAAAAGAGTGTATCACCATGAGGTGAAAAATTATTTTGCAAAATCAAGGTTTTTAGGAGAAGCTTCATCTCTTTTGAACCCCAGGTGAGTTAGCTGGGAAAGTGGATGGCCTTCATCCAGTATGATAAGAAGGAATAAAATCCAAGACAGACAGCATGTAAGTGCAGTTAGTCCAGCCTCATTAAGTTAATCAGATACACAAAGAAGGATGTTAGTTGCTTTGGGGGATTGGCAGGGGAAGAGAGAATAGCAACAGTGAGAAGAAAACATGATTAGTGATTGTACAATAGAATGAATGAGGGCAGGAAAAAAAGGACTGTAATGAACTCCATAACTGGTGTTTCTGCTGAGACCATAATTGTAATAATCCTGTGGTTATGAATTCCTTTTCTAGGCTTTCTTTAGAAATTTTTTTTTTAGATTTCTGTTGCATTAGGAAGTGCAGTGCTTTTCCACTAATAACTGCAGGTTTCTATCCTTCACCGGTTCCCTGTGTGAGTTCTTTCTGATGTATAGTGGTTGTTAAGCATCACCCACACAATTTCCAGGAGGACATTTTATGCACTGCATGACATATAGCAAAATTCTGGAGTAAAAGTGTATGAACCATGTGTTTTGCTGGTTGTGTTGCAAGGGTACTAATTGTCATGGCTGTGAAGATGTCTTGGTCAGTACAGCATTTGGTTTGGTGTGTGCTGGACTATAGTAGGGTTGCTGCTGCTGGTGAGTCTGGCAGATTGGAGCATCGCATGAACATTGGTGCTAGGGTAAAAAATGTTTACATCTTTTAAAACAGGCTGCAGGGGGTTTTGCTTGCTTGTTTGCGCTGGGGGGTTGTGTGGATTCTTTTGGTTTGGTTTGGTTTGGTTTGGTTTGGTTTGGTTTGGTTTGGTTTGGTTTGGTTTGGTTTAGTTTGGGGTTTTTTTGATGCATGATCTGGTAGGAACAAACAAAGTGGAATATTCAGGGATGACAGCACAATTCTTATCCTTCTTTTGCAAACCAAGGGTCATCTACTTTTTCACTGAACAGATGTACTACTTATTCCTTCACCCATAAAAGCAAGATACAGTCACACAGTTAATGACCATGTAAAAATAGGGGGGGGCGGGGTGGAGAAGTGCCTCTGCTTGTGCCTTCCAGTTGGCGCATCTGAACCAGGAGTGTGGAATTTCCAGATACTATGTCCAGTCCTGTGAGGAAGAGACTCAGATAGTAATGTCTTTCAATTCTGTTTTTCTATTTTGTTCTATTTTACATTATTAATCTGGCTTGAGTTTGCTGTTTCCATTTAAATATTTCTGAAAACATATCAGTTTATTCATTTACAGTTAAAAAGACAGTACAGCATATTTATTATTGTTAGCCTTTATAAAGCGTCTAATAAAACTGCAGTTATTCTGGGAAACAAAATCAAACCAGTGTAATAATTATCTGTTTGCTTTTGTCCATAGATGACGGAAAACTTCTAGAAGGGAATACAATGAAAAGACAGAACACCATTAGCCTAAGCAAATATACATCCATGGTGCTTTCTCTGGGTATCT
Source organism: Oreocharis arfaki (assembly GCA_013398015.1). NCBI lineage: Eukaryota > Metazoa > Chordata > Aves > Passeriformes > Paramythiidae > Oreocharis > Oreocharis arfaki. The sequence goes on along the minus strand of VZRR01003432.1, from coordinate 141,383 downwards.
TAGTGTGACACTGCCTATCATAAAGCTCACATTTAAAGTTCTTTCTTAAACCTCACTTTCTCTATCAACAGGGAACACGGTCACAAATCACTACTCTCTGGGACCAGTAAGAATAATTTCTGTATTGCACAGATAAAATATATGTAATCTTTTAGAAAGAGATACAAGGAATTAAAATTGAAATCCAGCTTACAGCTGCATCTTATTTATATCAGCACATATGCTGAGATATGTGTGCTTCCCACTCTCAGTTTGTTCTTAACAAAGCTGCACTGTGGGTGATCTGATAACTGGGCATGACCTTCGTCCTTGTCTCTGTCTTCTGAGATGATGATGTGATTAGAAAACTCATACAACTTTGTGTATTCTAACAGGTCTCACAGCTCCATTCAGATTTAGAGCCTTTAGGTCCTCCTGCTCAGAAAGGATTTCTTCATGAATATATAAATAATTGCTTTAATCCTTCTGCCACCAAGTTAATTGCTGTTCATGTTTTGAAAATGCATTTCCATTTCAATATATTTTTTGCTATTTGTGCTGGCATTCTGATCGAAGGTGGCAACTTATAAATGGAGATGTCCTTGTTTGTGTGGTCAAATTACATTCCCTTTACAGACAGTGGGGAGATATTTGTATTTCAGAGTATAAGTCATTTCACAAAATCTTACGTGGAAAAAAATTTCTAGACAAGACTCAAAAGTGCCTTGATTTTCTTTTGACTATGTATTGACCTACATTTGCAAGGCCAAGTGTAGACATCTAGCTCATATGAAGAAATTTAGATTAAGGCCCTTGGCTAAGTTTCTGTTGGAAATACACATTTAGATGCACCTATGTAGGAGTCCATGTTCTGAGATGGGTGTGTAGGCTCCCACTACAGGAACTGAACACCTAGAGCTCACTAACACTGTTGGTCAAGATATTAAAACCTATCTGGTGTCTCCTGCTTCCGAAGGGCACAGGTGTACAGCAAGTCCTATGTCTTCTTCTGTGGGCAGTCGTCTCACACACTTCAAAGTATCTCAAATTATACTAGTTGTTAATATTTAAGCAACTGAATTCACCTCTGAATTAGCTTCCTTCTTTGACTCTAAGGGAATCCTAAGCGCAAAGCATGCATACAGACACCTCTATTTCGGTTCCCTAATGTGGAACCCAATCCCAGTCCTACTGACAAACATTAGAAAGGGCTAAACCCTCCTCCACTCCCATTCTGATGATGAATAGATTCTGTGAAGAATTGTGCCAGTTCTTAACTATGTTGTAATCAGGTCATTAAGTGCTTTTTCGTTTGGTACACCAACACTCAGATCTCAGCACGAAGCACTTTGTCACGTTCAGAAATATATATACATCATAGAAACGCATCATTACATGTACAAAGTTATATAATCATGTACAGTGCACAGGAGGATAGTGCATAACACTTAGTACTGGTTCTTGATTGCAATCTAACACAATGACAATCAACTTGCCTGAGATGATAATGACTTTAGGGTTACTGAGCACATTTTCAACTCCAACTAACACCAAGGCTGCAAGTCATCTACCATATTTGAGGACTTAATCCCAAATTCATCTGTCCTTAGTTTAGTTTCACAGCTGGGAAGCATAAGCAGGGAGCTCAGCAAGCCTAAGCTTCTTCAGACTGTAGTTACACCCGGGGACTGTGTTTTGCTGTTCTTTGACTACAGGACCTTTTTGTACTATAGCTCAGTTACTGTGTGTTTAGTTGCTCAGTATAGGTGAGCTAAGTCTTAACTTAAAACTAGGAGTTCTCTGCAGCTGATATTTATTTTTGGACTGTCTAGAAGTGCAGGGTTAAGGAAGACAGCTGTGGCTGTGCTGCCACAGTAACTGCTCTAATAACACAGCAATAACTGCAGAAAAATAATTAAGAATAATAAAGTGGCAATTCTGACACAGGCAAAGCTCCCATTAAAATTAACCAGGAGCTTGGCTTTGGGTGCTGAGAGAACATATTAATTCTGACTATTGACTTGGCCCAACATTAAAAGTACCTAGAGTACTGGAAATGTATGTTCTGATTTCCAGGACATGGAAAAAAATTTTTCTGTTACACCAAGAAATGGTTCATCCTGCCATCCAATATAACACTAAGGGATTGAAACATGAACGTTTCCTAGAAGATAAAGTGCTGACTACTTACATCTGAGATGTGTGCCCTCATTTAATTTCCCTGGACTTTTCCAAGATCTTTTAGTTCTCTAGGGGAGGACACGACAGCTGCTCTCTGCCATTTGGTACTCCATAAACCAGACAATTGACTTGAATCACAGGTTGTCCTGCAAAACAAAAAACCCTGCAGATAGTCTTATACTGTATTTAATCTGATAGTCATGAGCATTAAAATTGATGTAAGCAATGCTCATTTCTTATTGCTGAGTGAAAAAGAAGGTTTTATGTTTACAACAAACAGCCAGTCACATCACCTCAGCTGTATTCTTAGCTCTGATACTGACTTACTTGGTGACTTAATAAAGACCATTATCACTCAATTTTCAGAAGTGCTGAGAGCTGTTGTTTCTACTGACTTTGTCTTTAAAAAGTGGCTGCTCAGTACCATGGAAACTTAAGCTACGAATCTCTCCTCCATCTCTTTTTCCTCTTGAAACTGAAGATATTTAGTATTTACCTAACCTTCAAGGGTATTTGGAAGCTAAATCCATTAGTGATTGAGAGGCAATCAGATAGTTTGATTTATTCAGTGGATCAGTCTGTAAATAAAATAAAGATAGAATGTCAAATTTCTGACATACAGCATTCCTTCCAATATGAGATTTTCAGAAAACTCTTTCAGCCCTGCTATTTCAAGAAAAAACAGAGAGCACACAAATCCTAGTGAAGCTCTGAACTATCATAAAAGCTAAAAAATCCTTGATCTATAAATGTTGAGTGTCTAAGAAGTGGACTTAGAGCAGCCAATGTGGAAAACAAAAATGCTGATGTTGTTTCTGATAGCCTTTTTTTTAAAAAAAGCAATTGATTCTGTTTCCAGTTATTAATATGCATTTACTAAGCATTGGCAAATACCTTTTGCCCATTTTAAAAGAATAGAAAACATCTTCATTTACCTTCAAAATTTTAACTCATTATCTTTTTCCCATCTTCTTTCTTTATTTCATGTGAAAATATATAGTTCTACAAACATTGGCCTTCTGTACAAATGCTGTTAGATTTCTCATTACAGTGAGCAGTATCTCTTATTTTCTGTTACAGGCAATATCAGAATGAAGCAAACAGACATGGTGGAGGCTCGGGGGATATGATGGCTGTTACTGACTGTGACAGACTGGTTTGGTTGACTTCAAGGAGTTTCTATTAAGAGCTCATGGGAATCTGCGCTAGGGAGATGGTGCAGAAAAGGAGTAAAGTGAACCTGTGAGACAGCGTAGCATTTATTCCCCAAATTCCTTGAGCTCAAGGGCATACCTAATGTGCTTTGAGTGCTATGAATGAATAGGTCCAGCTGACTGAGAACAGATAGGGGTTTTTTAATTTGAAAATCACTTCGTCTGACTGTAAATCTGGGACTGCTAAAGCAGTAGCATCAGCAGAAAGAAAAACAGGAAACTTGAGAATTACAGTTTTAGGTGTCTTTTATCATTTCTGCACTGGTGGATGATTCCAATGTCATCACAGTAATAAGCAGGAGAAAAGTATTTTCTAAACTATTGCATAATTTTGAGCACATTGTTAGCGTACTAGACAGCTGGAGGAGAGAAGAAGTAGTCTGAAAGTTGTCTGGTTTTGGTAGAAAAAGAATTAAAAAAAACCCAGAAGAAACTTTTCCTTAACTTTTTAATGGTACAGTATTTTTCTAAGTCTACGACAGGTGGGATACAGTCAAGTTTTACTCCATTAAAATTTATGCTTTACAGATGAACAATGCGAATATGCCAAGAAATTTTTATGGATACCTCAAAGCCAGAGAGAATGTGATTGCACCTGTATCACACCCATGGCAGCTCCCTGGGACAAAGCCATCACACAGTCTGTCCTAGATTCCCAGCTGAGGAATTAACGTGCATTAGTTAGCAGGAACAACACAGATCTGTGTTAAGGATTCTAGAAATGAAAACCGTGATTTACTTGGGGAGAAGTGCCCAATAGCACTGAAATCCCAAGCTTCTACCTAACGAAACTACTATTACAACAAAACTTGGGTGATTCAGGGTATAGTCACAAAGGAGTCAAAGAGCCAACAGATGGATTTCTGCAAGGTACTGTCTGTCTGGTGGCACAAGCTGTTGAAACAGGTCAGAAGATGTAATCGTTGAGCACCTTGCCACCTTGCCACATCAGATCTTTTTCTGATGACATGAATAGGTAGATTACTTATAGAAAAAAAAATCTTTGTGTTGTGGCTCAGATACAGGGGGAGAGCCTGTAATTCAAAAGCAGTGACCTTGCCTTCCCTGGTTATCAACAGCATTGCAAACTGTAAAGAAAATGATATTCAGCTCCCTTCAGTGAGTGAACATCAGATATCCATCCATCCATCCATCCATCCATCCATCCATCCATCTATCCATCTGCCCATCCATCCATCCGTCCATCCGTCCATCTTCCATATGCAGCTAATCTCACAAATAACCATGCTGAAGTCTGAACAGCATCCCTGCCTGTGAAGTTTCGTCTACTTGTTCCCAAATCATTACCTTGGACAAAATCCTTATTCCAGCAAAATTATCCCAGCCCTAACTTAGCCCATGTGGTTTTCTCAGGTCAGGGAATTAGCCACCCTTTATAATTGACCAATATTTTTAAATGCAGAAATGTCACAGGATACATTCTCCATTTTTCTGAAAGATAGCTGCTTACAGCAAATGTAGGCTATTAGAGAAACAGTACAAACTCTATGACATTTTCTTGGACTTCATGTATTTATTATTCTTAAATATTTGACAGAAAAACCATCTATTAATTAACAAGTGAAGTATTTAACATTCTGCCTGTCTTTGCAGCAATGGGATGTGTCATTAAGAAAAACTATGCCTGGAAATAGAGGCAGCTTTGAGAGGGAAGAACCTTACTTTCAATATAAAATGAGTACAGTGAAATAACATAAAGGATGTTAAAGAAGTAAGGACAAAATAAATGGTGCTTTGCCAAAGTCCAGTTATTCACGTTTAATGTGATATACATAAAGATAGCCTGGGTTTAAATAATTCCTGTGCCTGTGACTTGCCTCCAAATCACCTAGTGCATCACTGAGTAATAAAGAGATCCACTCAAATGAACGTGTTCACAGAACAAAAATTTGAAATCTGCATATACTAGGATGAAAATAAAAACAAAAGTGGGGGGGTGGTGTTGTGGTGTTTAGCTATTCTTTATTAAATGAAGAGCTGTCTTCAAAGAACTCTGCTCTTTTCAAAACCGAGTATGGGGCAAGACCAGCAGTGCTCCCCACCAACTAGAAGATGAGGAAGACTAGAAGTCTATACAGCGAAATACAGCAGAGTAAAATCATCAGAACTCTCCTATCCCTCACAGAGAACAGGGGTGGGGTGCTCTCTGTGCCTTAAATAGGAGATGCATGGCAGAACACCACAAAATCTTCCTCTGTAATTACTGTACCTCTAACACAAAGTGGCATCTGGGTACTTCCATCACAAAAATTATCCTTGTGACTTGACAGGGTTCACAAAAACATCCACATCTCAGCAGTATGAGGAGTGTTATGACTGAGTCTATTTCATAGCTGACCAACTCTCCAGTACAAACCTCTGCCTCCTTCCTTTTTAAGAACAGACACTTTTCTGTGATCAAGTCACGACCCAGGCATCATTCTGGCAAAGAGCTCGGCTTTGGGGAGCTTTTCATCTTTCCAGTAAAGAAATAGTCCACTATCTGGAATAATTTCTCGTATGAAGAGGTTTGCATCATGAAACATATTCCTGTTATAGGATTGGTTGGCATTTTCACCTGTTTCTCACAGACAAGGCATCCATCTATCAGCAAACTTGAATTTTGGCTAAAGGAAGTTGAAATATTACTTTCCTTTGAAATTGAGTTGCTTAGTTATGTTTTTATATAACGTCCACTTGGAATATCATGTGTCTGTGTAGCCCTGTTTTACTGTAAATCTAAACCCCAGATACTGAGTCCACAAGACCTCGGGACTGACGCTCCCCAGGCTTGCTTTGTCCAAACCTTTCTTGACCTGTCTACAGTTTGTGTGACTTGATTTAGCTGTAACAGCAATTCTTCTAACTGATTAGGTCTCTCTGGCTAATTTCTTTTGTTATCTTCATGCAGTACAACTGCAGTTTTATATAGACAGAAATAGAAAGCAGTCATTCTCTGTGTAATGAGATATTTATGGCTAACACAGTGATGTAGCATGCAGAAATACAGACCTGGCACAATAGAAGAGGCCTCAAAATGTGAAAGTGAAGGATGGAGCAGAAAGGAGTACAGTCATGGGATGATAAGATGTGGGGTTGAGCCTGGCTCTGCACTAGACCCCACACTGGTGACAACTCAGACATGGGCAGTTAAAAATCTGTCCTGGACTTGGACAAACAGGCTTTACTGTTAATAAAGAGAACAATAAGATAGTACCTAAAATAGATAAAAAGCATGTATCTTACATGCTGAAAGTGATAGATTAGTTGCCATGTGCATTTTGTCTGATTCATCAAAATTAAACTGAACATGATCCTGTGGAAATGGTACTCTTAAAAATATTAACATAGCTCATATTTGGAATAATTCAACCAATGCTAACAATTGTTAAGAATTCAAATACTCCTGACAACAGAAAAGGTCTGCAAGCTGCAGAGACAGGGAGGCACTGGGTACTCAGGATCAGCAGGACTTCACTTGCTCAGTATCAATGTGTCAACACTGCAGTCTATTCTATAAAGATTTTGAAAGCCATAATTTTTCTGATTTCCTCATTAAATTACTTCCTGGTCACTGTACATCTTTGCATAGTCTCCTTGTATCCTGAAAACATCTACATTTTTGTTCTAATCTGTGTCCATTTTGTTCTAACCTGTGTTCACTGTCCATTTGACCTGAGCTTCCAGCCCTTGCCTTTCTCCAGCAATTTATTGCTCCTTTGATTCTTGTTATGATCCAATTGTTATTATTATTGAGGTTCTTTAGAAATTCCTCTGCCCCAATTAAGGTGCAAACGAGACCATATGCCAGTGACAATAATACGGGTTTTATTTGATGGTGAATCAGAGAGAAAGAAGGAAAGAAAGAGCGGTAAAGCATAGGTGGTGGGGACAGAAAGAGAGTGTCAGGGACAGAATAAGAAATATATCACCACTCCATGGATCCCAACAATGTTCTGTTGATCCTCTCCAGCTGCTCTTCTTGGTGGTGAAGGTCCCCCCGAGACGCACAGACTCTCAGGGGTTTATATGCTCAGGCTGGGCAGGCATGGCCGGGCATGTTCCCCTGGAGGGGGTCAGTCTCTTGCAGCAGGCTCTGGGTCTGTTGCATCACTTGCAGTCCTGTGGGGCAAAGCCCCTCACGTGAAAGTCCCGTGGATGTGGTTTGTGGGGCTGGGGGTTCTACAGCCGGGCCAGTTTGTGTATTCGGAGGATGGGTGTTTATTGCCTCTCACCAGAGGTTACGCCACGCACCCAAAACCTCCTCCTCCCCCCTCGGCTGGGGGGAGTCTGTGTAAACCTGGCTTCTGTGAGCTGTGCTCTGCCCTCCACCCCAAACTCATCTGGGATGGCAGCTGGAGGCTTTGCCCTGTTGTGGAGGCATACCTTCTCCTCAGCCTGAGCTGATTGAACAATGGGTTTCTTTCAATCTAATCAGCAGTTCGAGCTCCAGTCCAAAGTTCTTCAAGAACGTTTCTGTGGTTGTAGTTTCTTTAAAACTTTATATCAATGTTTGAAGCATAAATTACTTTCAGTCTCTGACAATTCTTCACCTCTGTTTCTAGACAGAAGGCCTTCCTTAGTCACAGCATAGCATTTCTAGAACTATAGGACAAAGTGACCCACAGTAGCCCATACCAGCTGTTCCTCTTGTCTCACCAATTGATCATCTTTGTTTTCAATATTTCTGTGGTTGGAGAAAACATTTTAACCAGGTTTTACCAGAGAAGACACATTTGCCGGGTCCCTTACTCAGAGATGGTCAATTGCACACAGCAGGCAGATAAGGGTGACACCATAACTCCATCACATCTCTTCTTGCCCTTTTTCCAGAGCCATTGGCATCTGAGAGTTTCCCAATCAGTAGATGAATGAGAAGGATGGAGGAAATTCAATCTATGAAAGTATTTTTCCCAGGTATTGAAAGTGCAGGTTGAATTTTCCTGAGGTTTCTACTAAGATTTGAAACAAACCTCAAACTGAGAGAACTTGAAGAGGAAACTTCCACAATGAAGCTATTTGGAAGGTTCTGTTTTAAAGGCTTGATGAATTGGACTTTAATGCTTAGGACTCTTTCTTTAAATGTCCTTTTCAACTATTATTAGAAATGTTACTGGCATTTCAAATTGCAAGTAAACATTTACAAAAAAAGTCAACTGCAAAACCCCTCAATATACAAGTTCTCCTCTATATATAATTTTACAAAAATTTTCATCAGCTTTAAAAATCAGAGGGGGGAAATGGTAATACCGATGACATCTACAATGCTTGAAAACCTTGGGATCACTAAAGAAAAATAGCACAGGATATTTTTGCCATGGAGTGTAACAACAATGACATAATCTAGCCAGCTAGCTCTATTATCAGTTTACACCCACTCAGCACAATAGCACTCTTCAGAAAAAGACAGATGTAGGAGTGTGGAATATAATGTTGCAGCAATGATCTGCAGCATACCTGTCAGACAGTGTCAGGGCACAGGGCTGCACAGACCCTCTGCAAGGTGACAGTGAGGTAGAAATCAGAACAGTCAGCTGGAAAAAAGACCCCAGTGCAGCCAACAATTTCACTGATGAAAACCAGTAGCAATTTCACAGGTGCTTTAATTTACTAAAATTGCATAATCCATTGCTGTCTCCCTCCGTGCTTCATTCTTCTTCTGTGGTACATTTGTATCCTGAACTATTAGCTTGTCGTAAGTGTGAATAGGTTTTGAAATTTGGAATTTAGTTCAGTTATGCTGCCATCTGTCAGAATCTGGTGCTTGTCTGTCAAAATAATTCACTTGGATTCAAATTACTTCCAAACTGGTGGCAACATGATAGTCTTGCAGAAGTCATGGGATTCAATTGTGTTTCATTTATATAAATTCAGGTGTCACAGCTTTTTACTTCAGTATAATTGTATTATCTCTACCCATTTCCTAATCTACCACTCTATATGATAAAGCTATCACAAAGTATCACAGACTTGGCAATCAAAATTTAAAAATTTAATGGCTAGATTTTTAAAATTTTATCTCAGAAGATCTTTTCTGTCCTTAATTAACACTGTTTTCAGACATTTCAAATCTGTGCACTATTCACTTCCATTATATGTTTGGACAAGTGAGCTCCTACCTCCTGCCAAGTCAGAATTCATTACTCCTTGTATCCACCATTTTGAGATCTGATTATCCCTTCCAAATCAGTGGTTAAAGTCCCTTCCAGAGTCAGTCTGTTCTAGAGACTTCAATCTTAAATTGGTAGGATAAATTGTCATGTAGAGGTGCCTGTCTCTCTCCACTAACAGCTAAACCATGCTTCTTCTCCAAACGCATGAAATAAAATGGTGTTAGGGTATTTTTTTCTTCCATTTTGAGGATTATCTAAATTAACTTGCTCAGAGAAATGTAATGCAATATCACACAGCTTTTTAATGTAGCAGAGGACAAGAAGATCCAATAGCTAGGATATTAGAAAAATTCAAGTTGATAGACATAGATATTAAACAGTAAAATCAAATTGAAAAGAATACAAAATGTGATGTTTCAAACACAGATTCAAGAATTTCCTGACATGTAGATAAAAAAAAAACCCCTCATAAAAATCTCACAACTTATTGAGCCCTAAAGAAGCACTGTCTTTTGCAAGCTGAAGAAATAGAAAAGTCTTAAAATCAAAGTAGAAATGGAGGTGAAATAAGTGGCAAGAGAGAAGTGTAAAAGAAATTCAAAGCATGACATCCTGATTCTGGTTTTATACCCTATTCCACAGATCAGTCATCTTCAGTGCTGATACTGCTGGGTTACCTTATTACTGTTTTGTAGCCTGTGCCCTGATCTTCTTGGGTTTTGTCATTACATGTGTTAATATCTGTTCTTGTCTTCATTTCTTCTTGAAGGGCTCTTTCCTGCAGTAACTATTTTATTGCATAAATGATCTTACCAACCTTTTCTCCTGTTTTATTTTAGGAAACATTCAAAGTCATTATTCCTCTAACCTAATTTTTAAGGCTGATTATTATCTGTCTTGTTATGTTACACATCCATATCATGTTTAACATGTAAGATTATCGTGTAATGAATCACCTCCCATTTAAGATTTATTTGAAAATTAAATCATACATAAAACACTCACAAATCCTTCATTATAAAATCAGTGCAACTATGAAAAATTAGTTGAAATTATGTATATTTGTTTGTGAAATGGAAAGATGCAGAAAATGGCAATGATTGCCTTGTACTAGACAGCAAAGATGTAAAAAGGGATTATAGGGCTGTTGAAAAAATGCTTGCATGAAGAAATAAGCAGTTTACATTTCTTAGTGTGAATTAACTCAGAGGAGACAGAATTATCAAAAGCAATCTTAAAGGCAAGCAGAATGACATGTAAGAAATAGATGTGTCCCAGTTATGCTTCTAAAGGGTGAAGGAGGAGGAGGAACAGAAAGAAACAAATGTACTGTAAAGCTAAACTGTAAACATGGGAAGTTAAGGGCTTGCCTCAGGGAGTTAAACCACTTGCAGCCACAGCAGAACTCCAGGGTTCCATGGCAGTGGCAGTCCTGTCCAGCCAGATGACCAGTGTGACAGTGTGGGTCTGGGCACACAGCGGAGCATGTCCTACAGAGCTTCTGCTCCTCACCCTACAGCAAGTCCCACGGGCTGGGAGAGAGGCACCCACTTTCCCTACTCAGGCCATGGGCAAGCATGCTGCCCTCCTTTGACTCTCTGGGTCACTCTTCAGAGGCAAGAGCTTTCTTCTGGTCTGCTGGGAATGCTGGCATCCTGCTTTCTTCCACTGCATGAGAGACCAACTATTAAAGAGATGCACACATGCCAGTCTCAAGGCTGGCCCATGTATTGGGCAGTGTCTATATGGCCCTCTCTGCTCATCCTCATCCTGCACTGGACCACATCACTTTGGTGTAGTTCTGTAAGCATAGCCCGTGCTGAGGTACAGACAGAAATTCTGCTCCTGCAGAGCTGAAGGAGAAAAAACAAGCCAAGACTTCACAATGGTGCAGCAGTTTCTACAAAACTTAACTGGACCAAAGCTTCCTGTCTCCAGCTTTAATAGTGACCTCAGGATAAAATCGAGTGTTCTTTTCATCTGGTTATTCCAATGTAAATCAGTGAGCCAGGTTGTGCTGAATTTGGCTTTGCTTATGATAGTTGCTCTAGCACAGACCATTGAACAACAGAGGAAAACTGAGCCACGTATTAAAAAGATGTGTTATCAATATCCTGGGGTCTAATAGCAGCCTTTTTGTATCATATTCACGGGTTTGGTTCCTACACTAAACTGTTTAGCTGAATTTTTCCAGGTCTCTCAAACCAGTGTGATTGGTAGATTCTCAAGTGTTGAACAAAGTCCATGTAGATACCAATGCCTGGGAAAGTGGTAGAAGCATTTAAAATCACGGCTCCTCACAGAGGTGTAGATCAGATCAGAAGAATTTCACCAAAAAATGTTTAATTTATTTTCACTTGCTACAAGGAAAATTGGAGACAAGCTCGTATGCACCTGACTAAAGTTTGGTGAAATGGATGTTACCGTAGGCTTGTAAAGTAAACCAATTTTACATGTAATCAAATTATAAACAGAAATGGACTAGTGTGCGAAGGGGAAGTTATCTACTAAAGACACATTTGCATTTTGTTTGATTACACATACTGAAGAGTGCGGGGTTTCATTTGTTGCTGAAGTTGCAGTGAGACTGAGAGAAAGAAATATTTTTTTTGTTGTTGTTGTCAGACTTCATTTTCTTGGGTGAAAGATGTGTCATTCTTGTTTGGTTTTAAGAGGAAATTTGAGGTATTTGAACCCATTTGCTGTAACTAACAGTAATTAGCAGAATAACTAGTTAACATGATCGTTCAAAACTATTCTGCAATTATTAATGACCTAGTAATGACTTACTGTTAGGAGGGGTAGGAGATTATTTAAGAGGGGTTTTGGTCTACGTCATTTGCTGCCTCTTTATGAGTATTTTGGAGTGTGAAAGAAAGGCTTTCAAGAGCCTGTGGGAAATTACAGATTGCTTTTGCAGACAAGGGAATTCTTCAGGCAAAGGAAGGGAACCTTTAATTACCTCATGTAAAAATAGGCGACTTATATTTCTGGGTGACCACATAACCATACCTACCTCAACATTGATCCTAACTAGTGTGGAAGATGATTCAGCTGGATGGTAGCACAGCCTGATCAGCTGACAAGTGTTAAAACAACATCATTATTTTCCTGCCTCTGCTGTTAATTTATTGTGTGATCTGTAGGTCAGCTATCTCTTTCTTAGCTTTCTAGACTCTCTTAACATATATGCTCCCTGTGGCAGCTCAGTAGGATGCTGATCCTTGGGTCACAAAGAGCAATCACAGTCCCTGTGCCCCCTATGGTGTACAAAGGGCCCATAAACTCCTTTGGAACATGGGCTGTGGTGTTGATGGAAGCGCTGAGACTATTGCATGGGTTGAGCACCATGAGCATTCAAAGGTTTATCTCAGACCAGGGAAACTGTTATGGATGAACTTCGCTGTTTATATTCATCAAAACACACACTTTAAGGCTGTCTTCTGCAATTATATTGCAGATAATTTTCGTGCTGATTACAAGCACTTTATAGTGACTCTTTTGCAGTCATTGATATAATTTTTTTAAATCCATTGCCATTTTCTTGTGAAAAGCTGTCTGAAGTGCTGATTACAACATCTCCACTCAGCTCTGTGGGGGGAGAAGTAGGATTGCAGCAGGATTGCAGCCTAATGGACTGCAGAGCCAGAAAAAAAGCAGTGAAAAAAAAAGGAGGGGGGCATGGAATGGCACAACTAGACAGAGGAAAGCAAAAGGATGAAAATCTACGTTCATAATGTCATTGGAAAGATTTCATCAGCATCATCCCAGGATGATTTCGTGATTCGTTATCATAGCCTGGCAGTTGTCCACGCTGCCTTCCCTTCGTGTAACCTACACTGTAAAACTGCTGCCTTCTTCCTCATTCAGTTGGTTTCAAGAATAAATCATGGTTCCCATGATTATCTGGGTGCAAGAGGAATGGACGTGGAGTCCAAATTATCTTGTGTCCTGGGCTGACTTCTCGTGGAGTATTCATACTTTTACTGTGTAATTAGCTGCTTTAGGAATGGAGCACTTACGGGAATGCCCTTGATGAGCACTTAGTGGGAGGAGCACTTTAACCAGGGGCCTCATACCGTCTAAAGAAGATACCTCAGCCTTGGATTAACTGGAAAGCGTAAGATACTCTGCTCTAGTTAGCACTTCATGTAAAAGGGACACAAATATTTACTATGTCATGCCCTTGCACTGAGGGTTCCTGTGACAGCTCAGTTTCTGAGGGCAGAAACACAACAGCAATATAACTTTGTCTGGATATCAATGTGAACACATTTATTTAAGGAAACTTGTGGGTATTTTTATTCTAGTCTTCTTTAGTTCCCATTATAATTAGTTTCAGTGTTTGAACCTGAATGTTTCATTTCAAATGAAACCCTTCCAAATCCTCATGCCATGCTGTCACAATAAGTGACAGAATCTGGAGCACCAGGACAGAGACAACACAGTAATTACAATGTGCTGATTAACATGGACAGAAAACAGTGGATGGGATTAAGGTTAAGTAGACCAATACATGAACTAAATCTTCTTTTCTGCCTGCATTTCTAATTGCTTTCTACTGTATTATCTGGTTTAAAAACCAAATTAAGAACTGAATTTAAACTTTTCCCTAAACTACCATACTTTATCTATCTTCCTACTCTTTTGCTGGTATTTCATTTTGCTGTCAGAATTGCATATAGAAAAATGCTGCAATAATCAGGGAAATTCAGTGTGCAAGTGCCCCAATGAAATTGTTCTGCTGCATGTGCTCTATTGGGCTGTTTTACTGTTTAAAGTTAAAGTCCTGCAAGAACAGGACCAATTCAAATGTTTTTTCTGATCTTCCGTAATACACAGAGAAACACCCAAACAGTACAGATCTAAACCATAATGGACACAAAGTTCATACCAGGAATGTGAACCTTCCAGCAATTTGTCCAGCTACTGAAATTTCTGCTCTGAACTAATTTCTGTGCTGCAGCCTCCTTCAGTTCAGTAGCATAACTCCGACTCCTACAGCACCCTGAATGGATTTTAAAAGGTTTGAAAATGGCATTTTTATGCTCTCAAGTGGTAATGAATTTCGTTTGGCTAGTTCCCTTAATTAAAGGGAAGACACAGAGCCAACAGCTGGAAATGAGGGGCTGCAGTAGGGATTGCAGTGAATTGCCTGGGCACGAGGAATGTGTGCACAGCATGGGGAGGTGGGGCACTGCTGAGTCCAAAATAGGATTCTTGTTCCACAGTTACAGGTCTGGAAAAGAGCTATTTCTGTATGTAAATTTTAACTCATTCTGTCAAGCTTTTACTCTGATTGCTAACCATGCCTCTGGCTTCCCTTTGCTGTGCTCCTGAGGTCACTGACTGAGGATGTCTGTGAGAGAAGACATCTGAGAAAACATGGGGGCAACTGCAAGGTGCAGTGGGTCCGGAGTAGGTTCAGGATTGGATGGACGCATGGCAAAGGGGTTAAAAACAGGCCAACACCACGAGGGGTGTTAGAGAGATGTGCTGGAGAGGGAAGGAGTGGATGTCTGAGCTGCAGAGCAGGTAGTTGAACATGGATTACTCACTCACTCACTCACTCATCAGGTTTTGGAAACTTTGGGTGCTGCTACTGCAAAGCTCTTTTCTGGCTGGCATTCCTCATGTTCCCCATGAGCTTGTTACCAGGGTAGAGCACAGGCCTAATTATGCTCTCCTGAATATGTATCTATACATTGTGCTGTACTGTGCCAGAGAGACGTACCCTTGAATAACCCCTTCCCCTTCTGCAGATATTTGACAGCTACTAATGCAGCAAACCCAGCGCAGCGGGGAGGAGGTTATTATTAGCCCTGGTGTGCAGAGAGGGGGGAGATGAAATGCAGAAATCAAATTACTTTTCTCAAGTTACAGAGAGCTAATGTGTCAGTGTTAGTGCTGCACCCGTGGGCTCTGGCTATGAATTAGGAGGGATTTGGACATGAAGACATGGGTGAAAGTCCTTCTGCATCTCTGTACTGGGCCAAAGGCAGTCATAGGTTTGTACCAGAGGGTTAGTAAGAAAGAAAAACTTTTGGGCTTTCACTTAGCGTTGACTGCTTCTTGGGAGACAAGAGGGTGGTGGAGACTCTTTTGATGCTGTACCATGGTCCTCCTCACCCGTGGAATTGCCATGGTTCAGAATTCCTCTAGATAAAAATAATCAGGCAACAATCTGTTTTTTGAGAGAATCATTTTGAAAAGTAGTCTAAAAAGACAGAGGAAGAACTGATAACCTTTCAGCAGATTAATTTTCTTACTCTTCTGGCAGGAGGCTTTCGGCTAAATGCCAGCCAGGTGATGAGCAGACCTTTGTGCGGAATGGGCATTTCTGTGCTTCATACATTTCTAAATAAGACCTCTGAAATCTCAGTGATGGCCTGGAACTTACCTTCAAAAGAAAGCAATTAATAAAGAGGACTCCAGCCATAGAGCAACTACTGCAGCACTAATGGGCTGAACCATGAACTTTATTTCTACATTTTTTTGGAGTGAATCAGCCATTGTGGCTGGAGCGATGGACTGCCTGTGAGGAACACTGGTGCCTGCAGCTGCTATATGGTTTAAGAAAAGGCTAAAGAAAAGTAGGGTAGGGTATTGGTCTGGCATCTTGTACCAGTTGTGTGTTCTCCAGTAATCACACGTGTATAGATAACAAAGTTGAGAAAATACTTGAATCTGGGATTCCCATTTCACAGGTGATAGGCACAGGTCTCTCTGTGCTCTGAAATGAAGGTAAATCACTGCTGCACCTGAAGAGTGATCCTTCCTCAGAAGCACTGGTAAGATCCCAGTGTAGTCTTTCCCCTCAAATTTAAAAGGAAAAACAACTTTTTTGTTATAAAATGTGTAAAGTCCTGAAAGAAGAAGTCAATCTTGTCTGTGTAAGGCTGCGACTTTCTTGCCTGAAGCAAAGTTATAGGATTTATATCCATCTTAATGCAGTTACTGGGAAGCTGAATCACCATTTTTGGTGAGAACAGAATTGAACTGCAGGCTGGTTTTTAGCCCCATAGAGAAGGCAGTGCCTCCAGCATCCACACTATTATCAGAAGGAAAATTCCTTTTAGTTAGAGTGCAAAGGAAGAAATTGGTTTCTTTAGTACTGTGAGAAGGCAACGAGGGAAGTGCAACAGAATAGAAATATTTAGTAAATTAAATATCAAAAGAAATTTTGTGCTTTAATATCAGCTATTTACTGCTTTGGCTCGGTGATTATTTTATGCAAAAGGCAGTAATTTAATGTACTAATGCTCCGCAATGTCACAATGAGATTCCTATTTCTAGCATCTATTGTTGTGATGAATTACATCTATTTTAGCAAAGATATTGTATCCTTGAATGAAGATTGTTGTAGGTGTTTTTATCTTGACTTTACTGACAGATTGAGACATAATGGTATTTTAGAAGAAATCTATATACAATTCATAGAGCCTACTCTCAAAATAAATGAAAATGCTGCTACTGAAGATGATTGGACGTGGTGTCTTAGGGAAGCTGTTATGGATGCTTCAGCAGTTGCACACTGTAAAGATAACCATCTGCATCCAGCTGTAAAGCTACATAAGTATGAGTTTCTTCCAATCAATTAATCTTTTTTTCCCTTTACAGTCGTCAGAACAAAGGAGCATCTAAGCCTGCTGGATGGTTGCAAGCTCTTCCTTCTGTAGCCTGGTCTGCATTTGAATGTTTGTAGTTTTGTAGGAGTCAGGAGTTGCCCTTGGCCTAGGAAGCCCATGGATGTCTTCTATGTCTTCCTGTAAAAGCAGCAGGAGATTGTGTGGCAGAGGGAAAGGGCAGTCTAGATGAAGGCAGCCAAGGCTTATCTTTCCTGCAAAAATCTCCTTCTATCGCCAAGAGAAAGAGGAAATTGCTGAAGTTCTATTTCACATTCTTTCATCTTGATGCAACAGCTACTGAAGAAAGGAGCCAAAGGCACAGGTTGATTCAAAGAGCAGTCCTTCAGGGCATCAGAGATGTGACACTGACGAACAATGGGGCGCCACAGACTACAAAGGAATGGTGGGAAGCAGGGAGCCTTTATTACCGTGTTGGAAGGCAGAATCACTTCTACATTGATCGAGGTCAGATCTGGGCAATGCCTTGTGTAGGCTGGTGGGAGTCAAGAACTTCTGCACCTGTATGTACTGTGTGACTAAAATGTGACAGGTGCTAACACTCACAAAGGGCAACTCTAACGAATTAAATAGCAAAGCCCACCAGAGAGAGGAAAGAAGATGACAGAAAGATGCACAGGATCTCCAGTCTGTGCCCATTGCTTTCTGCAATAACACCTTAGAGAGAGTTTGTGACACTCAGGGTGAATCTTCACCCTTTCCTGGTGAACAGGGGGCGTCCATATAAAGCTGCCCCAGGGTTACCCTATGTCCAAGCCAGTCACAGTCCAGTGCTCATTGCTCTCATCAAACCCATCACAGCAAGCTCTGGCCCATCCATTTGGGATTTCTGACTTTATTTGCTACCTTATAGTGATTGATGAGAATTGCTGCCTTATGATATGATTCTCAGCTTGGGGTGAACAATCACAAGCAGGCTGATGTTAAGGGTGCTGGTTTCTTCTTTCAGTACTCCTCTGTTTTGGGAATTCCAAGGTTATTTTATACAGCTATTATTCTACAATATAATATTATGCTTACTCAAGGTCATTTTTCTTTACTCATGGTCATTGGCTGGGGTTTTCTGACTACGGTAAGGCCAAGTTTTATCATATACACCATGGTAAACCATGATCATACAATTCAGTGAAACTAGATAGAAATAATTCCCCACTGAGACTGAGGGTTGAGGGTAGTGCAGAAGGCATCTGGTTAAACTGTAGACCCCTGAACTTTCATAATGCTGGACTTTAAATGGCCAACTGCCTGCCAAAGCAGCATGCAAAATGGGTTTATGCCAGGATAGATTCTTGCGGTCTGTGGCCTCTAACTAGCAATGACAAACCCGTGTGTCCTGGGCCACCATGCCTTACCACAGTGTCAGTGTCTTCAATACATCGGGGCAGAAATTAAACTTCTTAGATGTCCGTCCAAACACTAAATACCCATTAGCAGTAGAACTTCTAGACTTGGAAGACCAATTGAAAGCTGTTTTATTTGTCTTTGATTTAAGCCTTCAGAGGGTTGATAATAGCTTTCCAATAACCCCTGGTGATTTGCTTTTGCTTTCACATGCACATGCACACAACAGAAACCTTCCTCTGATGTCTGAGACTACTGGAATTCATTAGCAAGAGTATTCATCTTGTTAAGCATGCATTAATAGCATCCACTGTAAGTATTAATCTGCTGTGGTCAAGTAATTGCAGAACGTGGTGATTGCATCAACCTTCACCAAGTCCAGCAGATGGAAAAGTCTTTATGCCCTTGTTTTAGGCACTTACAGCTGCAAAGATTATTTTGGTGTTTTCAGTCAGGTTGAAAACCTGTGACACATTTCTGATTACAAAGAACCATAAAACTTTTCTTGCTACCTAACTTCTGATAAAAGTAATTATTTAGAAATTGATCCCATGCAACACAGGTCTGGTGGGCTAGAATATTCCTAAATCCAAAGTAACAGAGAAGAAAACTCTGGGGTGTCTGCATGCCAACTAACCTTCTGCTTTGCACATTGAGAAAGATGTGATCTCAGACCAAGGTCCATCTCATCCTGAAGAAAATAACACACCAATGCTTTGGCTATTGCTGAGCAGTGATCCCACAGCATCAAGATGACAATCCAATCACCACTGACTCACAAGCACAGTAACCTAGAGGTAGGAAAGAGGCTGGGAGGGAACATGGTCAGGACAGCTGATCCAAATTGGCCAAAGTGATATTCCATGCCATATTTCTGCTCAGCAACAAAAGATAGGAGAAAGGAGGGAGGCAGTGGGGGCAGTAATTTATTATTAAGGTATTTTTCTTCCAAAGCAACCACTGCACATACCAAGACCATTCTTCCCAGGATGTGGATGGAAATCCCCTGCTGATGGGAAGTAGAGAAAAAATTGAGTTTGCTTTTTCCTGCTTCCACAAGTGGTCTTTTCTTTAATTTATTAAATGGCCTTTATCTTGACCCATGAGCTTTTCACCTCATTTTCTCTCCTGCCCTGCTGAGGAGAGGGAGTAAGAGCACGGCTTGGTGGGCATCCTGTGGCCAGCCATGGTCAACCCACCATAAAAAGTCAGATGAATTGTACCCTAAAAGTGTCCATTTCTTCTAGGACAGGAGGAGCATAGGATGANGGCCAAAGTGATATTCCATGCCATATTTCTGCTCAGCAACAAAAGATAGGAGAAAGGAGGGAGGCAGTGGGGGCAGTAATTTATTATTAAGGTATTTTTCTTCCAAAGCAACCACTGCACATACCAAGACCATTCTTCCCAGGATGTGGATGGAAATCCCCTGCTGATGGGAAGTAGAGAAAAAATTGAGTTTGCTTTTTCCTGCTTCCACAAGTGGTCTTTTCTTTAATTTATTAAATGGCCTTTATCTTGACCCATGAGCTTTTCACCTCATTTTCTCTCCTGCCCTGCTGAGGAGAGGGAGTAAGAGCACGGCTTGGTGGGCATCCTGTGGCCAGCCATGGTCAACCCACCATAAAAAGTCAGATGAATTGTACCCTAAAAGTGTCCATTTCTTCTAGGACAGGAGGAGCATAGGATGAGCAGTTCAGATATGGGGATTCACAGTAAGGTAGGATGCACACCACCATCTACATCCATTCCAACCTCCTGACTGAGAACTGAGTATCTTCATCTCTATTACCGACTCCTGTTAAATCATGATACGATTTAAGCAGGGTAGCAAACCCACTTAAGTCAGAAAGACTGTTCACTTGCACAAAACCACATGAGCTGAACAGCAATGTTGGATCCAGATAATGGATCCACTTTTGCAAATAATTAGCACTCTATGCCTTAGTTTCCCTGTGTGGAATAAATGTTGATTCATACTTGCCAAACACTGAAGACAATGGATAATAAATTACTCTTAAAAGTCACTCTACTTCTTCCCAGAAAAAAATTATCTATGTTTGTCCAAGGCAGAGATCTCATTTCTTCCAGATATGTCATGGTAAGGCTTTATTCTCACACATTTTCTGTTTTCTAAAAGCTAAGTAGCCTTTTCAGTTAAAGCTTAGGAGGGAGAACACTTCTTTTTTGATGATTCCAACATGCCTGTTATTCCAATTTCTACCTGACGTTATTTCTCAACAGATGAAGCCAGTCTGTCACAATGATCTTACAAAGAAATAGGCGATTACTAGTTTCTGGCATTCAAATACAAGCTTTCTTTTAGCTAAACTCCAGGAAAAAAGTGAAATACAAAGAAGTAGAGCCTTATATGTCAGCAAACAGAAATCCTATTTATTGACAGCTTCCGGGGGCTCTTTGAGCGGAAGAGCAGTACAAGATCTGGTCTCTGGAGAATGTTTCTGGTGATACCCAAGCCTGAATAGCATTAAAGGATGGAATTTTGCAATTTCTCTTGTGCAGCAAACAGTGAAGTTTTCATTTCTAGGTTAGTTTTTTCATCAATTCCTTAATTAAAAGTAATCAGCAGACTGCTAAATACTTTGTTGTCTCATTAGAACCTCGTATGTAAATTTAGCATAGAATAGCAATTTCATTCCTTCATTAGGCAATAGTTGCCTTGCAATTTCAGGCTGGGAAGCTCTATCATTGTAGGATTTTACAAGGATACAAAGCAACCTCCTTGCAGGAATTAAGTGCCTTAGACACAACAGGAAAAATACCGGTACAAACTTGCTTACGTTGCTGAATTTTTATTACAATGAAAATTATCTGAAGCTACACAAGTTGTTACCCTACTAACTAAGGCTTAAAGTTGGATCTAACTTCCGATCCCACCTTCATCCGTATGCTAAGCCATCTCGCTGGAGTCTGATGAAGTTGTAAGTCATGTTTAATGCCAGAAACACTTAGAAAGAATGTAGGATAAAGATCCCACTGTTAATTTCAGCTGGCATACGACTATTTTGCAGTGTAGATAAAGTCCCCGCTAACATATGATACTCCTCTTTCCCAAAAGAATATACAAGAATAAATTCATACAGATGCCCAAGTTTCAGCACTCGAGAGATCCTTTGGGTATATCCTAGGAAGCTCTACCAGCATGGGGGAGTAAACCTAGCAAGATGAAGATCTGCAAAGCCATGCAGATGTAGCGGCTGGGTTTAACAGTGTTTCACTCTGCTAGCTCTGCTGCCAAGACATAGTTTAAAAGAGCGCCATATAGGTATTCCCTAGGTTTGGGGGTGTACAACTGGATTGTACCCATATATAAACTTGGGAATTTGAAGACTTGTTTGTAGCAAAGCCCTCTTGCAGAAATGCAGGATGACTATCCACATAAGGTTTGGTGCTGCTAAAACAGGGGTGTAGGGCTGCCTACTGTGTCTCAGGAAGGACCATGTCCTGACAACTAGAGGACAATTGTCTATTGATCCTTTGTCCAGTGCCAAAGCCCATGAATGTATTTAGCCAAGAACCTTCTGAAGCTGTCAGATATTCTTGTTTGCACGTTCCGACTTGTGCTGGACCTTGAACAGAGCACTTTTGGATGAAGTGGGTTACACACAGCAGATCTGCTCTTAAAGCTGGAACAGGTGGCCAGCAATATCCAGGTTAGCATTTTGAGACATACTTTATGCTTAGAAGTCTAGCTTCACGTCAGAGCAGAGATTCGCCACAACAACAACAAAATCTAAATTAATTAATTTAAAGATTTTATTTTTAATGGGGATATGGAGCCAATATAGGTTGGAAAAGAGGCTATTTCCTATGGAAAAGAGTAATCTCTCTAGTGAAAAAGATAAAGCAAATTTTCCAAACTAATTTCCACACCTCTGTCACAAGCTGTATCTCCTGCTGGCTCCGCAGGGAATGAGAGGGTTTTAAGTTTATCCTGGCTGAAAATCTCACATATTGTTCTGAGCAACACTTGTGCAAATATCTTCCCTCTGACTGAAAGGCTCTTCTAGCACTTCACAGCTCAGCTGGCTGGAGAACTCACTTCCATCCTAGATAACTCTTAAGTACATGGTCTCCCACCAACCTGCCCTTTTACTTTATCAACGGTCCTCAAGAACTGATGTTTCCAAAGTGAAGTATTTGGACTTCCAGGCACCTGAGTTGCCTCAAACTGCCCTCAGATTGCTAAGGGTTGAAATATGACCAGCCTGAGTGAAAATGTGTGTCTCTACCGTCCCACCACTGTGGCTAAATGACAAAGGCAGTAGGGAGATGAATTTATGCTTGCTCTGTCTGAAACTCCTGATACTCTGTCAGCCTCAATGCTATCAGGATTATGCCTGTACCAGCTTGCAGGAGGTAATCAGCATGATCTCATGCAAGCATGCAGAATGTGTTTATCCACTTAAACAGCTTGCCTCCTTCAAAAAATATTTAACCTATGGGAATTGCAGACATATTGCAGGATATTTCCAAAGCTAGACTCTTTCTTGCATTTGTGAATCATCAGTGGTCTATTTCTGTGGTATTACATATTCTATGCAAGAGCAACACATTATGGAAGCATATACTCCATTTTTGTGCCGTAATTGATATTTGAAATTAGGTGGGATACAAACTAAAGAAGATCAAATTATGTTAATATTTGTAGTTCAGAAAAACATATGCTAATGAATTTATCAGATAAAGACAGAGGAATTTTTCTCCTCAAACATGTACAAAATTCTTTTTTTTATGTAAAATGATCTTTCAGAGGCTGTGATTGAAAAAGACATCTGTTACTCAGGCAAATGAGCACATATTTGAGTTAAGCCACCAGTATTGACTGATTTAAGTGTCTCCCCCAATAGGTATGGAATGTAAGAGCGTGCTTGTTTGCTCCATGAGGCCTGTATTTCCATATAAGTATTTAAAAGGAGCTTTATCCAGGAAAAATGAGTGCCAGTCACAGATGCTACCAAGAATATTCACTCTGTGAGAAAAGCAGCCTGAACTGCCTACAGCTCTAAACTCAAAGTAGAAAAAAAGTCATTTTAAGTTGTCTAAATGATGACATTTTTATAATCCGAACTATAAAACTGAAATGTGTGGCCGAAAATCCAAATCTAAATGTATCAAGCTCTCTGGTACCTTCTGGCATGGAAATTACCTACCTGCTGTTTCTAGGACCATTTCTTAGAATAGCATGATGGATTTGACCACAGGAATACAATTTCTGGCTTTAAAATAATGCTGCAGAATTTTGGCTGCTTCTGAAAGGAGAAAGAGGCGAAGAAAATATTCTAAGAAATTCTAAACAATTGAGAAAGAGTCAATAAAAGTTACTCAGAGGGGTTGTGGATTTTCCATACTTGCAATTAATCAAAATCCAGATAGATATGGCCCTGAGCAGCCTGTTCCAGAGGACTCTTATTTAGGCAGAGTTGGTGGATGACAGTCTCAGGTCTCTTTCAACTTCAGCTGTTCTATAATAATATTCCCTTATTATATTCAAGCCTATTTTTTATCCTGATCTGTATTGATTTTCCAAATGATGGAGCAAGCAGATCAGAAACTGTTTTTGAAACTCAGAATTAAGCACAGCTGAAGGAAACTCAGAACCTCAGTTATGAGTATTTGTGAAGTGCCAGTTACAGATGATTTCAAAATGTAGACTACAGGCCATTTAAACCTTTCTAGCCTTTGAGATTCTTTTTTTTTTCCTTTGTAATTTCAAGAAGAGAAACTTTAATTGTTTATGTTTCCAAAACTTGTGAATGCTTTTCTCTGCCTCTCAATTTTGTCTGCACTAGATTGTCCTCTGGTAGGATTTGTTTACTGTAGGGTTTTAGCTATTAAATCCAAAAAGATGTCGAATTGCCTTAGGATGAAATCTTCATATGCATTTCTTTACATAACAGAGATTAGGAAGTGTAAAGGAAAACTCCAATAGCACAAGAAATTGTTTGTGCAGTTTGTTTTGAGATTTGCTACCATTTAAGATAAGTCTTTTTATAACCAAGAGTTAGACAACCTGCTGTTATTGATCCCACAAACATCCTGTTTACTATTAGTGGATTGCATACATAGCATAGCTGAAGGACTGTAGGAGCAATGACTTGCAGTCTTACAAGGTTTACCATCAAAAAATGTGTCATATTGCTCCTTTCCTAGGGGCAGCAGTTGAAAATTATCTGAGCAGGCTAAGGGAAATTAGACATCAAGATGATTAGGGAGATGCCTTCACTCCAAACATTCTTGTGAATGTGTTAACTGAGCTTCTGGAAGATTTCCATGGCGCTCCTTCAAGGAAATAGAGTCACTGGCACAGGCAGTCTTCTTTAAACAAAGGAACGCGAATTCACTGGTTCGAGACTAGAGATTTAATGTGGATTACAGGTGGATATTGTCTACCTCGACTTCAGCAAGGTTTTCAACACTGTCTCTCACAGAATCCTCATAGGCAAACTCAGGAACTGTGGATGAGTGGGCAATGAGGAGGATTGAGAACTGGCTGAACAGCAGACCCTAGAGGGTGGCACATGGTCTGGTTGGAGGCCTGGTTGAGTCACTAGTGGTGTGCCCCATGTTCAGTATTGTTTAACTTACTCAGCAATGAGTAAGTGAAGGGGTAGATAACTCCTCAGCAAGTTCACTGGAAGGAGTGGCCGATACCTGGTGCAGAAAAAGTTCCTCCTGAATATGAGGAAGAGCTTAGTTAGTGTGTGGGTGGCCGCACACTGGAACAGATTGTCCGGAGAGGTTGTGGAGACTCCCTCACTGGAAAAATTCAATGATCATTTGGATTCTTGATCACAGTTCTGTGCTGTGTAATCTAAGAAGATGCTGCTGAGCAGGGAGATTGACCCACTGTGGTCCTCCAAGCATTATCCACTCAGTGATTCTGTGATTTGTCAAAGTCTACCTGTGCCTCATTAGTAAGATGTTACAAGTTAAAATCCATCCTAGGCTGTATGCTAATTTGTTCCAGCTATATGGACATTCAGCAGCATTTCTGTTGCTAACAGAAATCTTGTACATTAGGTAAAGAACTAGACGACATGGTAGAGCATAAAATCTGTAGGGGAAATGCTAAAAAGGCATGGTTTGATCACTTTATTTCGCCAAATGAAAGACTACAATAAGCCATTAAATCTTTAAGGTTGGAAAAGACCTCTAGGATCATCAAGTCCAACCACTAAACAAGCATTGCTGTGTGCACTACCAAACCATGACCGTAAGTGTCGTATCTACATGATCTTTGTAACACTTCAGGGGACAGTGATCCTTCCCTGGGCAGCATGTTCGTGTACTTGACCGCCCTTTTGGTGGAGAAATTTTTTCCAACTTGAACCTTCCCTGGCACAACCTAAGGCCATTTTCTCATGTTCTGTCACTGTTTGCCTGGGAGAAGAGGCTGACCCCCAGCTGGCTACAGCCTCCTTTCATTGTGGACAGCAATGAGATTCACCCTGAGCCTCCTTTTCTCCAGGATAAACAACCCCAGTACCTGCTCCTTATCAGGCTTTTGCTTCAGACCTTTCCCCAGCTCCGTTGCCCTTCTCTGGACACGCTCCAGCCCCTCAGTGCCTCTCTTGCAGTGAGTGGCCCAAAACTGAACACAGGATTCGAGGTGTGGCCTCAGCAGTGCTGAGTACAGGGGGACAGTCACTGCCCTGGTCCTGCTGGTCACACCATTGCTGATCCAGGCCAGGATGCCATTGGCCTTCTTGGCCACCTGGGCACAGGCTGGCTCATGTTCAGCTGCTGTTGACCAGCACTCCCAGATCCTTTTCCACCAGGCAGCTCTTCAGTTACTCTGTCCCAAGCCAGCAGCATTGCACGGGCTTGTTGTGACCCAAGCACAGGACCAGGCACTTGACCTTGTTGAAACTCAGATCATCAGTNCTCTCTTGCAGTGAGGGGCCCGGAACTGAGCACGGGATTTGAGGTGTAGCCTCACCAGTGCTGAGTACAGGGGGACAGTCACTGCCCTGGTCCTGCTGGTCACACCATTGCTGATCCAGGCCAGGATGCCATTGGCCTTCTTGGCCAGCTGGGCACAGGCTGGCTCATGTTCAGCTGCTGTTGACCAGCACTCCCAGATCCTTTTCCACCAGGCAGCTCTTCAGTTACTCTGTCCCAAGCCAGCAGCATTGCACGGGCTTGTTGTGACCCAAGCACAGGACCAGGCACTTGACCTTGTTGAAACTCAGATCATCAGTCCAGCTTGTCCAGAGCCCTCTGCAGAGCCTTCCTGTCTTCCAGCAGATCAACGCTCCAGCCCCACTCGGTGCTGTCTGCAAACTGACTGAAGGTGCACTTGATGCCATCATCCAGGATCCAGAAAACTTTAGCTCAACGCCATTTCCAGCTGCAGGAGGTCCAAAATAATTATGTGTTTCACTTACAGAATAGACCTTCNCAGATCCTTTTCCACCAGGCAGCTCTCCAGCTACTCTGTCCCAAGCCAGCAGCATTGCACGGGCTTTTTGTGACCCAAGTGCAGGACCAGGCACTTGACCTTGTTGAAACTCAGATCATCAGTCCAGCTTGTCCAGAGCCCTCTGCAGAGCCTTCCTGTCTTCCAGCAGATCAACGCTCCAGCCCCACTCGGTGCTGTCTGCAAACTGACTGAAGGTGCACTTGATGCCATCATCCAGGATCCAGAAAACTTTAGCTCAACGCTATTTCCAGCTGCAGGAGGTCCAAAATAATTATGTGTTTCACTTACAGAATAGACCTTCTAAAATGTTTCTTTTTGTCAGTTACAATGACACAATCTACTGTTTTATTAAAAGCAGACCTGGGGAAAAAATTAATTTTTAGATGTGTTGAAACCCACAGAATTTAAAACAGGGTTGAATTTGACTTACTGTTTTATCTTGCTCTGCAAGAAAAATAAACAGCTGCCAAATGGATTCCACCTGGATATCTGTTTGTCTATACCTCTTCAATACCAAAATGAATTGTGGTTTTATTCAAAAAAGGCTAACATAACAAATACTATTATAAAAGGTAGTATAGGAGGAAAATTACTTCGTAGTGTTCGTAGGTTTTAGAATATTGAAGGAATGTCCAGACTCTGCTCTGAGGAGATTTAACCCTGGAAAACATACTACAATGGCAATGAAAATGGGCTTACAATTAGATTATCTTATGATGGAAGAAGAAACATCATTTTTTGTCCTGGAGTGAGACAATATCACTCCTTAAGTGTCAGGTAACAGACTTAAGTATGTAAAAAATACAAATGACTCATAAAGAAAAAGTGCATCAGGTGAATTTAGCCTGGAATAGAGTACCTTATAGACAGAGCAGCAGCGATAAGGCTTGCCGTGCTAGCTCCTGCAACATTCTCAAGGGCGAGCTAAGGCAAAATGACCTGAATGAAATTCTTGTCACACAGAAAACTCATTGTGAACCACAGTCAGAGTCTAATTACCAGGAAGTTACACCAGTACTTACACTTGACAGATTTATCAAGTGCAGTTCCTTCAGGAGTCTGTCCATGACCCAGTACTAACCATATTTCTGCCCTATCATCTTTGTCATTAATATGTATAGAGATTGAATTTTCAGCTGATAAAAATGGAAGGAACTGGGACTGAAATTCCATGTGACCCTGACAAACTGAAAAAGTAACAGAGAACAACACAGAACAAAATTAAGAAAAATATTTCACTCTTCTAGGAATGATTAACTTTACAAGTACCCAATGAGGAAAAACTGCTTAGGAAACAGTTCTTCAGTGCTGCAGGAACCTGAAAGAACCGCAAGTCACACAGAAGTCAACAATATAATCTGCAGGGCACATGAAGTAATCTTTCTGCTCTCTGTAACTTACTAAAGTTCTCAACAGGGGTTGTGTGTACAATTTTAGGCACCACAATGAACCACTCGAAGTCCATTGGAAAGCAACAGATGTAATAACTAGAGGGCTGTAAAATGTGTCTCAAGAGGAAAAGGTGAAGAGACTGAGACTTTTGATGCAAAGAAGAAAAAGCAGAAAAGTCACACAGGAGTAGTTTTAAAATATTTGAATGGTATTTGCAAAGAAGAAGGAAACGTTTTTCAAGTCCATTGAGACAGGGAAAATTGTCAGGATCTAAAATGCACAAAAAGGAAAATTTTAGTTTGACAATAAGAAAAGTTTGCTAATGGGTAAGACAGTAAAACAATAGAAAAAGATAGCCTGAGAAACCCATGAAACTGAGGGTTTCTGAAAGACATGTTAGACAAACTTCAGTCAAGTAGTGCACATGATGTTTATTTGGGCTGATAGGTAAATAAAAGAAAGTTTTATGGTGCTTTTCTGCCATATTTTCTGTGATTCTAGGAAGCAAAACTCCTGTTCCTCTTACCTGTCATTTGCCTCCAAGAGCAAACACTTTACTCGTGGAATACACTCAGTGCACTGCAGGTTCTACCAGAGTATTTGTGTTGTGGGCTGCACCTGTGCTATATTCTCAGAAAACAACAAGGTTGGTTATTATACAGGTCCCTTAATTTGAACATCATGGAGGCCTTGACAAAGGAAACATCATTGTTTTGGTAAGGGGAAAAAGAAAATGATGAAAGTTGCCCAAAGTCAATCTCAGAGATAGTGACAGAAAGATGAAGGAACATTAGGTCTCTCAAGTTCTTATCCTCTGGGTGGTGTAATATAGACTGGTTCGTTCACTGACCAATCCATTTAATTCATGATGTACAGCTTTGAATTCTATAATTGGGCATTTTTTAAACATCATCTCACCTTTACACCCTATCATAAGCATACAAAGAAGACCCTCAGTCCCATAAGCATACAAAGAAGATTAATGTTAAGTGAAATTTGGCCTTGTTTCTAGCGGGGGAAGGTGGACCAGAGCACGAAGAGTTCTCATTTGGCAACTTAAAATATTCAGTATGTCTATGGTTCTTTAATGAGACAAGAAAACTCCTAGATACAGACTCTTGAGTAATTGTATCTTAAATGTACCTCGTGAACCTGGCTGAAGCTGGTTAAGAGTGAAGTGAGGTACTTCACTCTAAACCAGGGAGGTACTGTGACCCACGATGGCAGTCACATACACATCACTACAAATAGAGTGGGAGAAGATGTGCCTGAAAAAGAAGGATGAATTCCAGCACAAAAACACCCTCATATTTCCTTCTCCAGCCAGGACTAGCTGGATCATCCTGTGTGCAGAGAGAAAAGACAACACCATGCCTATCTGTAAAGAGGAACTATCCAGACCAGAGGTACTTGTTTGTCGAATAAACCACTCTTGGTTATCAAACTCTCTTTCTGTTTCACTTTCTCTCACTACTTGGTGCTGTAATTCTGCTCTTAACATCTTGTCATCACATCAAACACACAGTTCTGGCTGGGATCCAAAGAGTTGCTGGACCTGGCCAGGTGAGGTTTCAATAGACTCTTGCTGACCTAGGACCTGAATCGCAGTTTTAGTGACAAACTGGTAACACTGAGGCAAGTTTGCCTAAATAGATTCTTTCTCCCTGAACCCTTCCTCTCTCTGCCTTCTTTCAATACTTTATTTTTTTTCTTCTGGATTTCAGCTGGGCTATGCGCATACAAAAAATTACTTTTTGAAGTACAAAATAGGTGAATATAGTGACACATTTTCTCTTGGCATAGACACAATTGAGATAGAACAAAGTAATAATAATAGTGACAAAAAAAGAAGTAAAAATAACAGCAACAAAAACTGCAAGAGTATATTTGTCATTTTTTATTTCCCCTCAAAAACTGTCCCTAGCTACTTTGTGTGTTTCTGAAGTGTTCTTCTTACTCCACTTGCCTTGAAAATCCATTATGCAGGAGGCCTGAATAATCTTATTACAAAGATGCTCACTTGGTGTTGGGTATGTTTCACACAAATTAAAATTCTGTAGATTACAAAGGGGCAAGATGTATTTTTTTTAAACTTTTCAGTATGGACAAAAAAGCATTATGTACAATAATTAAAAGACATGTAATCCATCAGCATGCGCCTTCCATTTTCTATAAAATCATACAAAATTTCTTGTCACAGACCATGCCTGTTTAAAATCCACCCTGCCAATTTTTTAACTGTGGTCAATTAAACACTGCTCTGCCACGGGAGGGATACCATTTCTCACAGCGGCTCAGCCGACTGCGAAACAAAAGCAGACTGTCACAGACTTGTGGGTGTTTGACAACCTGCTCTGCACAGCTGCGCGCCGAGAATGCAGGACTGAGCACAGTTCAGTCCAGCTCCTGTGATACATAATTACTTTTATTCTGTTATAATAAAGATGTCATCCTCTCTGTAATTAAATCTGTGAATCATTAAATAGTCACTGCTTTACTATTTACAGAAGCAGTGAGTTTAATTTCTCATGATACTGTTCTCTGGAAGTATTTTGGTGATTTGACATATTTTAATTAACTCCAAAATGCTGCTTTTCTTTTATCAACTCTGACAGAGAGAAGTTCTTACATGTAGTAGAGTAGCAACTGCCTGGGACTGCAAGGGATCAGTGCTTATCTGTCCTGTATATTCTCAACATATCAAGATATCCATTTTATTTTTTACAGGCTATCAAAAATGACATCTGCTCAGGAAAAGCATACTTATTTTATCCTTCAGTTGTGGGTAGTTCTTCCCACCAGATCTCACCAAAGATTCAAAGCCTGTTTCTTTCATTTCTGAAAGACATCTGAAACGTAACTGAAGCCTTTAAACTAAGTCCATCCACCTATGGCAAAAGCAAGTCAAAGCTGAAGCTTCAAAACCATCTGATTGCAACATCAGCTCTCTGTTGCCACCCCAAATCAATGCCTGAAAATGGCCAGGGGTGGTCAAACAGTCTTTCTGGCTATGACCTCAGCAAGAAAGCTGATGGTGCAAGCATGTACAGGGCACTTAGCCAGGCTTGCAAGCACAGATGAGTCTATCATGCACATCTGACCACAGCTAAGGTAACATGTAAGCACAAATTAAATGTAATGTTTAGGTCAAACAGAGATACAGTAACCATCCCCTGCTGCCTCAATCTCTCCCTCTTAAAAGAGGTTTTGTGGTTAATGACTGACTGTGGATTGTCTTGGTCACAGAAACTGAGGTTGATTTGGAGTGACAGCAAATCCGAGGAGATGAAAGCCGTATCCCAGTAACACTCCATCTCCATTTATCCCTCCATTTATCCATGCCTCAGCATGCAAATATTTTGCTCTCCCTGGATTTAAAGTCCATCACCTTGTAGGAATGCATTTAGCTTTCTTACAGTAGGAAACTGCTGTGGGGTTCCCAGCGTGGGCAGTGCTGCAAGCTACAGGAGATGCTCTGGAGTGCTACAGACACTGTTCTTGGGCAGCCGAGTGCCCCCTCCTGCGTGTGGGAGCGCAAACAGAACTGGGGGACTGCTTTAACCACTGCCTCAGGGCACTGTGGTCCCTACAATACGAAATCAGGGTGCTTAAATGCCAGTTACTGTAATTGGAAAAAAGTGGCTTTCACTCAAACATCACACTTTCTTAAATACTAGGCCACTTTTAGTGGTAAGTGTCCCCATTTCCGTTGCTAATAATAGATATTAGAACAGGAGCTCTAAAATAAAACTCATAAGTCAGTAACTGCACATCTGAGAAATGTTGTTTCTGTATCATGTAGCAGTACACAAGGCAAAGGGGACTCAGTGCTACCCAGCCTCGTACAGCAGCACGATTCAGGGTGCAATGACCAGATTCTGCCCAAAAATGCCAATGTTGTGCCTCATCCTACAGCCAAGAGATGCCCACAGCATCCATTCCCAAGGCTTTCCTTTGCTAAGGGCCACTGAGAAGATGCCTGCTCCTGGCAGAGTAGCCCAGCACATGGCTGTCTTGGAATTGTTGCTACTTCAAGAGCTAAAGCCCTTTGGCAGGGATACCATGAAGACCACGAATGCTACATGCCCAAGTAACTAATGCAGAAACAAAGGAACAGGAAGAAATTTCAAAAAAGGGCTTTGACCTTCTCTCTGCTCCTGTCCTCACCAAAAGGGTGACACCTCACCAAAAGCAAACACCAAAAAAAAAATCCAAACAGCTAAAATCCTTTCTTCTTCTAAACCAGCTTGTGATGAAAAATTGTTACCATTGAGGACCAAATCCTCATGGTGTTTTTGCATTGTTTTCAATACAAGGAGGAGCAGCAGCTGTGGTGCAGTCGAAACCACACATCAAGATATATTAGACCAGAACATCCCTTCCTCCTGCTTCATCAGCTGTTTTAAATGTTTCTGAATAATGCTCATGGGCTGCTCTGACTCTGAAGCAGACAGAGAGAGCACAATTTGGCATGTGGCAAACTGGCTTGCTGATGTTGCAATGAGTTTCCCTTACTCTTGAGGCCTAGTTGCGAACAGTGAAAAACAGTAGTTTAATTTAGTGGAACATGTGTTTACAGTTTCTATTTCTTTATCACCAAGGAATAATTCAATAAAATTAAACCAAGGTTTTTCACCCTTTTAGACCCTGGAAATTACATTTAGGTGCTTATTTAAGTGCTTTGCTGCACCTACAAATTTCACTTTAGTCAAGCTACAGGTGCTCAAAATATATGTACCCCTGGATTCCCCCATTCCATTTGGACGCTTCCTCCCTTCCCACTGCAGCCATTTGTGCACATGTGTAACAGGACTGGAGTTAAGTCAGAAGGGCTGTATTAAGCACTTAAGTGCTTAAGCTAGACTGTGTTAGGCTTAAGCACAAACAAGACTGTGTCAGACTTAGGAGAGAAGGGGTTTTGACAAGAATATAAGAATGTACCAATCTAATTTAAATTGATAGCATCCCTTCCCACTCTTCTTCTCCCCATTGCAGAGAGTGATCCAGCTCTCACACAAAAAGGTTTGGAGTTTCTTTTTGCCCAAGGTCCCTTCTATTTTTGTAGAAAATGTTGTTCAATAATGTAAAAGGGTTTTGTAAATAAGGCCAGAACAAAAAATTTCCTTTTCCTAAATATCAGTCATAGGGATCCAGATTACAGTGAGTGCAATTTGAACCTGTTCATCCCTATCAAACACTAATAAATGCTAGACAGTTTTGCTAGCTGCTCCTGACAGCCACAAAATGCCAGATCAAGGACATAAAAGCTAACAGAAACAAAATGCACCCATGCATTTCATGGATCTAGGGAAGAAACTAAGTGCTGCTAGGAAAATGGGATTACAATTAATCTTTCCAGCTTCTCTAAATTTCATTTCACATCTTGGGATTAATCTGCTTTACAAAATTTTCCAAATTCTTGATTTCTCTAGAATTTTAACTTTTATTATCTCCTACAGCTTTTTTTTTTTTTCAGGAGAAAATGTTTATATTTACAATTAAAAATGGTACATCAAACTCTCAAACATTGTTAATGACTGCAGTGAGGTATTTTGTTCAGTCACGTTAATTAAACTTGGTTCTCATTTCACCAGCTTCTGACAGAAACAGTATCTGGAATCTACATATGTTTTTTGAGACTACCATGAAGAAGAAAGATTGTCCAAAACCTGGAGTATTGCCTTGCATTTCAGATGACACAGATTCAGGTCCCCAAAGCACACAGGATTCAGACAGGTTGACACTAAGGTATTCCAGGAGGGGACTTACTGTCGAAACTAAGAAAAAAAATATTTAGACTTCAGCTGACAACACTGGCCTTCCTAATTGACTCTTGACAGGCTATTCTGTAGTTTTTCAGACAGATGAAAAGAAGACTTCAAATGAGCATTTGCACAGGTTAGGTTGTTCACCAATCTTCCAGGGAACACTTTTACAGCAATTTCGTTGGGTGAGATCCCGTATAACTACCTCACATATTTGTTTTGCAAGCATCTTGTCATATGCTGGTTTTAAGTAAAAAAGAACAAGTGTATTTTGGACAAGATTTGCCTTCCTATAATTTAACAATTATTTTACATGAGATCATGGGAGCACTTTCCTCTCAACTCATAGAATCACAGAAACATAGAATGGTTTGGGTTGGAAGGGACCTTAAAAATCATCTAGTTCCAACCTCCCTGACATGAGCATTGGTAGCTTCGACTAGAGCAGGTTGCTCAAAGCCCCATTCAGCTTGGCCTTGAACACTTCCAGGGATGGGGCATCCACAGTATCTCTGGGAAATGTGCAGCTGTGCCTCACCACCCTCATGGTGAAGAATTTCCTCCTTAGATCTAATCTGAACACACTTCTTTTAGTTTACAGGGCATTCCCTGCTATGCTATCACTACATGCCGTAGTCAAAAGTCCCTCCAGCTCTCTTGTATTCCCTCTAGGCACTGGAAGATGCTGGAAGTTCTCTTCTCCAGACTGAACAGACCCATGTCTCTCAGCCTGTCTTAATAGAAGTGCTCCAGCCCTCTGAGCATCTTCTTGGTCTCCTCTGGACTTGCTCCAACAGGTCCATGTCCTTCTTACATTGGGGCCCCCAGAGGTGGATGCAGCACTGCAGGTGGGTCTCACCTGTACTGAGTAGAGGGGCAGAATTCCCTCCCTCACCCTGCTGCCCACGTTGCTTTGGATGCAGCCCAGGACATGGTTGGCTTTATGAGCTGCAATTGCACATTGTCAGGAGATGTTGAGCTTCTCATGAGCCAACAGCCCCAAGTCCTTCTCCCCAGGGCTGCTCTCAATATATGGTCTCTCTCCCCATGCTGCCCCACTCAGCCTGCATGTGTGCTTGGGATTGCCCCAACCCACAAGCAGGACCTTGCACTTGGCCTTTCATTAGCTATTGAACTTCATGAGGTTCACATAGACCCACCTTTCAAGCCTGTCCAGGTCCCTCTGAATGGCATCCCTTCCCTGAAGTGTGTCAACTGCACCACACAGCTTGGTGTTGTTGGCAAAGTTGCTGAGGGTGCCCTCAATCCACTGTTCCAAAGATGTTAAAGAGCACTAGTCCTGATATTAATCCCTGAGGAACTCCACTTGTCACTAGTGTCCACCTGGACATCAAGACATTAAACATAACTATCAGAGTGTGATTTCTCCTTGGAGAAAGTTGTATGTTTCTTATTGTTTGGGAAAGGCTTTTTTAATTCAAAACAAAGTGATGTGTTTTGTCAGTCTCCCAGGTCCAGATCCCCAACCATAACGGGCAAGTTACACTACCATCCATGCATTTGCACCCTTAAAAAGGCATCAAGTAAGCCAGCCCATACTGACTGATCAAGCACAAGGTAAACAGAGGGAGGTATATTGATCAGTAAGAGAGAGTTAAGAGCAAAGAATGGGGAAAAAACCCCAAAGTTAACAGCTTGCAGTGAAGGGAAATGGGATATATACTCTGTAAGACAAACTGTATCAATATTGGTCTGCAAAAGACCCTCAAGTCAGTTTGAGAGTCATGTCTCTTTTATCCTTAACTAAGAAATGATTCCTTTAAGTGTCTCTTCTATTTTCAGCATGTTCAAGAGTTCTTTTGAAACCTACCTTGGAAGGCAGCCAACAAGTCTCTGCCACTGTGCAGAGGATCTGCAGCTGAATACCAATTGATTTTACTGTGTAGTACACTGAGGTTTGATCTATGCACCCAATGCAGAAGAGAGGAGAGACTGAACTCTAAGTAACTCGCTTTGATAAAGTGAACATCATGAAGTAGAAGATTGGGACTAGTTGATATGAATTATCTTTGCCATCCAAATGGCACAACACAGACATCCTGACAGAGCTCTGGGAGACGGGGTATCTTCTGTTCGCCTGATAGTTATAGTGTAGCTCAAACCAGCAAAAGAATTTTGTCTTCCACAATAGGAGGGCTGCAATATATAACAGATTGTGGAAAAGTTCCTATGAAACGTAGGAAACAGTGGACTGTAGATAAGGAACAGAGTAGAAAGTCCTTCAGCTACCTTTGCTTCTTCAGTTTATCATGGAAATTTTCTTGTATGAACAGCCAGCTCACCTTCTAATGGTGCTAACTGTCATCTAAGATATAAATGAGCCATGCTGAGACCTCTAGGCATCTTCTCCTTTTGTAAGATCAAGACTTTCTGAAAGACTTCTGCCAATTCATACAGAGACAGGTATCACTCAGCCATTTTCAACCACAGAGCAAGAGGAAACACAACTATGCATTCTTTTTCCACTGTATGTTCAATCTACGTATGAGCTACATAATGTCTTGCAGCCAGGGGTTTTCTATGAATAAAAATCCAAATGGAAAAGAGAACACAGGGAAGCAGATGGTCACTCTTAGGTCAACAAACCCAATCTAAGCTCACAGACCTTTTTGCACCTTGGTTTGGATATCTAAGCATAATATTTCTGCAGCTCGGAAGGGTGCGGAAGTGAGGAGCACAGAGAGGGGTGCAGCTGGAGCAAGGTGCACATAGACAAGCCCTGTTATCTTGAGGAAGTCTTAAACAAGAGTTTGACCATTCATTAATCATCATTAGTCTTTGCCAGGGACTTTGTAGTCTCTCAGATAAAGTTTGTTGTATGTTCTGCTAGTATTTGCTCCAAAATCACTAACATACAACTTCCAGTTATAGCATTGGTTGAGCCACGCTCTTATCTGCAATTATTTATGAGTCAGCAAAATCTGTTCGTCCTGGAATGTGCTCAGATAATAATTATCATTCTTGATTAGTTAAAAATCTGATGTGTAACTGTCTAAATGCAAACCATCATCCGTTTTGCCCCCAAAAAATGAGAGATGTAATAAAGAAGTTTGCAGAAATGCCCACAGACAATTTCGAACTCCAACCCCAAATATCTTGAAAAAAAAAAAAAAGAAAGAGAGAAAGATAAGAAGCTTTACTAAATTGGAAACCTTTAAAAACAAAATGGCAGTTTCAGCAAGCAGCTGACACAAGTTCCCAAGGAAAAGCAAAGAGCATTCTATCCTATTCTAGATCACTTCCAGAAATTCATAAAGTGAGACTCATGTTCATGCAACCCCAAGAATTTCCTTGCTCTTCATCATTCCAGTATGGCAGAGCATTAGGGCATTTTGTAGAAAATGAGTGGCTTACCTGTGCTTTCCTTTGGGTTTATCAGCAAATAGGATCTCTTCTTCTTTTTGAGGTTGCCTGAGGTACTTCCTAAGTCACGCAGGGGTTTCCCAGTGGCTCATCTCAAACCCCAGGCAATACTGTCCTGGAGAAAAGAATGGCGGAGAGCAGGTTCGTACGGAAGCCTTCTCCAAGCTCAAGACTGGTCCAACCCAACATGCAAAAACCTAGGCAAAAATGTAATATGCAGCCTGCATGCATGAACAAGGAGCTTCTGACTAAACTTAGACATAGAAAAGAAGCATACAAGCAGGGTAAGATCAACCAGGAGGAATGCACAGACACTGCTCAAAGTCACAGGTAAGGATTGAGAAAAGACGAAGCCTACCTGGAGTTGAATCTGGCAAGGAACAAGAAGAACAATAAGAAAAGTTTCTACAGCTCTATCAACAGCAGGAGAAAGACCACGGAAAATGTGTGCCCAGAGCTGAATGAGTTGAGGAACTTGGCGAAAAAGGGAAAAGTACTTCTGAATGCTTTCTTTGTTTCAGTATTAACTGGTAGAAGTGGCCTTTGGAAATCTCAGACCCTGAGAGCAGATAAAAAGTCTAGATAAGGCAAGACCCTTGATGGAGGGGGAAGAGGTCAGGTAACACTTACACTGGACATACGTAAGTCCGTGGGAACTAATAATAGCTGAGAAGCTGTTTGACGACATTGTGAAGCTGCTCTTGCCATGGTAGTCAGGACAACTGGGGGAATTTCCTAAGGACTGACAGAAAGCAAATGTCACTCCTATCTTCAAGAATAGCAAGAAGGAGAATCCAAAGTACAGTCAGCCTCAACTTGATCCTTGGGCAGGTGATGGAGCACTTCCAAATTTGTTAAGCACAAGTAAGTGACTGTGAGTTGTCAGCACGGATTTATGAAGGGAAAATCATGCCTGAGAGAGCAAAGAGAGCCTTCCCTAAAAAGGTGAGTATCTTCATGTATAAGGGGAGAGCAATGTGTCTTCTTCATTTTGATTCTACCAAAGCGAAGTCTCCGATAACTTAGTCACAAACAGATGAAGAATAGCCTAGACACACGGACAGTGAGGCGGGCAGAAAACTGTTATCAAGTACCAGGCTGAAAAGGTTATGGTCATCAGGACAATGTCCAGCTGGAGACCACACGTTATTGGTGCACCCCAGGGCCGATACTGGAGCCAAACTTCTCACCATCTTCATGAAAGACCCAGAAAATGGGACAGACTGCATCCTCAGCAGATTTTTAGGGGATTCAAAAATGGAAGGAGTGTTTGATGCACTGGAGGGTTGTGCTGCCATACAGAGAGACCTCAACAGGCTGGAGAGATGAGCCAACAGTAACAGGTTGAAATGCATCTTTGCAGAGGCAAGATGTTGAATATGAGCCAGAACTGGGCAGTTGTGGCAAAGAAAGTCCATAGCATAATGTGATGCTTTAGGTAGAGCATTGCCAGAAGGTCGAGGCAGGGAATACTCCCCTGCTACTCAGCATCTGGAGTGCTGGATCCAGTGCTGCGGTCCTCAACATGAGAAAGACTTATTGGAGTGAGTCTGGTAAAAGTCTACAAAAATTGTTCAAGAATTGGAGCACCTGCCGTACAAGGAGAGGTCAAGAGAGATGGGACAGTTCAGCCTGTAAAACAGAAAGCTCTGGGGCATCTTTTCAGTGTCTGTAAATACCTGATGGAGCGAAATAATGAAGATGCAGTCAAAGTCTTCTCGGTGATGGCCAGTTACAGAACAAGAGTCAATGGGTGCAAATAAAAGAAAAAGAAAATTCAATCTAAGCATAAAAGAAACCTTTTCTTTTTTACTTTGTGGAGAGTCAAACACTAGTGCATGTTTGCCAGACAGTCTGTGTTTGAATACTTTGGAGATACTCAGATTCTTACTGTACATGACCCTGGCCAACCTTTTCTGGTTGACCCTTCTTTGAGCAGAGGGTAGGACTAGACCATGTGCCGAAGTCCTACAGTTTATAACTCTGTAATTCTGTATGAAGTCATATTCACAGCACCAGTTTTTCAAGGCATTACATGGCTACCTCTAACAACTCAAGGCCAGGCAGTTTTCACAAGTACCTGTACAATACAAAACCTGCTGTGCCCTTGGAAAGTAGCAGGCTCACATTTCCCCAGACAGAGGAGGGAACTGAACCCAGCTTTTCCACATCCTATATGGTCTCGTAACAGATGGGCCAGAAGGTTAGTGCCAGTGCAGGAAATGAAACACAACAGAGTTTATTCCCAAGCCTATTTCTGGGTGCACTAAGAGCTTGTGTCCTTCTGAGTGGAAAAAGCTGGACTCTGGAGGGTGATGGAGCACAATGGGAAACAAGCTGTAGCTCTGCATTGCCCTCTGAACAAAACTGTATTTTCAAGAATAGTTCTGCTCTGGCCCCAGCAGTACATGAGGTACTCTAATGAGGTTTTCCAAGAGCTATTGTTTCTGCCAAGCTTCATTTCCTACATTTGCATATCCTGGCATTTACAATGCCTTGAAAATTAAGAAATTGAAAGTACTGCCCTTTGCAAATCTTAAATCAGGCTACACAAAACCAGCTTTCAGCCTGCAGATCACAGCACCTTCATGGACAGGAATAGCCAAAGACAAGTAGCACCCTGATGATTTAGAGGAGAGGCAAATCTGATGGGCTGCAAGGAAGAATCAGCTTGATGGGCTTTTGGATGCTGCTGAGCTAAGGGATGACAAACTGACTCTATAGCAGAGACACTAAAGGAGGTGGAGTAAGGAAAAGAGGGAAAGAGGTGGAGTAAGGAAAAGAGGAAAGTCTGCAGCATAGGCTGTAACCATATTGATGACTATGCAAAAAACTGCTGGTAGAGATTTCTGTAACCTTTTTCTCTTCTCTGGACATAGAAGGTAGAGGAAGGGCAAAAGGAAATGAATTTCTTCAGTTATAAATAAAAACAGAAAGGTAGCATGAAGATTACATTACTCCAATGTAAAATTAAATTATCTACCCTGCTCTTACTGAATAGGGTGTTCTGATATTGAGCCCTGACTCAGATTTTAAAAGCACCACGTACCAAAAAAAAAAAAAAGGAAATAGCAGTCAATGATTTTACAAGGTCATTATAAAAAGGCTTGGAAATACTATTAAGCTCCAAATGAAAACAAAGACGTAATTTAGAAGATTGCTTTTGTTTCTTGTTATGCTTTTAAATGGGTGCCAATGAGAAACCTCATCATGCACTGTGAGTGTTATAAAGGTGATAAGCAGGCCAGATGGACTCAGGTTACCCTGAGGCTTCTGCTGAACTTCACAGGTGCCTGTGAGTAAACCCTTCACTTTCCACAGACCTAGTAACACTTTACCTAAGCTTCATATGCACTTTTGACCACTGCTTTCCCAAGAGAATTTGGATGAGGTGAAGAGATTTTAAAGGAGCTCAGTGAGAATGATCAATTTGATTAGTCAGTTGTCCTCAAATATATGTGAATGAACTACAAATCAGATGAATTGTTGAACTATAGAATGTATCATAGAATGGTTTGAGTCAGAAGGGACCTCAATGATCACCTAGTTACAACCCTCTATGGCATGGGCAGGGGCACCTCCCACTAGACCAGGTTGCTCAAAACCCCATCCAGCCCAACCTTAAACACTGACAAGGATGGGGCAGACTCAATTTCTCTAAGCAACCTGTTCCACTATTCTCGTGGTAAAGAATTTTTTCCTAATATCTAATCTAAATCTACACTCTTAGATGATCTAAGTTGTCTTCATGTCCCCTATGGATATAAAAAACAATTATTTTTTCCCTTCCCCTCCAGGCATTTTCACATGCTACAAAATTTTAAAGTACCACTTAGTTCATAGTCCTGAGAGAAAGCTTCAAAATGCAATTCAGTAAACCAGACCTTAATTTCCTTGTGAGATCTTGTTCTGCGTGTTATCTGTATATGAACCATGAAAGAAGTCTGACATTCACCACTGCTAAACCAAGCAGCTGATACCAACAGACACAGCTTGATGCCACCAAATCCAGTGAATTCGGAGAACACACATAGTAAATATTTTTCTATTTTAAGTTATGATGCAAACGTTACTCAGATTGTTTTATCCAGTTCTCTGGCACCGTATTTTGATCTTTTCCACCTCGTCTTAACGGGTCAAGATTTATTTCACTACAAGGAGATTTAAGCTGTTACCAGACCCACAAGACAAATGTTCGTTAAGCTGCAGAAGCTTTAAGGCATGGCTATCTTCCATGGGCAAAAATGTGATCGGATGATGAATTATCCTGCTCAGGGGTTTGTGTTTGTTTTCACAGTGAATGCACTTTAAATTGCTGGTAAGAGAAGGTTTTGCTGAAGCAGATGGCTGACATTAACACACAGAATACAACTGCCACTGGTGGAAATTTTTGTCTTTAACTTTGTACTCTCTTCCTACATATATACATATAGGGTTTTTTTCCTCTTTAAGTAGCTGGAAGTTTTAACTCAAATAAGGTTTTTATTAAATAAATATTTTGAAAAGTTGCAGAGAAGTAACCCTAAGAAACTGTTACCATAGCTTTGGTTTTAACCTTCACTGCACAAAAAATTTGCCATAGCATCATTTTCCCTATGAAAGATTTAAATTACACCACAAAGTGGAAGGGCGCTGAGTTTTCAGAAAAAAACCTGGTTTTTTGTTCATTTTTTCCAACTCCATAATTAGATGGGGTTTTTTTATTATTTCCCCTTCACCTTCTTACAATCCCTTCATTGCCTGTGTTGGACACAGTTCATTTTCATTTCTCAGCCACAGCCTGGCCTGATGCCTCAGGTACATCCCCTTGGGCAGCTCACTGGCACCCTTGAAGTGCCTCCCAACGTTCCACAAAGGTTCATACTAAGACA
Source organism: Oreocharis arfaki (assembly GCA_013398015.1). Classification (NCBI taxonomy): domain Eukaryota; kingdom Metazoa; phylum Chordata; class Aves; order Passeriformes; family Paramythiidae; genus Oreocharis; species Oreocharis arfaki. The sequence goes on along the minus strand of VZRR01003432.1, from coordinate 99,051 downwards.
GTGTGAAGCAACTTCTGTCTCATTAAAAAGGCTGTTGTAAACAATAACGATGCAATTATTGTAACACAAAATCCTGTAATTATATATTTGCATGGTGTGTCTATTGAAGAATACCTGAAACCTTAAAAAATTGTCTTCTCGCCAGAAACGCTCTTTATGACCTGCCATCAGCTGGGTGCCTTTAGCGAACTGTTTTTAAGTTTCTCTACATGTCTCTTTCTTGCCTGGGTTATTTGGACTATACTCTCTTGATAGGAAAGGTTATCTCCTACTGTGCTATTTTTCAGTGGCTAGTGAGACAGCCACTTCTGTGTGCCACTAGGCTGAACTCTGTATTCACCTGCTGCTTGTCAAGGCACAGCTTACATGTTGAACTGCTACAGCACTGAAGCAGGTTCTTTGGTCTCTGTACCACAGGCACTCATAAAAACAAACAGAGGCTGAACTGTCCCCCACAGGGTTTGTGCTTTATGGCTCAATGCATCATTTTGACTAAACTGTTGACTGGAAAATATCTCTGAGCCTTCAAGATTCCCTTGACAAGCTTTTTAAAAAATAAACTAACTGGAACTCATGATCTTTTCTCTCAGTGCAAAGCTCTTCACTTTCAAATACAGCCTACAAAACAATATTAGAGGCTACTTTTTTAAGGTGAGATGTGCAATCAGCTGGGAGATGTCATTTATTTGATCAGGAGAGTTTGCATCCACCACCTACTACAGTCAGGTGCAAGCCTGAGAGTAGGTTATCTTTAGGATCCTATTTTAAAAGAGCTGGAATTCAACTCAGAATTTTGGACAGCTGTAGCTTTGGTAGAATCCTTACCCAGGAAAACATCTTGTAGTTTACCTAGCAGGAGCTAGAGTCCATGCCATGGCTTGTACCTGTACTAACTCCTATTCTCCATCCCACCCTTTTGTAATTCCTTTAAAATGAAAAGGGCACTCAGCTGCAATTGCCCCATGGAGCAAGACCTGATGAGGATATTACTACAAGAAGAAAGTGACCACAAGAAGGTGTCTCCATTCTTGAATGGGGGAAGAAGGGGACCTCATAGCTCGAAGAATTTCCTTACAGAATTTTGCTCCTGCAGTAGAGTAGGTGTGCTGATAGACAATACTTCAAAAGGCAGTCAGGCTAACAGCATTCGAAGATTCCTTTCACTAAACTTAGTAGAATTTATCTCAAGATTTGATTAGAAAGAAGGATAAATAGACCTTCTGCCCCTCATCATATCAATATGAGAGTCACAACACTCTCCATTGCTGTTTGTGGGTAGAGTTTGCCCTTACACTTGGTCATCAGTTTAACTATTTGCAGTCAATTAATTAATTCTTACATGACAGAAAAAAGAAGATAAGCAGTGCTATGTATTTGGAAAGAAAGGATTTGGATTTTTGTAGTTCCCAGGTACCTTGAGTCTTATCCAGAGCAGAAGGCAATTGCTTATGGTTTTATAGTCTGAACAGAGGTTTAAATATGACCAAAACAAGAAGACACTTTTATTTTACTTCCTCTGTTGTTTCCTAACAGTAGCATTTTCAAAAGGACTTATTTTTGTTCAGCAGCTCCAAGAACAGTGGAGACTCATTCACATTTCTTCTGCTCTTCAGTCATAGTACAGCATCTCCAGTGTTATGGAATGCCTTCTGTTAAGGCCTTTCCTGCCTTTTAGATCACTATTGCAAAAAAATAATGTCAGGGTGAATTTTTCCAAATGAAAAGCTGTTGCTGTGTCCTTAGAGCCACGAAAAGAAGGCCTGGATATCATATGCCACAATTGCAGTGTCAACCCCCAAACTGCAAGGAATCTTGTAAGAAAGAAAAAGGGGTGCTTTTAACTCCTGAAATGCCATGCTGTGGGTGAGAAGCACTCTCCAAACTATCTGGAGGGCTCCCAATTCCTCCCTATTCCTGGGAGAAAGAAAACGTGGGCCCTGCTTCATATAAACAGAAGAAAAAGCTAGTCTATTCCAGCAAGGAAGAGGAAATACAAAGCTGCAAAATACAGACAGACAAGGAAACAAAGGTAAAATGAGCAACCTTATGAGGTACCTGCCCCTTGTTGAGGTGTTCTTCGGACAATGGAATGAAGGAAGTTCTGCTCACTGTCAACCCTTCTGTATGTAGCTCCCTGGAAGAGGCCAGGGAGGGCAGCCAGTGACCACAGACAGGATTACTCCCATTTCACAGTGTTTCTCTGTCCTCTACATAGATCTTTTTTAAGGTCCTACCCGTGTTTAATCAGCTGTGTCCCTGGGATATTGGAAGCTATAGCAGGTGCATTGATAAAACTTAATGGAGACTTGCCTTCCTTTCCCTTCCCATTTAAATCCAGTATTAAACATCTCTTGTATATCCAGGCTGCTAATCCAATCCTTTGCCTGGACAGCTGCGTAACAGTGACTTGGGAAGACAAATGTCTGAATGTCCCCCCCTCCCTTTTATTCTTTCCCCAGCTCTATACGCTGGGCATGATGCAAAATGGTATGGAGTATCCCTGTGGTCAGTTGGGGTCAGCTGTCCCAGCTGTGTCCCCTCTCCTTGTGCACCCTCAGCAGAGAAGGCTTTGTCTCTGTGTAAGAATTGCTCAGCAATAATATAAACGTCCCTGTGTTACCAACACTGTTTCCAACACAAATCCAAGTCATAACTGCATAACAGCTACCAAGAAAAAAAAAAAATAACACTATCCCAGCCAAACTAGCACACCAGTTAACACTTTTTCCTTAAGTTTCCTTAAGTTAAGCCAAATATATATCTTCTCTAGAGCTCAGATAGGCATAGGAACATGGTGAAATTCACACATACTTCTGACAGCTAGGTAAACTTAGAGACAAGCCAGGAGAATGTAAAACCTTAAGAACAGTAAGACAGAAGCCAGACAATGTTTCTACATCTCTAAAACAGATAAAGTTTTGGAGATCATCTCCTGAAATTGACGTTATCCTTTAAATCTGCTTACAAAAGCAAAGAGAATGAGATTTCTCATGCCAAGACACACCGAAATTACATAGTGCCCAACAACTTAAAAAAAGAAAAACAGTTGTGTCTGAATTCTAGTCTCTTTAAAAGACTAAGCCCTGAAAATTCTGTGAGAAAACGCTACCAAATATCTGTGGGGTTTTTAGGCTTACCCTGGTCATTGCAGGCTGTTTCAAAGTAGCACATGTTAAAAACTGAGAGTAGGAAACAGAGGATTAGATCTTCCCTCAGCTCATTCCCACTGAGATGTCCTGGATAGGCAAGTAAAGAGAAATGAGCAGTTTCAGACAGGTACAGCTTCAAATCCATTGAAGATGGTACACCAGTCATCAGTACATGGCACTGGTTTGTCGCAGGTTGACACTAATAATCAGGCATGGACGCAGGTTTCATACACACGCCGAGGTCTCGGGCCAACGGGCAAAAGCCTGGCCCCTCATTTATTTTCACACTTATATACATGTGTACAGACAATCAACAATTGGATGAAGAGGTTAAGCCTCTCCAAATTGATAGGATATAAATTCAGTCTATCACCTTCTTCCGCTTCTGGAGAAGGAATGCAAAACAATTCTAAAAATACAGTCTAGAAAAGATTCGTTACAAAAACATGGGCATTGTTTATCTTACAACTTATGAGAAAGTCCTTCACTGCTAACGCGAACAAGGCATGCAGTGAAAAACTAAGGCAACACTGGTTCAGTCTTTCAAGTTTCTTCACTGTCTCCCCTCAAAATGAAAGAAAAAGACTTCCCATGGCTCACTGGGCTACTACCTTGGGATGTGAGGGTTTCTTTGTATATGTCAAGCCTGACCTGAGGGGTAGTGCAAGCAGAATGGTCACTTCACATCATTTGGGATTTTGAGTTGTCGCTTGTAGCTCACTTTTTTCAGTCACAGAAGTTGGCCTCAGGCTGATGACAGGTTTCCTGGACACCTTCTGTATGTCTTGGATATATATATATATAAAGTCATCTATTTCTCTTCCTTACAGAAGCATGAAATGCCTGTTTTTGTTACTAAAGAGTTCTGGTAGGCTTTAATCCATTAAAATGAACCTTGGACTTCCCACTGGAACATTCCATCTGTGTCCCACTGGTGGTCCATGGTGCATTGCACCAATGTTACTGGCAGAGCCATAGCTTTGACATTGGCTATTAGAGTAGTCACATTTTTGCTAGTGCGTTTAGCTGGTCCTTCTGCCACTTGCCCTCGACCTTGCCTCTTTCAGGTATAGAGGACTAAGACAACCATTTCTTATCTCAAGTCAAAACTCATTCCCTGAAGTAGAAAATGCAAGGACTCTTTCCTAGACTTAGGGTCTGGAAAACTGTAGAATTTCAGTTTGTCACTAAGTATCTTTGAAGAAACTTTGATCAAGTGTTCTTATCAGTCACTTTTTAGAATCATAGAGTCATAGAATGGTTTGGGTTGGAAGGGACCTTAAAGAACATCTAGTTCCAAATCTCCCACCATGGGCAGGGATGCCACTCACTAGCTCAGGTTGCTCAGGGTCCCGTCCAACCAGGCCTTGAACACTTCCAGGGATGGGTATCCAAAACCTTTGTTTTAGACATGGACACAATTTTTTCTGCCCTAAAATCCCACCACATTTAGATCAACAGCATTCAGATATTTTCTCTGTACTTTAACGGAAATTCTAACATGCAGTATCATAGTATCTCGCCCTGCAGCGAGACAGTGGCATCCAGGGGATCAATTTTACACAGCTCCAACCATGTGCTGAGAAAACTCATTCAGTTCACTGTAAAAGTGCCCTTTGAAATCAGGATTGAAAGCTCATGTCAAGACTCCCTGCACTTTCCCAGGCATCTGGGAAACCATAGGTGCTAACAAACTCTGGGTCATTGGAGCAGTTGTGCTGTTAACACACCGTTCGATGGGCTACATTAACTGAGCTACACAACAATTTCCAACATAACTACACCAGCAAAGCTCCTGCTGTGTCTAGCCACTCTCCTCAGCTGTTATCATTAACTTGTAGTTTGGGCTCACACCAGCCAACGCTCTTCCAGAGATATGCAGGACACAGTTTGTGGAATAACACAGGAACGGGACTGTACCCATTAAGGAGCAGAGGGGTTTTTATCCTGCTCTGGATGAAAGAGGACTTAGACATGTCACGCCTCTTGTTTTCAGGACCTGAGAGAGGATCCTGGTCCTTTTTATTTTAAGAATGAGACCGTGTGTACATGAGATCGTGTGTACATGTACAAAGCTTGGTACATTTTGTACCAAGTTTACTCAGTAAGAAAACAGCTACACAGCCCAACCTCAGTACTTCTGCAGCCAAAGAAGGTCATGCCATAAGGTACCTAGAAAAGGAGATTATTTTTCTCAAGAGAAGAACATCAGGAAAAACACACCTGACAGCCATTTCGCCCAGTCACACATCTCTGTTTATATCAGCTGAGGCTCTGCCCCATTTTACAAATTACATTTAAAAAATGAGAACTTCAAACATTTTTTCACTCATGACTGGCCATGTTTTATCATCCCTTTACCTTCTTTGTTCCAGAGGAGTTGTCTACAGTGTTTGGTATGCTCCACTTTCTCCCTCTCACTATGCAAAAACTATCCAAGACTGAACCTACTCTGGTTATTGGCACACCTACCCGGACAAAGAGGCCTTTTTTCCCCAAGTCTCTTTTGGAACCAAAACTGAAGTTTTATCAGCCACAGTCCAGGCCATTTTATTCCAAAATTGCATTAACAAAAGCTTTCTTGAAAGTGTCCTTTCATGTCCCTACATAGAATCATAGAATAGGCTGCTCTGGTAGGGACCTTGAAAGACAATTTCATCCAGTCCTTTGTGGGAAAGGCAGCCTAGTTGAGATTATCTAGTACCTTGTCCAATCATGCCTTGAAACCTCCAGCGAGATACATGAGATAAGCAGACCATGGTAAATGATCAAAATCTTTCCCCCATCCTTAAAAATAATCTAAATCCCATAAAGCAGCCTCAGGGAGGTTTCCCCACGGAAAAGCACTGGAAATCTGTTGTGATACACTGCAGGATCTCCCGAAGAGCTGCACTGCAATTCAAGGCTGGAGCAAGCCAGACCTTCATATCCTCTCTCTAGAACTGGTGGGTTTTTTTTCCACCACAGAAGCCCAGAACCATGGAAACACAAAATTACCACCTTCCCTTTGTTGTCTTTTAGCAGCAGCATAGATTCTGCCTAAATGTCTGCTTACACACAAATCTCCAGAAAAAGAACAGCAGCAAAATATTTATGACTCTCTGGTATAAAGTTAATTAGCCATTTGTCTGCCAATCTATAACTCCCTGTTTTAACACAATTTCTTTGGGTAATGATTTGGGACAGTATTAGCTGCAGAGCCCATAAGCCTTTTGTGAATTATCTGGGCTGCAAGCACTTAGCTAATATGCTTTACCTCTAACTCAGTTATGTCTCCATAGTAATTGCTGTTTACACAGTATGTTTGCTAACCCAGGATAATATTATTTTCATGTGATTCTTCAAAATTAAGCTAATATGACACCATGATTATTAATTTTCATTGAACTGCTATGAAAAGGCTATTAAGGTGCTGCTCATCAGCCTAATAGCAATAATATATATTCCTTTGCTCTCTCAGGATCTGAAGTGGACAAAATGGCCAATGATAATTGATGTTCTATTCAGACAAATAACTGAATGGGGCCAACTTTTAAATACAAGAGAAATCTAAAGTGATACAAGTGTTTTATTCATTACCAGAAGAGCTGGATCTCTGTCCAAGTGGCACTACTGAAAGGAAGACAGAAATCATGCTAGACTGCCTGCAGCAATGTGATATCCTGCTGGATCTGGCCTCTGTGGACAAAGAGCTGCACCATCTGAGGGCTGCTGAGGTCTGAGGTTCTGAGCACTCATTTGAAATAAAATACGCTCTACTGCAAAGAGGATCAGCTTGTGGCCTGACCTTACTGCTCAAGACTTTCTACCAGTCCAGAGCTGGAATAACTCTTGTCCAGAGGCAACATACTCCCTGCAAAAGTATAAATAGCTTGGACCTCCATCTGTCATCAGCTGGTTCAAGTTCAATGAAGATAATGGTAAATGGATTTATATCTGAGGATGACCTGGCCCTGGGCATCCTAGAAAGTTGCTCACATTCTATCCAAACACAACGAATTATCTGTTTTTCTCAGACATTTTGTTTGATATGGAGTGCCACTTTTGTGTTCACTCTGCCTTTAGATTAAAAGTTGGGGGGGCAAGGACACAAGGACTTTACCATCAGTCCAGGCGCATTGAAAGGGAATAAAACAGCTTAAATCGCTAAAGAACAAAATAAAACTGCAAGGGACAAGGCCCAAGTGACTGTGTTGAGAGTCTGGACACCACCTCAAGGGAGAGTTCCAGGGGTGGGACAAAAGAAGTCCCAGAGAGGGGACTGGTGTCACTTTCCTTATTTGTCTGGTGCTTCAACCACTCCTGAAACCGGAATGAGAGAAAGCTCCGGAAGTTCTTGTTTTCAACAAGCCACATATTTGAATGGAACTTCTCGAAATAATTTTATAGGTCAGGAAGATTGTTTATTTTGATCTTTGAAACAAGAGATTAGTCAACAGGATTTACTGCTGGTCAAGTTAGCTTCATCAGACATTGCTACCTTTATTTCCAGCCTTCACAAACAAGCAAACAGTAGTTTAATTTATGCACATTGATATATGTTTTTTATTTTTTAAATCTTGCCTAGAATTTCTGAAAGGATTGCCTACAGCCATTAAAGCTTGAAAAACAGCCCTTTTTGCATACGTATGTAGTACAAGAATAAAAAACTAAGTGCCTCAGTAAAAAGCATGGATCATTTTTATAGATTTTCAAAATGCAAGAACCTCAAAAACTATCTGCATAGGGCTCATTATATGTAAAGATACACAATAAATGCATTTGATTCGTTATTGCTATTTATTATTACATTCTTATTACTTATATTCATAGCAAATATTTTTCCTAGTCATACACTCTCTTTAATGTGTTTTTTCAAACCTAGCCAACTATTCCTTTTTTTTTAATAATACATTTTTAAATGTTTTTATTTATTTTTAAATAAAGGATTACGGTTTATAGTAGGCTCTGAAAGATGTGGTTTTACTTGGGCTATGGGACAGCTAAAGCAGTAGATTCAATAAGGGTAGAGTGATGAGATACCTACAAGAGTTCCCTCAGGGATGTCTAGGTACAGACCTGGTGCATGTCGAAGAAAAAGATCAGTTCATTTCATTTTATGATCTCTTTCCAGCTTCATTCTGTTTCCCTAGGTATGTAGTTAAATAGAAAAGGAATGTTGCATGACTTAATTTAAGGAAGTTATCACGTATTTGTCTCTAACATCAGCAAGGATGGAATAAGTTTACACCTCCTGGGGCGCACCTTTCCTGCAAACACCTGAATTCTCTACAGATTTTCCTTCTCGAGGTCTTTTCATGTAAGTAGATTTTCAGATTGTTTCTTTCCTCTTGTGACTTGACTTAGGCAAAGAGCATTTTCAGGTACTCAGAGGCTTCAACAATAGCACAGAGATTTCCTATTTATTTATTACCATTATAAGCACAGATACATAACCTCAACTCCCCTATCTTAACATCTTGCTTGACCCCTTTTCCTTATTTTAGGGGCTCTAACCCACAGTCTAAGAAATAATTAGCCCATCCGGGAACGACTGTCTAAGAAGCTGCACTTCGGAGTTTCGTCTCACATTGCATTCTCCTGCCAGCTCTGCCATGTAGAGTCCTAATACCAGCTCTCTGTGCTTTGAACACACATACATTACTACACTATTGGCTTTTCTTCCTCAGAAGAGTCACCACAGAAGAAAGCTTTTCAGACAGGGTTTTCTCAAAATTTAAGGAAAACTATAAAAACCCACTTCTTAATTTCTAGGAATCTAAAGCAGAGGTGAGACTAAAGCCTGGTTCTTCAAAATTGCATTTAAAAAAAGGAGAAAGAAGTTCACAACAAGTAATTCCCTTGTCACATTAGATGCTAGTTAAAATGCAGAGTGTGCAGCTCCAAAGTGTTGGCATTATTTGTAGTTTTTTCCTGTATGAATTCCCTTTAGGCAATTCATTGCGAAGCTTGGTACTCACTTTTTAAAATGCCATGCAGGTTTATGCTGCCATTACACTAAATGCTGCTATGCAGTTTGAAAAGCATACCTTGAAAGCATGAGAATTTCTGTCCTGCCAGATGCAAGCTAGCAGAAAATGCTACATCATCTTCCTAAATATCAATTATGCACTAGGCTGCCCTTGGAGACTGCAGCTGAGGTGGGTTATATGATCTCCGAGCCTTCCACCTCACAGGCAACTTTTTCAGCTAACAAGCCATTTGTGAAATGTTTGGGGGAAAGAGTCTGTCCTTTCGTCTTGTGGCAGTTGTATTTCAGTTCTGGAGGACCCTGTGCTTGCTGATGGGTGCCTGGCACGTGCTGAGGAAGATGATTTGATCCAGCTGCAAGGGAGAGACATGCCTCTCCACTTTCCAAAGGTGCTTAGGCAAGTGTCTAACCACTCTGGAGCAAGAAACTCTGCTTCAGCTTTGGGGAGGACACAAGCACACAGAAAATTTTCAGCTCAGGCTGGAAGGTGTGCAGTGATTTTAGAGTACTCACAAAATTAAATAGGAGTTGAGAAGTCTTTCTGTTTCTCTGCCATCAGTTTGGTCACGGACATCTGCCTTGTCTTCAGAAACCAGTCCAGCTCTCTGCAGTGCGGTCTCAAAGCATCTCTTTGCTTTGAAGTCAGACCCTGAGGGGAAGGGAGGTAAAAAAACCTGCAGAAAGAGGAGGTCATCTCTCTCCTTCTTTAGTAGCTCAGCACTAAGGGAACTTGCCTAGATTAGGATTGTGGTTATTATCCCAGTCTGTCTTCAGGGATTTGAAATTTTCGCCTTCTAGGCAACTGTTCTCATCACTGGGATAAACCTCACCTGCAGAATTTGCCAGAACCCTCCAGCAGATTGTTTCACTTTTACGGTACCATAAATGCACATTAAAGAAAGAAACTGTGTGATATAAATTTCACATTTGCTTCATCAGTAAATAAAACCTCTCTTTTTTCTTACCCCCCCCAGTAACCTTTAACACCCCCCCTCAGACCTTTCCACAAGGCAATAGCCTCATTCATTCTTCTCTATCTCATTAAATATCAAACTACTCTATTAAAGTGGAACAGTTTTTATAGACAGGATAGAAAAATTCCCCCTTTGGTGCACAGGGCTGTGGTTCAGGTTTCTGGTGATGCTATTTCCTATCCTCTGAGGCAGGCAAATATCAAAATCACATGTTCTCATTATTAGTCACTGGGAGGAGATGCCACAACCACCCCCTCTTGCAGCTGCAAGCCTGACCCAGTCTCCCAGTATGCATCCAAATCCTTATGAGGGAAATGGACTTCATAGGTACATTCCTCCAGCACTTGGTAGGCTCAGACATCTTCCTCTTTATGGGGCTCACTCCCTGGTGAGGTACCATATCCTCGCATATCCTCAGCTTCCACTAGATTAAAAGGCTGATGAAAGCAGCAGTGCAGTGCTTAGCAAGCTGCAGCATAATTCCCCTCGAAAACGTAAGTTCTGTCAGGATCCCTTTTCCATTTTTGTCTTACCAATGAAACCTGAAATCTGTTCTAAAAACACCCCAGGTTTTAGCAGACCTAATCAGTTGTCTGTTTCTGATATCTAATGCACCTGGTCCATTCCCTTTCCCCTTATCAGAGTGCTGCTCTGAATTCTTTCAAGTCCATAAATTTCTTGGAGGATACAGATGATTGCATAAAACCATCTGGGCTTGCCAGGTGGTATAATGTACATTAATCAGCTATAGAGAGCAGTTTCTTTATGACCATTGCCACTTACCAGCAAACTTTAGATTTGTCGTGTTTTACCAACTAAAATTTCTGTAATTCTCTTCCTTAATCCTAATTCTGAAAGGTCTACAGGCATATTCACAAAAACAACATGAAACACCAGGGTTAAAATTGCCAGTGAAATAGAAATTCATCTCCTTATGACTTTGTTGAGTCTGTAACACAAAATTTACACTATTGTTGTTCACCTACATCTTACTTGCTGTCTGCTATGTACAGCACTCCTTGAACAGGTATTTAATGGTTTGCTTTTTCTTCCCTCTGAAAGGTAAGCAGTCCCATGAATGCTTTGCTTTCAAATCACAGAGCACTTCAAACTAAAGAAAACTGGACTTCTGAGCTGAGTTTGAGCAGCTGGCAGATAGAAGAGACAGAGACAGCAGCAGCTTTCCTGGAGGGCAGCGTCGATAAAAAACAGAAAGCAAGCAGAGCAGGATATCGTATCCCAATAAACATACCCACGAAGAAAGATGAGCTAAGTTCCCGCTTCAGCCTGCCTCATACCTTCTTCTGCTTCAACCACTGCTTTGACCAGCAAAAGTCGAGAGCGTGGGCGCTACTGGTAGACAAATCTGCTGGGAATAATGCAAATCCAAAACAGGACATTCGTTATGGAAATCACGGAGCTACAAAGCTACTTGTATACAGGAGTGCTGCTACCACTCAGGCAAAAAGGTAGAACCTCTTGATTAGATAGATCTCTTGATTGCTGTTCTTGATTAGATACTTGGGGGGAGAAGGGGGTGGAAACAGCAAACTCCTTTGCTAAACCGAGGACAATCTGAGCTCTCCTTACACCAGCGTTTATGAACAGTCTGTTACCTAGCTATATCCCAGATATCCACAATACCTTACCTAATGCAAGGCAGTCATTTCTTGTTGTGGTCTGTAGGAAAATATCCCCCAATTTGTCTTTCTGCCATTTCTCTGAAAGAGCGAAATCTCAGAGGCAAAAAGGCGAGAGGACACCTTCTCAGCTCTCAGTATAGCTTGATCAAGGATGGCACACAACCTGCTTCAGCCTGTTTTGTTGCTGTCAGTATTCTGGGGTACATGTGCCAAAAACAGGCACACAAGCCTGCAGAAAATGTTGTGTGTGCCAGGGTGCTATGGCTAGGAGCATGTAAGCTGATATTCCTTGGTGGCCAGCTTCACACAGGCTTCAATTATGGCTGGTGATCTGTGTGCTCCATTTGTTCCAGCAGGGATCTGCTTACAAATTTATGGTGTTCAGGTTGCCATGGGAGGCAACCTAGAGTAAGGATATGGCCCACTGAGTACCCAGACCCCAATTTCCTCTCAACAAGGTCATTCTTGAAGGTATGTGCTATCCCTTATAACTCCATTAGAAACTTCCCTGTTTCGTTCACCTGCATGTGTGCTTTCTCCCAGAAAGGAATATGGAAGAATTATTCCTTTGAGAACTCATTCTGTTTGAAGAAATCTACAATTTCTGGCCATTTGAGCTGTATGTAACAGGCTGGAAATGTGAGAAATGGGAGCTTAAGATGATTTTCGCCACTAGAACCCCTTGGCTTCAGGGGCAACATGCTACTGAGAGTAAAATTTCTGCTTTGGGTGTTGTGTATACCTATTCTCTTGTGTGTGTGAGGGGTTTATTGTATGCTTTGATAGCCTTGAAGAAGACCGAACTCCTTTAATCTAATTTCAGACTAACTGAAACACCGTCAGTCCAGAGGCACAGTGAGAACTGGAATGTTTCTGAACTCCTCTCCTGCTGAGAACAGCAAAGGCTCGGCAAAGGTCTTCGCAAATTCCAAAAGGCAAGACGGTCTGCTTGAAAAGCAGCATTTGCTTGAGATATTGGTTTTGTTGTGAGTTTGTTGGTTTTTTGGGTTTTCTTTTTGATGCAGCAGACTAGAAAGAGACAAACTTTCCCAGAAGGGAAGTTTTGTCAACAGAAACAATATCTTTTATCAAACCAAATGCTACAGCTGGAAAAAAAGGCACATTTCAGGAGTGCAAAGAACTGAAGAAACTTTATGTACCTTAAAGCTTGCCATCTGCTCTAAATGTTTCCTTTCCCTATAATCCTTCTCTTGTTTATAACCTTGGAGCATCGTAAGTATGCAGAAATTTATATTTATTTGATATGACAAATCTCTGTGTAATAGAATAGCCAGTAGGCCTCTGGGAAGGAAGCCGATTTGATTTATAGAGAAAAAGTTAATGCTCTTTTTTTATTTATTTACAGAACTAACTTGGGCTCAGGTTCTAGCTATTTGCTTGACTGGCTGATATTTTGTAGTGGAGTGCTTGCTTTTTCTGTGTTATGAGAGTCAAGTCTACTCAAGGTTAGCATGATCTCTCACTGAAAGCTTTCCCACAAAAGTTGCTTTCTCACATGCAGCCAATTTTATGAAATCAACATTTTTCTGACCGAAAGGAAAAAAAATTTCATCCAGCTCTTAGTCTGTCTGTGGAGGCAGACAAAAAATAATTAATAATATAAAAAATAACAGAAAGCTGGAGAAAAAATAATGCTAGAAACAAAACATTATGATGTACATAATAGTTTCTGTCAGCCTGGACTTGGGAGTGGGAAGACAGATTTAATAAAAAGCAGAAAAACAGTTCTCATTAGTGAGCAGGCAATTTCCAGAATGAAGGGCTCTTGAAAATAGCTGTGAAGAGTTGACCCTGGCTGGACACCATGTGCCCATCAACATTGCTCTATCCCTCCTCAGCTCAGCAGGGAAAAAAATATAACAAAATTCTCATGGAATGAGATAAGGACAGGGAGAGGTCACTCACTGATTACCATCATGGGCAAAGCACTCAACTTTAACTCCATTTGTCACCAATAAAATCAGAGTAAGGTAATGAGAAATAAGTACTAGATCTTAAAAACATCTTTCTTAAAAACTCTTCCCCTCCAGCAGCTCAGGAGCACAGGGAGTGGGGGCTGTGGTTCATCACGCGTAGTCTCTGCTGCTCCTCCCTCCTCAGGAGGACGATTCCTCCCACTCTTCCCCTGCTCCAGCCTCTGCTCCCTCCCACAGGAGACAGTCTTCCACCAGCTGCTCCAGCGTGAGTCCCACGAGCTTCCCATGGAGTCACAGCCTCCTTTAAGTTTCCACTCACTCCAGCATGGGTCCCTCCAGGGGCTGCAGATGCATCTCTGCTCCACCATGGACCTCCAAGGGTGGCAGGGGCACAGCTGCCTCACCATGGGTTGCCCCGGGGGCTGCAGGGGAATCTCATCTCTGGTGCCTGGAGCACCTCCTACCCCTCCTTCTGCACTGACCTTGGGTCTGTTCTTGTCACATATTCTTGCTCCTCCCCTTTGCTGCTGCTGCCCAGAAGTTTGTCCCCTTTCTTACATCTTTTATTCCAGAGGTGCTTCCACCATTGCTGCTGGGCTCAGCCTTGGCCAGTGGTGGGTCGGTCCTGGATCTGGCTGGCATCAGACATGAGGGAAGCTTCCAGCAGCTCCTCACAGGAGACACTACTGCAGTCCCACGCTGCCAAAACCCAGTAGACTACCTGGTTTGAATTAAAAAGAGGGAAAGGGGGATTTGAATCAGATCACATTTATAGAGTTCTCTCATAAAGGATGTAATTGCATGAGGCTGCTGTAAGGTGGTGAGAAGTGTAAGAGAGTACTGTGTTATTTTAAAAATAGAGAAAAAAACCCACCAAACAGAAAAAGTGGGGTTTAACCCTTCAAATAACATCTTAATGAGACTCCAAGTTAACTCTAAGAATTTCCTTTTCCCTGTGGCTCTGAAGTACAATTACATGGTCTTTTCAAGAATTGAGAATATAAAAACTGCGCTGTCACACATTGTTCAGATACCTGTAGGGACTCTTTCCAGCTGTTGCCGAGTTTTCCCCGATGAGTCGCCTTCATAAATCGGCCTCATTTTTCATTTAACTTTTCACCTGTCTGATCATGACAATAAGCTGCATCTCTTTTTATAGCTGCTCCCAGGTGCCGCAAAGGTAGAACTGTACCTCTGACTGTGTGAGTAGTAGTTTAGGGGCCAGTTCATGTGACTAAACCTTCAATTCCAGGCAATTAATTTCAAAATTACTGTCATTAAAATGAGAATAAGGAATGAAAAAAGAAACATAGGTCAACCAGTGTAGAAATGCTGAAGAGTAAATAATTTCTTTGCAGACTGCAATATTTTAAACAACAATCTATACAGAACAGACCTCAGTCTTAAAATAGCATTTTAGCAATGATGTTTCAAAAGGAATGTAGAGGGGGATGTGCAAACCTGACCTGCTAATATCAAACCAGAACACAGCAGCCTCCTTTTTCAGCACTCCAGGAAAATACCACCCATACCAACAACATTAAAAATTGTTGGTCATAATGTGGTCAAGCTTTCTACACCTTCTGTTGGCAGCAGGGATGAATTTTTTCTCCCATCCCATTCTCCTCCCCATCCCAATCAGGCCATAAATCAATCCCACCTTTACCACCAGCTTCCAGATGAAGTGATGCACTTTATTGACTGGCACAACCAACAAAATGTAGCAGACAAGCACCAGAACCATAGCTGGAAAAGGCATCTCAGTGCCAGACCCATACACTGCCCACCAGGTCCAAGGATGACTGCATGAACTGCTCAGCTTTCACACAGATCTGCAGAACTGGGCATTCACTCAGCAGTTAAAACTGAGAGAGACAGAAATCTAAGATGCTTGCCTCCTCCACTGCTGAAGCAAGAGGTACAGTTAAATTCAAACTAATCAATCTCAGAAATCTAATTAAAAAGACTATAAACTGGTCTCATGCCTGCAGAAAGTGCTGTGAAATTAATATGGACTGATTCTGTCAAGAAGAGCCATGCTCACAGTAACCACTCAGCCCAGCTGCACAGGCAGCACTGTGGTTTCCCAGCAGGAGCAGGTCAGTAGTGGGGAGTTTGGAATGTCAGCAGCAGCTCTGTGGAGTACTGCACGTTTTGATATGTCCATGCAGTGCACAGAGCCTCTTCCCTTCTGAGGTCAGGCTGATTCCCTGACACATTTCACAAGAAATTCTCTAATTTCTGAAATCATTTTGGTCTGGTGTTTTCTTCAAGACAGACATCTGTATTTCTGGTATTGATTGGAAAAAGTTCCAGGAGATTTTTGAATGGGTACATATTTGCCACCCCTCCACTTTATTACTGCCTGAAATGTAAATGGGGAGAAATACCAGTCTGTCATATGGAGCCCTCTGAGGAACAAGACATCTCAGCTTATCTCTGCTCTCGACTCCTTATCATCTGGCACCCCACAGGCTGGAAGCCTTTTCTGTTATTCCAGTCTATTGTAGAGGATGCATCTTCATTATTATTTTGACATTTTATCTGCATTAGCCCCCTACAAGCTCAAACTGGCAAGTTCTTTCTGAGTATAAAAATATAGTATATGCATATGCTTATTTGCACATATAGATTTCTGTAAATATTGGTTTGGGGGTTTTTTTCTGTTTGTTTTTTTTTTAATTTCATAGGATTCATCCAACCTAACATTAGCCGGCAAGATACTTCTATAAGTTGTCTTTACAAGTAAGAGAGGGAGATAACAGCTTTTTCCATCCAAGCACAGGCTCCTGTTCAGCCCTCATTTATTCTCCATGGATTACAGGGAGAGCTGAGACAGCCAGCTCAGTTTATATGCCAGAATCTCAGACTGCTAGTGTGAAGTGCATCTCACTCTCTTCCTGGTAAAACTAATCTCAAAAACTGAAAAATCAACACTTACTAATTTTCTAATTTTTTAGCTGAATTGTATCTTCACTGGGCTTTTTTATTTTCTTTAGTGCAAGTCTAGGGATGCATACGGATAAGGATTCAATTTGGATGAGCTCTTTGCTTAAGCAGGAGCTTAGGTACTATTCCAACAGAGCCACAAGTACTTGCATAGCTGCAATAGGATGAATAGTGTCTCTTTAGCTAGAGCTGATGGAGACCAAGAACACTGTCTGACTGTTTTTAAAAACAGGCTGCAACCAAGAAAACAAAGCAGAATAGGCTTTACTCACCATTTCTATTAACAACACCTAATTCTAACCATCTTCAAAGTAATCATCAAGGTTGAAACGGCAGTTCAGGTTCTTTCTACACCTAACAGAGAGGTACAGGTATCTCCACGGGACATTTTTCCAGCACTAGTCTTAGGAAGAGGTGAAAGGGCCCTCAAACACATTTGCTTTTCTCCCTGAACTGAAGAAGGAGGCACAAAAGCTTCTTCAGACAAACCATCACATTTTTAAGTAGCTAAAGTTAGATAAGACAAATTTCAGTTGATTTAACTAGTAGGCATGGTCCATCAGTTACACTTTCATTACGAAAGTATTTACTTAATACCCTTAGTGCAGCATCTCATTAACTGGAATCCATTTAACCATTTAGGACCATCTGAGCAGCAACAAAAGGAGACATCAAATGTGACTGAATGGATTCAGTGGCAATAAAACTCAGAAAATGCCTCTGTGCAGCAGCCAGCCTGAGACAGTGGCACAGTCCTACTGTATTCAGCATCACAGCAACATCTCCCCTATGTTTCAGCAAGTAAAATTGGGATATTTTCGTATCAATGTATTCTACCTAGAAGTGAGAGTACATAAAAGAGCTGATGGTTGGAGCATGTTGCTCAACAATAACTTGCCTAACACAGAAGTATTGCTGTGTGGAATACTGCACAAAAATACCTAAGAAGTGGCTGCAGTTTCAAAAGACTGGAGAGAAATCTGCTCTTTTTGGGGAAACTGCGACATCTGCTGGTTTTTAATGACAAACCTAGAAATGCTTGATCATTACCGATTTCAGAAGAGGCACATTGTGTGAGGGCACATATGTGACTTTGGAGAGCCAAATGGTGGTGACAGCATTGCAATGCATTAAGATACAAGTTGAATTTTTGGAAACCCCGTGAAGTCATCAAGAATTAAAAAGAAATTGAGGATCAGCTTCACAAAAAGGCTTCACAAAACATCACGGATCATTGGAGTCTGACAGAATTACTCTCAAGATGTTGGAAGTCAATATTCAGAAAGAAAGTTTTAAGTTCCATTTTCTGTGTTTCCCATTGCTCTCCTACAATTGCACACATAAATATAATTCAACACTGCATTCAAAACATAAACTCTTCAGTTCTGCACTAAGAAGCAAAAACCTTGCAGGGAGAAGCAATAGAAACCAGCCAGTTGCTAGCAATTTTTACTAGTAGATATTCACTAATTAGGAAAACAATATCACAAAGCACTAGGAGTGCTGGCCTGTTCTCAGGTGCCTGTTTTTAAATAAATGCTGAAAACAGAACAATCATGAATGCAATCTTTAAAGATATGTTACTTTTTACAAGCAAGGAAGCATGAGTTTGACATGCTCTGAATTTCTCTGCAGAACTCTATTCACGGCTAAACACTTGCTCATCTCACAGCAACTGCTGCTTTATTTCAAACGTATGTGAAGTGCTCTATTCATAAACTCTGTGCACAATCATATTCATACATCACTTTTGGACATTTACAATGAAAGATGGCTCATAAAGACAAGAGGAAGTTGTATTTTTAAGTATGGAAATGAGCACTGAAAGTAAAAGTTTTCCCTTGCCCTTGAAGGCCAAAAGTCTGGACCCACTCTTCTCTGCTTAGAATTAAACTGAAGTAATGTTCAGTGCTTTAATGACCTCCAGAGTGCTTTATTATTGAAGTATAATATATAAGGCCAAAAGGAATCAGGTACATCCATGGTTGCAGGAAAACAGATTATTTTCTCATCCATTCAGGGTATAGTGAACAAGAAAAGTACGTTTGTCGCTGTCGGCAATGTGGCTGCAGCTGGGGTCCTTAAGGAACAGAAGGCTTTGCTGCAAAATCTGCTACTGTGTAACAGACCTCAGCAGCACTGATTTCTAAACCAGGAAATTACCAGAAGGCTGCAAAGAAGTAAATGTCTTCAACTGTATCTTTCAAGCATTCCAATAAATACATCAGCATATTCTTGACACAGACCAGATAAAACATAAAGTTGACAGTCACAGAGCACCATCACCTGAGACAACAAAACAGGGCTTTTTTCTGCATTCTTGTCAGCAGCTTGTTTTTTACAAAATCCCAACAACAGGAGGAGAAAACAAGGATGACTAGGAAAAAAAAACTCTTGAAAATGTCAGTACCCAGAATTACGCCCAGATGTTCAATAGGAAACCAGTCACTGGAAACCTGGAGCTGGCATCATCGTATTTTGATGCACAGCAGAAAGAACACTTTCAAGGAAGAACTGGCAAAGGACCAGCATCTGCTACCTGCTAATTAACACTTTAAACACAGCATTGCAGGTGGCTGAAACAGAACAATGCAAACCTGGAGCGTACTGGCACGCCGAACCTCGCTCCGCTGGGAGGGATCTTGCTCCCTCCCTCCTTACTGCAGAATCCATTCCAGAACCGCCTGCAGTCTTCTGCATTTGTCTGCTTCTTCATTGCCTTGACAGCCAGTATTACAGTTATTTAGATGTTGTGTAACTGTATTACTTAATGTTTGCACAGTGCTTTGAATATGTGAATTGCTATCCAGCTATTCAGTGTTATTATTTCCGTTAGGATGAACCATAAAAGCATATTGAAAAAGACGGTGCTTAAGTAGAATAACCTCCTTTAAAGAGGAATAGCAAATCCATCAGGTCTTGTCAAGATGTTCCACTACCCAAATATTTGAAATTATGTCTGCATTTGCAACACACACACACACACACACACGCACACATACATGTACACGCACTTTATTTTATATCAAAGATCATTATACTGGTTTAACTAGTCTTTGGGTTTATTACAATCAAAGAGAAAATATAAAATATGGATATAATAATGATTTGGTTAAGTAAAAATTTAATTGCATGTCTTAATGACAATATAATGAAAACTAACCTTGAAAATCAAGGTTAATGACATTCTTTGATGTTGCTCTCTCTCAAATTTGTATCTTGTACAGGTCAGACTTGTTTTATCGATTCAGAAAAATTAAGCAGAAAATGTGTACATTGTACAAATGTAATTATACTACTAACAGTTTAAGGACATAAATTGTAATGTGTATACTGGAACCAAAGTAAAATGACTTTTCTAATTCTAGGATAACTATTAAGAGTCATGCCTCTCAGCTTAAAACTAAGCATATGATGAATTGTACCAGTATGACTACAGTAGTATAGACTAATAATTTATGGTAGCTCAACTTTCCGTATCAAGAATTCTGTGGGTTTGAAAAGCTGCGTGTTCAATCAACTGGGAAAAAAAACAATACCAAAACCAACCAGTTTTCCAGCCATAAGGGCATAGATAACCCCAATCCTCCTGGAGAGTTCATCTCAGAGAGAAAGACTAGCCAGGCTAATGTTTCCTAACTTAAAAGTAATCAGGATGGAATTAATTGAAAAGACACTCCAAAGAAGACTGGTAATAGTTGTGGTGGATTTAAAAGCATCTATGTTTGCACCGAGGGATTTTTTATAAAGCATGGGAAAAAAAAGAACAAACTTAGTTGTTAGAAGCCAGTCCACTCCTTCCAGCTATAGCTTTTCATCTAACAAGAGTTATCCCTCTCTTTAGAATGCGTGCTCCATTTAGAAAGATTGATAGATTAATATTACTGAAGTGATAGCTTCAAAGAACATGTCACATCTGATGACAAGGTATGTTTTCCTTGAAAATGAAATCCAATGAAACATTTACTTTTTAACACACAATCTAAGGGTCTCAGTTCACATTTGTTGGTTCAGAGGAAGTCTGGAAGTACCCATAGGGTGAACATACTAACGAATTGCCAGGCAAGCTGGAGGTTGCGAAAAAAAAGTTGGACTTCATTAATACTTAGACCAATTTTTTTGGACTATAGGTTTAGAGAATAAATCAATGTTCAAGAAAAAGGATTAATCTGAGACTCATGTAGATGTCTCCATCCTTCTGAAGCAGTCACTAGAGTCTGTGTCACAGCTGACAAAGGAAAATGGACACATTTAGAGATCATTTATCCCAATGTAGATTGTAAAATGAAACAGACAGACCTCCATACGGCGAGACTGGAATGAATACTGACATTATGTGACTAGATTCCACATTGGCTCCAATATTGTAATCAGTAATTAATTGTGATAATTGCATGTCTAGAAGTGAAAACAAAATGTCTTGAACATTTTTGTGTTGTCTTCCTCTCACCACCTCAGGTAATAGAAAGAACAGCCCTAGAAGAGGAAAGGCAGAGACCTTAAATCCCTAAATGAAGCTGTCTTGATGGTTGAAGATTTATTCAGGAAATAGAAGCTGCAGTTTAACATCCCACCCCTGTTATTGCCCAGCTGTCCTCGCTTAGCTACTTGGCATTTCCCTAGGCCAAGAACCCTTGGGAAACTGCCCTGGCTAAGGAGAACAGAATGGTTTCTCCTCTTTCTTCATTTTGGAAGAAAATAGGGGAAAAATGCCCCTAAAGGTCAAAGCAAAAAAAGTTTAAAAAAACCTCAAATCCAAACAAACAAAAAGGAGCTCTGTAATGAGCAGAATCTTCAGATTTGCTCCTCCAGCCTCGCCTCTGAAGCTTCCCTTCGTCAGACCAGTGAGATGGCTCATACATAAACACCATTGCTGCCTCTGTCCTAGCCTCCTTTCAGCCTCCGTTTGGACCTTCTCCTCAGATCCCATTTCTCTCTGTTTGTTAGAGATGTTCATTTAACACATCCAGAATGAAATACAGAGTGCATCAAGCCTGTGTCACATTGAGGCTGTTTCCAGCCACCATTTTCACTCAGCTTTTTCCCTCTGCTTCCTGGACCTCACCATGTGTTTCTTCCCTAATCACTCTGTTGGCTTTGGGCATGGACTGGCTCTCACAAGCGATGTCCATATTGCTGAACAAATTAGTAGAATAGAGAAAACTCGAACCCTGGACCTATAAACATCCACATCACTTTTTGCTTATTCCTGATTCTTATCTTCCTTTCAGTAGCAGTGTAATTGTCAGCACAGTGACCATGAAATCCTTACTATGATAGTACAGATTGCTTCATAAGCTGTGCCTGCATAAATATTCAGTGATGCTTCTCCATGCAGGGACCTCTGAAGAGCTCATCCTTCCTTGCAGAGCCTTACACTTTCACTTCTAAATGAAACCCCCGACAGCCTTGCACATCTGCCTGAAGATCTCTGCACAACACAGGGTACATCGTGGTTTCTCCTATGGCTGAAGGTCACATCTCAGTCAGTTAAGGAAGAGCCTGTATGTTCTTCCAGATGCTTTTCATGCACAATTTCAAAGGGGCTGAGGTAACCTCTGTCTTTTCCTTGGACTAAATACTCTGAAACAGCAATAAGCTGTTGAAATTCAAGACATGTCTTCCATCAAAGAGATGACTTCACTGTGCTCAGAAAGGCTGTCTGGGGACAGCCAAAAAGGAGAAGTATATCACTGATCTTCTGGCACCTTTAGGAAGACTAATGAATCCATCATGGGAAGGTCAGAAAAGGCTGCACCACATCACTTCCCAGTCACTGCCACAGGAATACAGGAATTATTTTAATCTCAAAACTTCTCCTTCAGATTTTCAATTTAGCAGGCAGCTGCCTTTGGCAGGAACCATGCAAGAGAGGCTTGGGCTGAAATAATTTTACAGTGTGGAAGGATGGAGCAAAGCAAGCGGAGGGAGAGATGGAGGGAGAAGCTGTAGTACGTATAAAGTCACAGACTTTATTTCCTCCACACCTGTGATGGAAGGAAGTTAGAAGGCACATCCTTTTTGGAGAGAGAGTTCCTCTGAGAACAGATAATCGGAGAAAGCTGTCATTTATCAAGTCACTTTGGCTGTCACTGTGCTGCTATTAACTCTGACTCAGTTCCATCATTTCTGCATCAAATGATATTAACACCAGCCTTGTGGAAATTATTATTTCTTTGTTATATCAGAAAGTTATCAAATACGTGTTATTCCTTTTATCTAAATAGTTTCTGCTGTTTGGTTCAGAAGCAAGCAGGAAATAAAGGAAGCAGGAGAAAGACAGTCCTGAGAGCACAGAACTGAAAACGCAGGTGTTTCTTGTAGAGATGCTTATGTAGAGTGGGCAGGTATGAAAAAAGGTGTCATTTATCAAAGAGTATGAGTGGTCAAGCTGAAGATGCCCATTGCAGAGGCGTTGGACTAGATGACATTTAAAGGTTCCTTCCAACCCAAGCCATGCAAGTATTCTGTAATAGGTCAGGTGGTTCTGAAGCAACCCTGAGGTGGCACGTTCTGCAAAGCCCATTTTACTTTTAAGGTAAAATAAAGGAATGGTGTCCAATCACCCTTTTCTGCAAGATGTCACTGAGGAGAGTTGTGCATGTGCTTTCAGAGTAGCAAAATGTTCTCAACAGCAATATCCAACATTTTGGGGCTCAGTAAAGTAAAATACATTTTGCACTAGGTAACAGTAGGATTGGAATAAATATACCCATTTCTTCTCAGCGTGCCTGTGTGAGTTGAAGCATAAGATAGATTCTGCCTAGATTCCTGATCTGGAATGTATATTAAAACTGTTCAGATGTCTTCAGTAACAATATAAATTATAAGTCAATGATTGGCATAGAGAGCTTTAAAATCTTAACTCATAAAACAGATTATCTCAGCAATTAGCCTACAAATTTCAAAGTGAAGAATCATCCAGGTATTCTTCCACCTCCTGATAAGTTTAAGGTCCAAATAACATGACGAAGGATATTGGGGCTTTCTAGTGAGGCATAGGCAAAGTTCAGCTTGTTGAATGACAGCTCTGCAAGCTGTTTTTTACACTAGCTCTGCAGGAGAAAGTACTAGACAAGGTCATTTGGAAGATATGCATCAGCCAATCTCCTACCTGTGTCTGTTGCTGCTCAAAACATCTCACTGGGTTTACCATTCTTCACTTATTTCCTGTTCTTATTCCCCCACCCTAGTACTTCTCATTCAACCCTGTCTTTCAGCTACAAGAACCAGAGATTTTCAAATTCCAAAGTGCATCAGAAAGCTGCAATTGTGCAGCGCTGCCTAGGACTTCTGCCAGTGCAAAAGAAATCAGATTCTGTTTGAATAGCTGCTGAAGGAGAAATACAGTCCTTTATCACACAGAAACTCGCTAAGCTCTCTCCTGGCCACCCACTGGTTTACATTCCATGTTGTGTCATTAATCTTGTCTTCTGGAAACACTCAGAAAGTAGCAAGAGTGAATTCCACAGTATCCAAAGGAATTTTACAGACAAACAATTGACCCGTTATTAGTGAGGATGGCATGGAGCTTCACATCCCACCCGACATGTGGTTGTCAGCAGCTCTGAGCAAGAGGGCAGCTGCAGTCTTTTTCTTTGGGCCTGGCACACCATGTCCTCTCTGGGAGTCCTGAGCCCTCCTTTGCCCCTGAAAGCAATCATTTCACTTCTGTCAGATAGTTAGGATGAGAAAATCATTAGGAATACTGTAGGTGTTTCACCACATATTTGGTTTTTGTGGGATACTTCCGCATAGAGGGAAAAACATGGCTTAACATAGAATTTGTAAAGGAAGGTTATATAACCTTCCTACGTATATAACAGTTCATTTTATCTATTTTCAGGCTTAAGAGAAATACTTTCGTTCCTCATCATTCATGTCTCTGTATAAATTTGTCAGTGGGAATGTGACAGTGTCACTCACTCAAAGGCAGCACTATCTCAAGGCATATTTTGCAAGTGTTACATCCCTGAATAAATAAGTACCTGACAACACCCCACCCTTAGAGAGGTCACTCACTGTGTAGAAGCAGAGATGGCCTCCAATGCAATCAGTTGTCCAAGGACTTTTCCAGAAATAAATCTCACAGAGCCCTGACAATGCTTGGTGCTGTACAGCTGAGGCCTAAGATGTGGTCTCTGTCTAAAAATGTTAGGGAACTTTGAAGTAAAATGTGTGTTCAACACTTAATGCTTCATAGTTTCAGAAAATCTTGAGCTCTACGGTATATTTTCCTATTTTATTTTGAATGTATTTAGTTTATTTTATGGCTGTTGTTTGGTATATGTGTGTATGCACATATAGATATATACAGTATATATATATATATATATACATGAGTGTATATATATAGTGTGTGTGTGTTGGTACTGACTACTTATTTACTGAGAAACCTTCCTGAGCATGTTATGATTTTAGCAAAGCCTGTTAAAGAAAAACAAAAAGATGGAGACACAAAATCTCAGGTCAAAGAATTTGCTTTGGTAGAATTAAAGGACAGGGAGTAGATTATTATGAAGACTGGAAACAGAATTTAAAATAATATAGAAAGAAAAGGATGGAAAATTAGATTTTTGGGCTAAATGTGTTGTCTCCTTTTCTTTAAAGGCTACCAGAGAAGTTCACAAGATGGATAGCTTATACTTCAGACAGTAATACTTTCTACAGTCTCTCCAAAACATACCTCTATCCCGAAGTGTATCTGTTCTCCCTCTATTATCCTAATATGAAGCAAAGTTGATTCTGACTGCATGAGTAGAAAATTACTGTAGTGAAAATCTCCAGTGACAGTAAAATAGCAACCTTTAAGTGCCTCAACATATTAGTAAACTCAACATTTTCATTTTCTCACGGATTTGAATTGGTCTCTTTGCCATTACTTGTGTTAAAAGAGCTTCATGGTAGTTTTTCAAGGCAAAAAATGGGTCCATGAGTACTGTTAGTCCATAACCCCAACATGGAAACACTGAAAGAGATTTCTGAAATGGCCACATTCCTGCTCAAGGAACTAGGAGAATTAAGACCATAATCCAGGGCGCAGATGATTCTCAGTTCTGATAAAGATGTAATTTCCATGTTCCTTTCTCCTCTGGTGATCTTAGAACATTTTTAAGGCGGGAGTGCCACTCCCCTCTCCACCTTTTATACATCTGGCCACAGTTTAGGGCAGTTTTGCAGAAAGCTAGTCTGCCTGTTTCTAAGTCAGAGCGTATCTCCATGTCCTTTCATGATTATTTAAGGGAGGGGAACAACACTTTCTGTATCTTATCCTGGTCCACTTAGTTACAACCTAAGTATCCAGAAAGAGAAAGCTGTTGGTATAGCTAAACTGCATACAGCAGTAGATATGAACTAGCTCTACTAGAAAGATACTCTTGTGAAATTCCTTCCTCCCAAGTTGCTCTTTTGCCCAGAACTGATTTACATAAAATTGGAAAATAATCTGGGGAGAGACTACATAAACATTATGTTTAAAAGCTTTATCTTTGTTGATGGTGAATTCAAAACTTTAAGTAGTATTTGGCTTATACATTTGATAAGAGCATTAATGGAAGGACCTTTCACATAATGTATTTGAATAACAAAGAGAGAAATGAGGCATTTACAGGGCAAACAATAGTACACATTTTTCCCTGTACTTACTGTATTTTTAACATTTTCTATCATTGTTTGTAAAACTCACAGTAGCAGGGCTGTTTCGACAGTTGAACTTTACTCAATGACTTTGTCAACTTCATTGTCTTTCAGCATTATTCAAATATCCTCAATTAATTTTAGAGTAATGAGAATTTTGGAAAGCAAAGATTGTAGTGAATATTTGATGAAGTAATGGTATGTCAACAGTCTAAGCATGGCTTGATTATGGAAATGAAATTTGGGTAGGGAATTAAACTATTAAAGCAGAAAATGTCTAATTAAATGGAAACCATGCATTAAACTTCACTTATTCTCTGCATAAGAATCCTTTTTCAAGTTCTATTTAAGTAGTATTATACAGCAACATATAAATAAAAATCGAATACAACCTTCAAATTATAAAAGGCATTCCACTTTTAACAGGAAATAGCAGCCCATTTTAACAGAAAAAAACAGCCTATGTGAGCAATTTCCATTAACTGAAACAAATATTTTCACTATCAAAATGTATTTGATGTTGTATGTTCAGCATATGGAACACAGAACTGATTTCAAGGAAAAAGTAAAAACAATAAGAAAATGCATTCACAATTGTAGGAAGTATTTACGCGTCTTCTAGATAGTAGAGGAAATGCTGTCATCTCCTGGATGTTTCATAAACACTAGCATGCATATTCATATTTCATAAAGCTTGTACCCAAAAGCTGATCATCTGCTTGTTATTTACTGAATGTCACTTTCTCAGTTAACACTTTTCAATAGTTCTGCCCCAAATCAGAAACAATTGCACATGATTTGCATTTACAAAAGATCATGGATAGAAGAAAGTCAGTCTGCACATAGCACAGGGACTGATGGCAATGCTTGCCAGCCCCTACTGCCAGTGACAGGGAGGACAGATTGGTCACCTTATTTTCCAGCAGAAGATCATAGAATCATAGAACTGTAGGATCATAGAATCCTAGAATGGTTTGGGTTAGAAGGCACCTTAAAAATCATCTCATTCCAGCACCCCTGCCACGGGCAGGGATACCTTTCACCAGAGCAGGTTGTTTGCAGCCCCATCCAGCCTGGCCTCGAACACTCCCAGGGATGGGGAATCCAAAACTTCTCTGGGCAACCTGTGTCAGTGCCTCACCACTCTCTGACAGATTCCTCCTGATAGGCGTTGCACCCTCCTATATTTAGGCTCTTTTATCCTGATGCCCAGCTTCGTCCTCAAATAAGACAAACAATTCAAATGTGATATCAGCAGTCCTGGTGTCGCTGTAACGCCTCAGAGCCCGAACCACAGTGTAGGATGGTGGTGTGACTAATTAAACAAAGAACAGAGACAGGTTTCCTGTCTCGTCCTCATAACTGTGATCACTGAAAGAAAAACACAGGGATAGTTTATTTGGTTTGGAATAATTTTTCCAAGAATAGAGAACCTTGGTTCACATTTGGTAAGTGATTTCAGGTATAAGATAAAAAAGATACCTGGGGAAAAAAAAGAAAATTTTTAATTTCTTCATCTTTAGATTAAGAAATCTGATTTTTTTTCAATTCAAAACCCCTTTAAAAAATTCTAGTTTTGTTACTATGGGTAATTTTATTCTCAAGTGGGAAACCTGACTGCTTGAATATCAAAGTGAAAAATCTGTTAGAATTCCATATTTATAGTCTACTTACAATCTACCAACCACACAAGCCACAACAACTAACTAAAGATGGGAGACACAGGTAGTCTAAGCAATTCCAGCTTCCTAGCAGTTTGAATTCTGCTAAGCTATTTCCAAGCATGCACAAGAGTGACTGAGAAGATCTTAAGAATGAGACCTCTGACCAAGTCATGAATATGTCCTTCCTGACACACCTGAGGGAGAGTGCAGAGGAATTTGCTTGAAAATTAAATGCTAGCTGCAAAAAGCTCTTATATTTTTAAGTTCAATCAGTTTCTCACTGGTTGTTTGGTAATTTCATGCGTTATCCTAAATGGCCTGACAATACTATATTCCGATAAAAACTACCTGGAACACATGCCACAGTACACACAGAAACAAAAACTGATAGCAAATTCTTCTCAGAGCACCTGTAAAGTCAGGAACATGAATAACTAGACCTCAGAATAGCACAAATATTTTTAAAATTGTTCTAGCTGGCTAGCATAAATACCCATGTCACCCCAAACCAATTTTTCCAGTGGAGTTTGCATCTCCAGACCAACACTAAAGTGCTGAGTACAGCCAACGCATTTGGGGCATCAGGGAATTTAAAGACTGAGAAAAGCTATTGAGGAGAGAAAATAATGGTGGTTAATACCAAATGAGATCAAAAGAAACCCATCAGTATGAAATGGGCTGTGTAGAATATCTCCCAGTATAGCAATTGCATTAATGAACATGCAGTTTCATGAAGCCAAGTTGTTACAGACACTGGACTGTGACACTAACTACACCCTGTGAAATACAAACAACTCATGGACAGAGAAAAGCTGCTCCAAATCCTGCATTTAGCTAACACGTATATGTGGATTCACCAGGAAGATAATGGTGTGAGTTTCCTTTCTGCCCAGGTTCTGACACAGGAGAGTTAACATGCACGGATCAACAAGAAAAGGGGGCAGTGAAGTAACATCATGATGGATTAAAATACCTTTGCTAATGTGAGGAAGAGTTCTTCAGCTCTGGAGCAGAAAGCCAGGTTACCCATGCATGATCCAGGACATCTTATGATGGTAAAAGGTGCTGAGCACAGGCAATTCAGACCTAGGAATCAGCTAGAAACAGATAGGAACTGCAATTCATTCTCTGTGAGCTGTAAGAGATTTTCTGACTCTAACATCTCTGTACATGGCCCATTCTACGTCTGTAAAACAAACCAAATCTATCCAGAACTACTTCTGTGAGTGTAACACACTTCCAGCAGCACATGGCTGGAAGTTGTTACAGCTGCATGGCTCCAGCATAGCCAGACTCAGAGCTCTTCTGAGAGCACTGAGGAAAGATTTCTATTCCCTTAGATTCTTCTGTAGTGACTCCTCTAAGTCCCAACAGACCTTCGGTCTTGCCCATTAGAGACTTTCAAATGTCTTCTGAGATTATAGGATAGGACGGGGGGAATGGTTTTAAACCAAAAGAGGATCGATTTAGATTAGATATGAGGAAGAGCTCTTTTATAATGAGGCTGGCACAGAGTGCCCAGAGAATGCTGGATGTGCCATCCCTGAAAACATTCAAGGTTGAGCTGGACTGGGTTTGGAGTAACCTGTTCTAGTTGAAGATGTCTCTGCTCACGGCAGGGGAGTTGAACCACATGGACTTTAAAGGTCTCTTCCAACCCAAACTGGTTTATGATTCTACGGTTCTACAATGCTGCAGATCTGTTTTCAGCTGTTTGAGCTCAACGAGTACACAACAATATCACCATCAGAACGACAGGATATTCAGGACGAGGAGTCAAGATAGAAGAGATCAGGCAAAAAGAAGCAAGGATTTCTCTATAGTTACTCTGGCACAATTCATTTTGACCTAAGGCCACAATTTTCTACTTTTCTTATTATACTACTTTTGCTGGTTATTTTTGTGGAACAAATTTCTTCCTTGCCCATTCAAATAATTGGCAATGTATAAGTAGACTCCATGTCCATTCCATTCTCCATTTTGGAAAGGAACACATCATCTGCTTGCTCTTTGCATTGCAACAAAAATGCTGTAGGAAAATGCAAAGGAAAAAGAAGAATCTTCTCTGGATAGATGTCCAGACTGTATCTCTAATATGAAATATCAGCTGTCATGCACGTAATTGATGGTTCTAAAAGATATCCCTGCTTTTCAGTATTGTCTTGCTGTTGCCAAGGAGTCTTTTTGTAAATACTTGCTTTCAGAAAAATACAGTGACAAAACACTTTCCAGGTTTCCATGACTGCTGCAGTGTTTAATTTATTTTGATTCAGTCTGTGTTTACATCTGCTTTCAGTCTTTGTGTCCCCTCCTTTGAGAATCCACCTAGCCTATGCTGATTTCCAAAAAATTGATTGGGAATTTCATGTTACAGTCTTCCTCTGAAAAAAAAAAAAAAGGCATTTGATTTTGTCATTCTTCCCCTTGAAAGATTTGTGAGGTATAGGATATAAATGTAGCAGATGTGAATAAGAAACAGAGCTCCCAAGCCATCTAAGACACACAGTTATTTCACTGGGATAAGAAGAGCCTTTCCTTTCATTGCCTCATCGTAGTTTGTTCCAGCTCTTGGCTAGTATTTCCAGCAAACTTCATAGACCCATATGAGCCATTGAAGCAAAGACACACATTTTAAACCTCCATTCAGCAAAACAGAGAGTGCCTTTAATGCTAACAAAATTTAAACATTAATTAATTCCTTTGAACAACTTTCTCAAATCTTTATCTTCCCACTTCATATCTTCCCTTGCATATTTGACATTTGACATCCTTTTAGCTATAGATGTAATTCCAAGTACATGGCTAAAACACTGGGTGTGTCTTTTTAATCGTCCTTAGTTATGAATCAGCTGAAAAGATTCATACAATAGGGGAACACAAAACTTGCACCTGCAAAAATGCATTTTCATTGCAGATTTCCTCACGAACGAGTCAAGTGCGTAAGTACAAATCCATGTCAGCAGATGTTGCCCCTGACAGCCTTACAGTTTGAAAGCTGCTTGAGATTTCCTGAAAGGATTTTCTTCAGGGGAAAAATAAAAAGTAGAAGCAAAGAGAAGTCTGTTGTCTTCCTCTCCAGTCTGTTTTCACAGGCAGTGATACTCAACTATTCCTGCACTGAGGCACAGTAACAAGGAGGCTTCTCCTGTCTGGCCTTAGCTGATTCAAACACATCTTTCACTCTTCTGGCTTTTCACCCCAGTTCATGATATGAGGAGAAGAAGTTGTGCACATTACTAACTTTCCACTCTGATTTTCGTGTGAACTGTAACAATGGATGAGGATCTGTCTAGGCTTTGGATTTGGTTGGAAAATCCATTCTCCTTTGTGGAGAACCAGCGTTTTCCCTTACTATGCATTTTTACAATGACTTTTGGGAACATATAATTCAGAGGGAGTCAATTCACTGATTTTTAAAAAATTTAGCACATATTCCAAAATTTCCACTGTTTTAAATAAAAGCTGATTTGAAAAGCAAAATATGCATAATTGCAGTGATTTCTGGTTTTTCTCTTTACTACTCCTGGGTTTCTTCATTTACTGCCATGTCTCCTCCATTTCCTATGTCCCTCTGTTTAAATATGAAGTTAAATAGTTTCCAGATGCAATTTTACTGCTCCCTTACCCACATAATGAAAACTAAAAGACACTGTAGAATCCCTGTTGAGGCACCACTATCAATAAGTTTGGCAAATAACCGCCATAAAGCTTTTTTATTGCTCTGCTGATTTAAAAAGTAAGTCATTGAGAACTGAATGACGTGCAATAATGGTTTAATAGTAACAGATTCACTTTGGGGGTGTCATGATATGTCTTGAGAACTTTTGCTTAAAATATGCAAAAAATCACACAGGATACAGTTTGGCAAGTGAAACATTTCATAGGCTATAAACTGCAATCAGTCTGTGGCTTAATCCAGTTAGATTTGTGTGCCAAACAAGGCTGCTGAGAAAAATCACACCATGTTTATTCCTAAACCAAAATACTTATACAACTTTACTTTGATTTTCTTTAGGAATTCGATAAGGCCAGTTTTCAACTTTTTGGTTTATAATAATAAGCAAAAAAAAAAAAAAAAAAACCAAACCCAAACCTCCCAGATTTTGCGTTTTATATTGAAGCAAATTTGATGTTTCTGTCAGAGATTATTTACACCTAGAACTCAGAGTAAAATGACAGACTCTAGAAGGCTAAATGGAGGAGTTTATCTTTCTAATCCTAAGTTTTAAATGTAGGAAAAGTTTAAGATTCAAAGTCACTTATACGGATTTGTCTGACAAATAGTCTCTCTCATAGTTTTTTCCATAAGGACTTTATTTCTCCCTTTAGATAAAATAGAAAAGAATTTGGGGGTTTTGGTCCAGACATACTATATAGTAAATATTCTTAAAGCTTACCTTGGGCCAGGTAATGGTTTTGGAAACAGAGTATGGACCGTAACACCAAAATGGATAGAAAACATTAATTTCTGTATGCAAAACTTTTCATGTAAGCCCCATATTTCTGAATGTATTCTTAGAATGGTAACAAGTACACCTGATCAGTGTAAACGAGGTCAGAATTCAGGTCAGGGAGCAAACTAGTTCCCTTCAAAACAGCGCAGTTTCTCAGGATTTACATAAATGGAGAAGATTATATTGGGCAAGTAATTTTCAAAGCAGGGGAGAGTAAGAATGACCTAAACATGCAATTTTAAAAAGAAAACAACAACAACAAAAAAGTAACATTAGTAGAAATCAGTAAATTGGTAAAAAAAACATTTAGTAACAACTTCAGCCCTCTTAAAATCCCCACGTGTGTGCACAAGGAAGGGCAGAGGAAGCCAGTTACCTGCCCACAGCTCCTCCTCAGGAAGGTTGCTCTCTAGACCTGCACTCCACGCCTCTTGCCTTGCAAAGTCTCACCCCAACCAGGACATGGCAGTCCTTGGGCCTCCAGCTTCACTCATACAAGAGCATATCACCTGAAAAGTCCAGATTTCTTCCTTTCCCTTCTTTTGGTTCTTCAATTTACTTTCTTCCACATTCAGTCCAGCCTCAGGTCACTGCAGGTTTTGAGCTATTCCTTATTCTCCAGATGAACACCAGCTCTTGCTCTATGGCACCGGCTGGATTCTCCCTTGAACGAGACCATGTTACAGCATCCACTTATTTTGTGGTGCAAGTCCAATCAGCACAGGCTTGACCCAAGGTGAAACTTGCAGCAAACACCTGCAGCTGCTGTCAGAGGAGAAGCACTTCTGTTATATAAATGATGCTTTTGCTACTTGTTTTCAGAACGAATGAAAAAAAAGTCTCTTCAGTCTGAAGGCTTTCCCTTCCTTTTTGCTATTCAACTCAAGATTTTTTAAAGAAAGGACTCCTTTTCATGGGAAACACATTCCCAGCCTCCCCAAACACTCCTGGTTTTCTCATTTACAGTCATTTGGATGAAATTAGCCACTGGTACAGGAATCTTTCAACATCTGGCATTTAAGGAAAACAGCATAGCAGGAGACAGAAAACGCTTTAATTTTTTTTTTTTCTTTTGGGTAGAACACCCTGGTCTCTGAAAGAAGTGCTTACAATGTTGAAGATCGTATGAGGTCTCAGCTTCCAGTACAAGCCTCTATCGTTTTCATTGGGATTACAGAGACCTGTCTTAAAACCTAAATGCTGCTATGGAAACTGTCTAAATTCTTTTACTCAGTGGGAAAAGTATTCAACAAAAATTTCTGCTCCAAACATATTTTTTATTCCATCTCAACCCATTGCGGCTGTAAAATGGAATTGGTACAGCTGCTTGAGATGGCCATGAGGAGTTGCAGTAGCAGGATGCAATCTGTTTAGGCCATCTCCCATACTGAGATGTGGAGATACATGCCTTTTATGGCATCGTTTTGCATATAGATGTCTGTATGAATGAGTCACTAACAAATGATGTGATTAGAGAAGCAGCATTACAAAACACTCGTGGTTTGTAATAAATTACAAAATTCATATGTAGGGCCATACCAGGTAGAGATTTCCTAATTAGACTATTAAACATGTTTATCCTGATAGTCCCAAGACAGACCACAGCAGAACATATGTGAATTGGTCAGAGAATAACACATACACCCTCTCATTTCCCATCCATCAAGGCCCATGAAATTAGAAGAAATAACATAATGCAATAGATAAAGCAGTTATTGATAGTCTGCAAGGGAGAAACTCACGTTGCTGGGTGGACAGTTTGGCATACATATTCTTTCCCATATCTAACTCCTGGGAGCCTGTGGAAAAAGCTGTTGACTAGATAGAGATGAAGTATGAGTAATTGCATTATGTCACAAATTTATGCCTAGCATCTGGCGATGATTCTGCCTCCAGTGTAAGAAACTCAGATATGACAACAATGAACAATGAATCTGATTCTCATCTTCATTAAATTGGGGCTTCATTGCTGTAATTTCAGTCTATTTTTTCTCCTAATATTCAGTCATTCTAATATCAGCTGATTCAGGATGTGAATAGCTAATTAGATTTGCATGATTTCATGCATCCCAAAGAAGAAGCTGAAATTGCTGAAATTTGTCTGAATTCTTCTGAAAAAAAACCCCAAAAAAACCTAAAAGAGTCGAGATGTATTGCTCTGTAAATACAACTGGTTTCCATATTCTAATCAAGTGGAATAGACAGTTTTGTGCCTCCTGAGTAACTGCATGGTTTAGGTTACTGACTGGTGTCATTAAAGGTCAAGAGATGACTTTCTTTTAGTGTCTCTGAAATATTAGAGAAGTTAATCTGTGAATCAGATAGTCTTTGGTGTGACAGTCTCCATCACCAGACATGTAGCAGCTAGAGGTGTTATCTTCTACAGCTACTTGTCCTGCTATCCCGCTACCCAATTGTATAAAATCTCGTGGCTGCCTTGCTGATCAGGGCCTACTAAAAATACTGAGTTACAGTAATTTGAATCAGAATTAAGCATACAGAGTGATGAGGCAAAGTTGTAAGTGTTAAATATCACTGCCATGTTGGACAAACAGATGCTTTAATCTACTAACACAAGATATGTCAGTGAACAGGTCAGCTCACACACAGAGCAATTTTTATTCAATTTCAGTCTCCCCTTCTGAACAGTTTCATGAGTACTTGTTTCCTTTTCCAAACAACTCACCTCAAAGCTTATAGTCAAAGCAAGCACAGAGCCCCCAGAAATTTACACTAATTTGCCTTGAAGAGAAAATGTTTGTTTGAAAAGAAAGACTTTTTGGAAACATATTTCATAGAATCATAGGTCCATTAAGTTTGGGAAAGACCTCCAAGGTCAGAGAGTCCAACTTCTGTCTTTCCTTGAGAAAGGATAAGGATATGTCATTTGTTCTCTTGGCCACAGACCTTAACATATGTATCATTGCTAATTTCTTAGACATAAGACCTTCTGCAATCATATTAGCATCATATTTTTAGCTGCTTTGTTCTCACATAGAGAAGAATCTAAATTTAAGGACAGGTATTTCTGTTCTGAACAATTACAGTATAACTTATGTGATGATACTTCAATATTCTCTTGGATTATAGCAAGTAAATCACAATCCTAGTCCTTCCAGTGGCCACAGTGGTACTACCACTGAGAGCAACAAAAGTCAGCTGAGATCCAAAGGGAATGGCAGAACCATTGATCACCTGGGCATCACTTCTACCAAGAGAGATTTTCATACTAATGCCTGGTTCATTTCCTGTAGACAGTAAAAACACTAAGCAGATAGACAAAATGGAAAATTCCCTGATTCCATTTACTGGTGTGGTTTGAAGGTGCATATTGCATTTACACTGGTGTAAGATCCATCCAAGGCCCATTTTTTTCTGTATTGAATCCCAGGGCCCACAACTTTTTCTTCCTTTCAAATCATACATTAAGGTATTTCTCATTACATTGTGCAGGCTCCCTCAGTCTATATCCTGCTTACCCTCACATCTATCTTTCAATTGGCAATGTCAGAATCACAGCAAGTCCATTAAAAAAAGAAGCTCATTTTTGACACATTCAGGTACTTTCAAGCTTGCTGTTGTTTCCATTTTGTATGCTGGAACAATGCCAGCTAGACTTGTGCAATAAAAATACCAGCACTGAAATGAGGGCGCTTTATCAGCTAGAGAAAGTAGCAATCAGGACTTCAGTTAGGGTTTGTAGAACCTTATAGAAGGACTGAAAGGGTCTTCTACTCTGATGTTAGAGAAATTCTTTGTAATACACCCAGACCTGATTTTTTTTTTGCCTCTATTTTGCTTTGTAAACAGGAGGAGTCCACTAAACAGACCTGTACTGTTCTATATTAGCACTGACATACAATATCAGCTTCCTTTGCCCATGATTTTGTTGACAATAAAAACCTTTGACCATCATTAGAAATCTGGTCTGCACATTATATTTGCATCCTGCTGTTGTAGGATGGATGCTCTCAGCTCTTTCCACAGGTACATCAGGTGTCAGCACTCACCAATAATTTGGTCTTTTACTCACACCACTGACAAGATCAGTCAAAACTGCAGATTCTTCCCTCTCGCAGATTACTGGGAAAGCTGATTTCTTCCAAAGATAGCGAAGACAAAACAAGAAAATGCATGGAACAATAAAACCCCTCACAACACCACAAACAAATAAAAATATGCCTTCAA
Organism: Oreocharis arfaki; assembly: GCA_013398015.1. Classification (NCBI taxonomy): domain Eukaryota; kingdom Metazoa; phylum Chordata; class Aves; order Passeriformes; family Paramythiidae; genus Oreocharis; species Oreocharis arfaki. The sequence continues at coordinate 62,486 of VZRR01003432.1, read as the reverse complement.
CACCTTTCTTTTTTCAGAGAAATGCAAGCTTCCACAATCCAGTTAAAAGTTAAGTAACTCACTTCAGTCACAGCCTGGTATCAGCCCTACCTCTCTTTTGGGTGGCTTCATTCAAAGAGTAATTTTCCTCATTTATGCCTCCTCTAGAAGCTGATGAGTCTGCTCTTTTACCTGGAGCCCCCTCCACAAGCCCAGCACCTTCTACGCTTGACAGTTCCTTTTCTTGACATGCAGTGACAAGGGACATGTTGTGACAGTGTTCCTCAGGCATAGCTGAACTCAGCCATCCTGCTGCCCAGGACCATGGGCTGAGCTGTGGCTGACTCTGTCTCAGCCTTCCCATTTCTGATTTACAGTGCATCCTCTAGGTCTGTAACCTGACAGTCGTATATATTTCAGTTTCTAACCACACATCTCTTTCCCTCAGCCGTCTGCTTCCCCACATTTCCCCTACCACTGATTTTGCCTGTATTGAGACTACACGTAGCTGTAATTCTAATGCCACCTCAGACTAACCTCAGCCCATTCCCCAGAGATCTTGCTTGTTCGTTGCCTGTCAAGGTTCACCTTACTTAAAAATGGTGGGCCTGAATTAGACTGAAGGTTCTTCTCTCTGACACCGTGGCAGGTATGTAGCCTCCAACAATCTCTCATATTTTTTTGAGACACACTGGGATGGTATTCAGGTTCCTAAACGTAAGTGCCAGCTGCTGTTTCAGATCCCTGTATGCATCTCATTTGACAACCAGCTGTTTCTCCAGGAGGTCACAGGGCTTCCACAGATCCTGTGGCATATCTGCCCACTCCAGGCAGATGTGTCATGTATTTTAGATATCTCTCACTGGCAATAAATCCCAGAATTTATGTCTTTATGTTCAATATTCTTTGATAAACTTCTGGTCTATGTACTTGCCTACTCTTTTGAATTACACAGTTTTAGCTCTAAGAAAATTTTATGACGAGGAGGTTCACAAGTTTTAAGAAAAATCGCATGCTTTTGGTGGTTATGAACATGCTATTTGCAGTTAACTTGTAGCTGAAGCAGAGGCTTCTTGCAGCCATAGGACAGATGCACACAGGTATAGTTAATGCTTGCTTGCTTGCTTGCCTTAAACCCACACCTAAGCACAAAGATACCATCATCTTCATCATCATCAAAGCATATATGGCAGGGTATTATAAGGTGAGTTAAACTTCAAATAGTAGCCATAACTGCAAAACACAAATGGTGACTTGAGCTATGGCTTCAACAATGGGATGCATGAAAAAACATATGCAAGTACTAAAATCTGCAAGAGGAGAACTAAGGATGTACAGTGAGCAGGAAGGGCATCTGATAGAACTAGAATTCCTGTACAATAAGCAAAACCATTACAAGACCTGATCCCAAAACCAAAACATCAAGAAGAGAGTAGCCCCCTTTTTATTTTGGTTGTGAGGCAGAATAACATAAAAATTCAAGGATTAATGAGAAAAAATAGGAAACACAGCCCATTTTAGTTCTGGCTTCCCACATCAGAGAGCTTTGAGGACTGGGCAGCTCAGCCTCAGAGGCTGAGGACCATCAGAGACCACAGCAATCAATCCTAGCTGAAACAGCATCTGTTCCACATGTATACTCGCAGCTAGTTCAGAATAAATTCATAAAAGACAATTTTGTTCTAGATGTGGTGATAATTAAATTCTTTTCAGTGTCATTCATTATTTTACAGCCCTCCATCAATTCCCACTCTTATCTATGTGTTTAAAGAGCCCTTGCCTATTTATTTGTTCAAAATACAGAAGACACTTTTTAACTTTAAACATCTGTAACCTTTTTCTAAACATTTTTCAGTTCTGCTATAGCCTTTTAAGATGGAGGAAGTAGAATTGCTAAAATTTCAACTCACCATGGCCTAAGTGGAGACACAACAACATACACAGCTATCCATTCTGTTCTTTCCTTACTAATTCCTTACCGTTCACTCTCTGTTTCAGCTGCTTAGGGTATTTCTTGTGGGTAAGGCAGAACAGGCCTTCCTGTCTGGCATCGTGAGGTGTTGGTTAATTGCTGCCATTTCACAGGGTTTGTATATCGTATTGCACGGACCTCTCCCATTTACAGACCAAGTTAAGATCGTATTTACCCAGTGTAGGATTAATACTTTCAGTTGCAAGTCACTTAAAACAGGAGTTTTGCCTCACTGAATCACTAGCCCAGTTATTCTCACTGAACTTGACTATAACAGTGGGAGCAAGAAAAGAGATATCCAGAAAGGAGCATAACTTTTTCAGAGTGTTCCTATGATACTACAGAGAAAAAGGGGCTTGGGGTTTTTTTAATGTAAGTCTGGCTGTGCACTGGGATACAAACAGCGCCATATCCCCTTACAACGAAAAAGTAACTCAAGTGATAGAGAGAGGTGTATTTACGTTCCTTTTCACTGCTGGTTTTAATACACAGTCCCTTTTGGGGTTTGCTCGGTTTCTTTGAGTCTCAGTCCTCCACAGACTTCCCAGGAATCAGCACTCTGTTATTGCACATTCTATTCTTCCCACTGCTTTGCTAGCTGTAGGAGTTCAATACTGTTAAGTTCCAAATTACTGTTCATTATGGAAAACGTGCGAAGAGGAAAAAACAAAAAAAAGAAGGAGAACTGATTGCAACAGGGTTTGTAGAATACTGTATGCACAAGCTATTAATTCCATGACTGTTCAAGAGATCATAGTATGTTCTTGCCCTTGATAGGCACCACGATATCAAGTTACTTTGGGTTTCCTTCTGCTGCTGTGTCTTCGCAGTATTAAAGATTTAGAGTTTCAAATATCTAGAATTAGGATGTTTTTTCTACCATTATGCTTCTGCAGAACTAAGAAATATTGGTACCTTGTGCTTAAGTTAATTTTAGATATTCTGAAGGTTTATTTAGCAACAGTAAGTATAAGAAGGTATATATAGATATGTCATGATTGTAATCAAACATTAGGAATACTCATGAGTGGAGAGATTTTATGGATGAACTGACATAAATATAAACATATATAATGAGAGGAGACTGTGGAAATTGAGTTTAAACAGCCTGTTTCTCCTAGAGCACAAATTGCTGCTGTTCAAGATTAATAAAAAAAGAAGATATCTATCCCTAAAGAAAAAATTCATCGTTACTCCGGATCTTATTGGCACAATTTAGGTCTCAATTCTGTGAGACATTTCAGGAAGATTTAGATAAAATATCACACAGAAAGTTACCTTAAATTTAATAATTCTACTATATTTGCTTTTCTTCTCATTACCAGAGATGAAAATCAGTTTATCTGCAATGTTTGAGTGGAGTAGTCTATCACCTTTCTCCCTGAGCCAGACAGCCAGTGACATTCTCATTTTCATTTTCCCATAGCTAACAATAATTTACCGCATTTGTCACCCTCATTGATTTTACTAGCCATGGATCCAATATTTCCACCTTGATACAAGCAGAACTCCTCCAGATCTCCCAAGTAATAGCTGATAAACAGAGTCCTACATAACTTCAAGCATAAACAGGTTTTTCTTCTATAAATATTCTCTTCTATAAATAGTCACATATATATATACATAGATATATGAATATAAAAAATATTCATATATATATATATATATATTTCCCCTTATTTTATTGGAAATGAGCATTTTTCCCCTGTGTATCTATTTCACTACCAATCAGTCTTGTAGCTACAATGAACCAATTCCCTTTGTCTTCTAGCATTTGTTCTTAGGGGCACAGAGCAGCTTTGTGCTGCTGAGAGAGCACTGATGTGTTTGCAACGTGCATATTTACCTCCGTTCAACACGGTCAGTGTAGCCCAGCTGGGTGTCCTGTGCCTTGAGCAGCCCTGAGCACACAGCAAGAACTTCAGGCATTATCTCAGAGTTTGATTATTTTCGTAACTCTTTTTTGGAAAAAAAGTCTTCGAAGTGGGAGATCAGGGGGAACGGATGGAATGCTGCCAAGGGATGGGCTGTGAGCCAGCTTTTATTCTGTCAGAATGGGCAAGCCCTGGTGCAAGTTGCACAGAGAGATTGTGGAGTCTCTGTCCTTGGAGATCCTCAGAACCTTTCAAGACACAGCTCTGGGTGACCCTACTTTGAGCTGAGGGTTTGGACCAGACAATCTGAAGAAGTCCTGCATCAACTATTCTGTAATTCTATTGAATGTCCTACAAGAGCCATCCCCAAAAGAGCCACTGCACCATGGAGTGCACTCTGGAGCAGGGATTTATATTCCTATCCTTACGCCCAGGAAGGGAAACATCTGATGGAGCTCGATGGAAGAAGTACCACAAAACTACACCAGGTGCTGCTGAAGACTGATCACTGTTGTAACTCAGACTACAGTAATTTTCTGCAGGGAAGTGAGATTTTTCAAACAATTCAGGATCTGACTGTGACTGAAAGCAGCAGGACGAAAGTTCTTTCCTCCTCTTTGGTAATCAATTCTCACTATATAATAGAGTGAGTGGAAACACTTCAGATCAGGTTGCAAACACCTAATAGGTCTTAGTCTCACCTCTGTGTTTATCTTGTCTGTGTCTTTATCCTTACACTTATGCAACACCTCTAAGACAGAAGGAGCTCTGAACAAGGTAGCCTGTGCTGGATGACAGAAGAACAGTGGATTTTTCTGCTCTGAAGTGCTGCAGTCCCATTCTGCAACCCTATACAATATTCATCTCATGTCTGAACAGCACCCCACCCAATCTAAAACAATGTCAAGTTAAAAACCATGATTTTTCAACAATCAACAGCTACCCAAGGTCTGTTCACAACCACTTCTCCTCTCCAGACTGGACTTTTTCACATTAATACAGGAGCAGGACACTTGGAACTATCTACCACCACCGACTGCTGTTACCCTAGAGATGCAGTGTTACGACAGCAACATGAATGTGTCACAACTCCAATGAGACCCCTGCCCTTCAGTCATATCTTTATAGATAGCTCTATGCTGACATGCAATCCCAAAGATATTCTGGCGATAAAATCATGTCATTTGGTTTCTTAAGTGAAATGAGAGTTCACACATGCAGCAGCCACTGACTCCATTTCCATAGCTTTGGCTTTGTTTGGGGCATTCTCTCTATATACAAGAAGGTCATTTCAGTAATGACAATGAAATGTCTTCACACTTCAGTAAGCTGGGAGGATTTGGAGAACCCTGAGCTCCCTCTTGCTTCTGCTTTTCTGGTTGGTTGGTGCAGGTAAAGCAAGAGGGACTCCTTCACCACACCTTTCACGGGTAAGCTGTTTCCCCTTGGTGCTACTAGAGACTGAGGTACTGAATGAAGGAAAACTTGTCTCTCTTGTTCACAGATGAACAACACCTACATGTCCTGTGTTTGAGTATTTTCAAGCTCTTTATAAAATAAGTGATAAAACAAAACAGCTTGCTTTCTTGCTTTAAGACTAGACACAGGCACAGTCAGAATTTCACAAAAATTATTCATACCATCAATTTTTAACTGAGATTAATTGACCTTTCAGTACTGTGAACTAATAAGGCTTTCAAGGAACTTTACAGTATTAATTAGAAGGGGGAGCTCTCAATGGTTGCTAAGAAACAAGTATATATTTGTAATCACTTTTTTACCCTTGGCAGCGATGCCTTGTCATAGACTCAAGAATGTTTCTCTCGGAACAAATCCCTGTCGTTTTCAATTAGCAGGCTAAGAATTTAAAATCTAGCTGCTGATTAGTATAACGAGACAGGAGGAGGTATGTCTGCTGAAGCAAAGATAAAGAACCACAAGTAATATTTATATTAAAGGCCTAGACATGAAGGTCTGCGCATGCTGAAATAGCAGGTCCATAGCATGGTTTTCATCTAGGTCAACTAACAATCTCACAGGGAAAAGCCAGGCATGGTTGTGGAGGTGCCATGACCAGGCAGCTCTTCCAGCATGCAACTCAGATGCAATCACCCTTCCTTAGGACATCCAAGACACAGCTTTGTCATGCTGATTGGCTTCGGGGCTAGCAATGGTCCCCAGCCTGTGTTATCTGCAGCTATAGGATAGCCATAGAAACCTGAAAAAAAATCAAAGAATACATAATAATTAAAAACCAGAAAGACTATTGAAAGAAGGGACACTTTAACACCTTTGCAGTTTTCCCTCAAAAACAACTCTTAATATTTTTTAAATGACATCTCAGATATGATTAGCTTTGTGATGTGTAATTTCATTCCTCTACTTTAAATATTCCCTAGTCCATTGCAATATGTGCCTTGGAAAATAACCCGCTAAAATCCTGCACAGCATTCTGTTTATGTGAATTGTTGCCTTTACTGCCATGTGGCCACTTCCCACGGGTGAAGTTAGGAATGTGCTGAAGCATTTACAGAGCTTAATGGACTGCATAGGAATATGGGGAAATCAACTGCGTCCAGAGCACTTCCAAAACATGAAGAATAACAAAACCAGAAAACCCTAGAGATTTGTTTTTATTTTCCCTGGAAAGGCTTACTAGTAACAACAGAGCAAGATTTTTAAACAAAACCATGACATTCACAATTACATTCCTTTTAAAACAGTGTCTGCATGTAAAGAATGACCTTCAGCTTGTATGAAAGATATTTTTACAGAGCCCTGCACAGACTGGTTTTTGGCACAAAGACAAAAAATCCAAAGTTTGAAACTCCTCTGAAAATAAGCAAGTTATAAATCACAGAGGAAGGTGGTGAGAGAGAAGTACCTGAATCATTTGGGAAGCTGATCTTCAAGAATCACAGCAGTTTGAGAACAATCTTAAAGATGGTAATTAGGGACCTCACTCTGGTTAACTTAGCAATAAAAATACCAGAGAGATTCCTTCCTTAATCAGAGGCTGGGAAAGTTTGTATTTTTAAACTACTGGAATTTCTAAAGGTGATCAAAAAGTTTTGTTGTTGTTTACTGATTGCATTTGGGTTTGCCATATTTACATAACGGATTTATCTTTGTCTCAATGCACAGCTTATTTTCAGGAATGGAAGAGAAGTGTTGCCTTCCTCTGAGGCAACAGAAGAAGGAGCATAATTAGTTATGCCGAGATGGATCACAGCTAGGAACAAGGGGTTGTGTCTCAGCAGAAAGTCTTGTCCCGAGGTTCAACACTCTATCAGATCTGTCAGGGTTGAATTTTTACTTGAATAAGTCTGGCAGGTTGTTTTTCTACAATTTCTTCTACAGCACAGGATCTAGCTCATCTTGAAGGCTCTATTTATTTGTTTTACATAAATGCCATTGAGGATCACTGATCTTGATCTTTCTTGCTGCCTTCCTCTTTGATTTACAGTAAGCAGGATACTTTATGTGCTCTGTGGGATCTCCATCTGTGATACAGCTCCCAGAGATCACGGATAATCCAGGAATAATTTCCCATCCCATACTTTCTTTTTCTTGAGTATGTATGGGAATAAAACACTGACGCGTCAATATAACAGAAAAATTATGTTTCTGAGGGTAAAACGGAAAGTAAACTATTTCAGATTAGAATTAAGGCAATTTTTTCTTAATATAAGAATACTTAACTTATTGGAACAGCTTTCCCTGGACTCTTATAGATACTCTTTTATAGTCACCTTTTTGCATAGAATCTTTTAAAACTTCAGAAGTAGAGAACTTAGGATGGCTGCACTGGCTGTGCATGGCAAGCCAAACTGACAACAGCCACCTATTCTGCCTTTGTAACACCTCGTGTTTTTACCTTGTGAAATCACAGACATAACAAACCCAGCCCAGGCCTTGAGCAAGGTATAAAATACACACTCTTTTGTGCAGTCTCTCCCCCCTTCCAATATATTCGTATAAAACCAGGCAATGTCAAGGCATGAGCAAACTATTGCTTTTCTGGGGTAGTCAGACACTCATAGATAGCCAAACATCACTATTACTTCGTGGAGATTACCCAGGCTTGGAAGAGCAGTCTGGCACCTGATATGCAGAGCAGCATCTAACCCAGCAACGGCAGTTACTTCCCAACTTCACTACAACCCCAGTGTCTTACACTTGGTACTTCTGCATAAAAGTATAGCTATTTTTTTCTGTTATCCTATGCAATTTGTTGTCTTTGAAGATAAATATTAGCAATTATTTCTGTAACAAAATTTCTGAAAACTTACTGTTTTGTGGTCAAGGATTGGCCAAGACAAATATTAAACACCATCTATTATTATCTCAGAGTATGACTCCTCTTTCATCATTAAGAACTTGGAAACAGGCCTGTACTCTTTAATTAGCCCTCCTTTATTATCCTACCACCATACAGACACGGTATTAATTTGAGCAGTGGCAATGACTATTATCTGCTACCTCAACTGATTAATCTTTGATTGTGTAAGAGAAGTTTAAAGGAAACACTGTTAATTTTGGAGGGAAAAAAGACTAGTTACAATTTTCTCTTTGAAACAGAAGCTTCTATTAAACATGGTCATTCCTCATCTGTCTCATTATTTCACACTCCTTGTAAAGAACATCTTGACCAGATAAAGAAAATGTGAGCCAATTAAAGTAACTATGTTTACCGATGGGATACTTAACTCACCTGTGTAACTAAGGCCGGATGTGTATTTTTTAGCTTCTAATGTAACCCAGAAAAACATCCTCAAAGCTTTCTGCCACCAGGAATGAGCAGACTGCAGCTCTGTCCTTAATGTGAGCTTTTCATTTTCCATTTAAGCTCTGAACCTTCTCCAAGCATTTCTTCTGGCTTCTTCCTATTCCTGTCTCAGTGAAAATCCTCAAAGAATAACCTTTAACTACTGGGATACGAGACACTCTTTTTTAAATTAAGTTCTCTTACCTAGGTGCCATTTCTCCTCACTACTCTTTGGCCACCTTCTTGAGTCACAGGGCAGCTGCCACTCAAGGATGCAGAGAGGTCAGGGATATAGAGGGAGTACAATGTCTCAGACACAGCAAATCATTCCCAAGCATGCACATCAAAGGGAGGCCAGAGAGGAGCAGTGAAAAGCCAGCACCAAGGTTATACTCAAGTTCAAGAGAATGGTGAGAACTGTTAGTCTCTCAAAGCAGAAGCTAATCCCACGCAGTCTTGGTCTGGACAGTGGGGCGTGTCCCATTCGCAGTCTGTGGGATGCTGGTGGCACATTGGGTAGTCACAGCAGCAGACCCTGCACCTGCTCCTGTGTGTCCAGAGCAGAAATTGTGAGTCTATCCTTTGCTCCTGTAGTGAGTATGTGCTTGTCCAAGTTGTGAGTACGTCCTTTTTCCCACTTCTGAGTGTTCATGAGTCTCACAACCTCATGCAGGAAAGCAAATAGAGCGTGGGCAACTCTTTCTTGCTGCAGCTTCTGCTGCACTCCAGAACAGTTGTCTGGCACCTGGAGCTGCTAAGGAGGTGCTGTTTCTGGTAATCTTTTTTTGTTTGTTTTGCCAAGGAAGACCTAACAGCCCCAGTCAGACCCTGACTCCTGCACACTGGGAGCCAGGTGGGTCTGTGTTGTTCAGAGGAACTTTCTGGCCCTAATCACAGGGACCATAACCTTCTCTTAAACAGTCCCTAGATGGATGCAAGACACCCACAACTATGCACATGAGGTTTTTTTCTCCAGGATGCCACTATTCTGGGAGCACTCAATGAACAGTTACTGGCAAGATAAGCCTGTAGGGAGAGGATTGGCACAGATGCCATGACAGCCACGTCACAGCTATACCAAGCTGTATCTGCTTTATGGGAGCAGCCATCATCACCCTGTAGATATACAAGGCCAAGGTATTGTTAGGTCACTGTCCTCACGACATCACAAGTAAGGTAGTCCATGAAATCCTGTCTTGGCTTTCCTACCCTCTGTTCCTGAGGGTCTATTCAAAAGCAGTTCTTGAAATACTTGTTTTCAGCCAGAATCAAAGGACAGCCTTTCCCAAAGACATAGTGTATAGCTTTTATATGAATGTCAGAGTGGCTAGGGTCACCATAAAAAAGGTTACAGCAAATCATGCTCTGATTTTGGTGTTCAACCTACTAAATATCACAGATGTCATACTAAAAATTAGGAACTCTGCTAGATTAATATTGCAGTTACCTTAAAGCAGAAGTATACTGAAAGTAATACTAAAACACGGAGGAATTTTTAAAAAGCATCCTATTTTGTACTACATTTTATTACACCCTTTTCAGTTTTGTGGAACTTACAGTCAATACTAATGCAGAGTTTTGTCTTTTTTCTAAAGATCTATCATGGTTTAGGAATAGCGCTCCCCAATTCAGTGCCCTCACCAAAACTCTCCCCAACCAGATGTTGCTTGCTCACTCCCTCCTCTCCTTTCCCTCTCCATGGATGGGTTTGAGATTTGGAGGCACAATGGTGAAAATTACAGGCTGAGATAGGAACAATTTGCTGGAAACAGCAACGAGATTAAAAAAGTCAGAGTAACAGCAGCAATACTGATACCAAAAGGTATAAGACAAAGAAACTACTTACATGGAAATAAAACAATATCCTTTTGCCTCCCAGCCTCTCATAATTTCCCCTCACTCACAACCCTGGCAAGTGATGAAATGGTATTGGTTAACAGCAGGGTCTAGCCACATCCCCTTCCCAGTTACTGTAAAAAACTAACCCTGTGCTGGCCAAAACCAGGACACACTCACAAAATATGCTGAAAAAATTGTTATTAACCAGCACAACAGGAGAAAAAATGGGTACAACAAGCTATACTTTAAAAAATGGTTGTCATCCTCTCTCCTCTAACCTATTTTTTCCATGCCCTTACCAACCCAGCAGTAAAATCAGCAGAGAGGGTGAAGTAGATATCGATAGGCAGGTATTAAGATCTGTGTAAACCATCTACAAAACTGCTGTGAAATACCGTGACTACAGCTATTATTTTGTTGTTTTAGCAGTAACTGAGTGGGAAAGTAATTTCCTAGCAATCAATGAACATAACTCTGCCAGAGCAATCAATCACTGTCCCAGAATCCATTATTTAGGAGAGGAAATGTTTACTAGAAAAATCCTGTAAGTGGTTTGGAAGCTAAACTGAGAAAAGAAGTTGCCAAGGGCCATCTTCACAACGGATATGTATTATCCACTTAGGAACCCCGTCTCTAGTAAGGCTCAGCATCACCTTATACCAGCTGAGATTAGAGATGCATAGGCTGAAAAACTGACAAAACCCCTCTCCCTGCCACAGGGACAACGGTCCATCGCAGGCATTTAACCTCACAACCTATAACTTCTCCATAAACTGTGGATATTACTTGTAGTTATTCACCAAGTTTCTAATGTTTTTACATTACCTCACATATAGATCTGCATTCCTGTCAAAGTGAATTGTACTTCAAAGGCCAGAATTAGATTTCTTGTTACTGAAACATGAACCTTGCTATCCAGGTCGGTTTCTTATTCTCACAGGGCAACATTTTGATCCCCAAAAAAGCACAGTGATTTCTACAAAAAAAAGATGTGAAATAAGGACCCATAGGTGATGTGATATTCTGCAATGCCATACTTAGAAGCCAAGTACTGAACTCAGAAGTCAGGTGTCCGGTTTAAGAGTTAGAGGTTGTACAGACAAGTTAGACACCCTGAACATCGAGCACCGGAAGGAAAGGCTCTGACGTCCCACCCATCAGCAGTGGGGTGCCCTCACACCTGAGAGAAAACATCAGAGAAACACAACCCCATCAGACAGACACACATCTTCAAAACCGATACTGATACCAAAAGGTAATAAGGATTTAGAGCCTCAAATTATGTTTACCTCTTTATCAGTACCTTGGTGGTACAATACTTTCCCAGGAAGAGAGAGCTTAAAGTAGGATTCAGAGTACCGGATTGCACCATTAACATATTCCATTGTCTTCAGCAGAGAAGGGCAGCAGAGTGGAGTCTCGTGTAAGTAGTGTGCACAACACAGCTTTGTATATTCAGCGAAATGTTAAAGTGTCTTTCCTGGGTCATCTACTCCTGGCATATCACAGGCAGCCACAACGTATAATCTTTCACAAATATACTCATAGAACTTGCATGAATTAAACAAAGTCTGTCCTTAGAAGAGTATCTTTTCTCATTCTCTTTACCATGAGAAAGTTGTAAAACCTTAAACCTTGTACTAACTAAACTGAAAACCAAATTCATGGAAAATTAGGTTATACCCATTTGTTCTTGTGCCAAGACTGGCCTTTAACTGAAACATCTAAACTTGCTAGGAGATGCTTTTACTCCTGAAGCACTTGTTAAGAGAAATGTATCTTCTCTTAATCCTGGCTATGCTCAAGTGAGCAAGTCAAAATTTGTTGTGTGAGGAGACATGAAGGTCTCTTTCCTTTCTGTGGAAATTACAGTTACTCTCTTTGTAAGACTTTTGGCTTTAAAGCTCTTTTTTCTTGATGTTAGCTATTTTCACTGTATCACTCATGCAAGCTGCTCAGGACCTTACACACTTTCTGCCTGAAGTCCCTCTGCTCACATGCCCCAAACTCGTATTTGCCTTTTTCACAATTTATTTTTATTCATGCCATAGCCATTCTGTTACAAGGAGATTTATGGGGTTTTTTCCTTTCCACTATTTCTTTCAGCTGCCAAGTTCCCATTTTTGGTGTGTAATTATTTCATTACCTCAGCCCAGGTCTCCTATTCTAACCCTGCTCACCATACACTTCTTCGTGAGTGACAGTCGGGATTCCATGTACTTCTAACAGCTCCATGACAGATTAGCTACTGAATTCTAGCAAGATTTGAGGCTTTGACTGACTTCATGCTCCAGCTGTACCTGTGTAGAAGGGTACAAAACCATGACGTATTTGATGATGATAAAGGGGGGCACATAGTGTCAATAATTAGTGTTAGGCTTTTTTTTTCCCTTTCTTTGTTTTCTGTAGATCCTATAGGAATTCTTTAGNGCTTTTTTTTTTTCTTTGTTTTCTGTAGTTACTATAGAAATTTCTTATTTTTATGATATTTCAATTTCTGTCCCTTTGCCTATCTGTGGGATTATTGAGCCCACTCCAGCCATTCACAGTTGTGGGGCAAGCTGGGGTAACTCAATAGAACACCTACCCAGAGGGGGAAAATCACAAAAGAAAAAATAGAGAAGCCAATAAAAGGAAAATACAAGCAAAACCTTGATAAGTGGTGCATCATGACATTAAAAATAGAACAATATTAATGATATATTTTCTTAATTTCTTGTTGCACGTGCCTGTCTCACTGAAGAATTTTAAATAAGGCCTGTCACCACCTGAGCTGAATGGAAAGAAAAAGGGCTAAGCATTCAAAGGCTCTTCAGAATTTAGGACAAAGGGCTCAACTTGATACACATAGAAAAACTCTTATACTCCAATACATGCTGGCTGTGTCCACACTGCTTTCTGGAGGACAGTCACAGGCTCAGCTTATCCCTCACTTTCTCATGGGTTTGAACAACACCAAAAACCATGCTAGTGACTAAACCACTGCCTGCTGGTCTTTCATCAGCATTTTTTACTGACACAGTCTAAGGAATCCATTCTTTTCCTGGCTCTGCTTCATATTCCTGAAAATTCAGGGGCAAATTGCTCCAGAGATGACTCCGCTCTATCAAAATCCCTTTTGATTTTAGTGGGGATGAGCTCTCCACAGTTCCACTCTCTAGCTGTAAAATGGCAGCTGTTGGGAGGAATGGATTAGGAGTGGAAGACTGGCCAGGAGGACTGTAAATCACTTGAGTGACCTTGCAGCTGGGAGTAACACTTTATAAGCCTGTGTGAGCAGCAGGTCAGTCATGGACCAGGTTTAATGGTGCCTGCATCTCCACTTGCATACTCCTGTCCATGTGTTGCTTTGGGGGTTCCCTGCTTAGCAAGGTGATGGAAATAAACTTACTCTGTGTTCTACACACAAGTTTGTGGTTGTCCCGGGTGTCTGCCTGTGTCAATTCACACAGCAACCACTATTCTAGTGTTTGAGATGAAAAAAGATAATAGAACACCTCTAAAACCTAAGATGTCCCTTTTTCTAGGGGATGGGGTGGGGGAAGGTGAATTTCTTTCTTCTCCAGTTCAAATGCAGTTTCTAAATGAGTAATGACTACATCAGAGTTAAAGGTTCCCTTCTGGTACACCTATCAGCATAATAACTTAGGTATAACCCAGTGAATAAATCTGTATCACGTTTGTTTCTTTCTGCTTTTTGTCCTACTGCTTTCAACTCCTATTTATGAGGATCTTATTTTTCACCTGGGACTCAAAAAAGCTATTTCCAATATGAAATGCAGATAGGAGGTGACACTCATCCTTGTGTTAGCTCTAGTTCTCATTTTCAGGTACTGACCATCTGTCCAAATGGGCTGGAGTTAGAATACAGAATGAAAACTTGCAAATTAAAGTCATCCCAATGTCAAAATGTAATCAAATTTTGAAAGTCAGGAATACTGTAAAGCAGTAACAATATTTTTTAGAGATATTGTACTCAGCAGACTAGTCTTTTACAAAGCAGTGTGGTGCTTGGATGAACACATCTCTGATATTTACTCCCTCCCCAATTGGTTTGTACATTTGGCAATCAATAATCCATGTCAGATGAAACTTTGAGTAACCATGGCTTTTCCTTATAGCATGCAATTCCAGAATGCCCAAAGGTTTTATATTATAAAAAAAAAAAGCAAAAAAACTGAGAAAAATAGTTTTTCAAAATGAAAGGAGAAAAAAAAAAGAAAAGAAAATTGCAGTATCTGAGGAAAAGTCAAACTTCTCATACTACTGTTTCCCCACTGTCTGTACTCTCACGGGTGGGTGGCCTCCTCCTGCACTTGGTTGCAGCCTGTTAAGTGCATCTGGTAGCAAACTCCAGTCAATCCCCATTGGTACTAAGAAACTCTCTGCGATCACTTCTGTATCCTGGCTGCTTACTCTCCATTTTTGGCTGGGCTCTGGTTGGGTCTACGTCAGCTCCACCCGGTTATCCTCTTCTCTGCTCGTTTCACATCCTCTGAAACATGTTCAACCTCAACAGCTCCCTGAGGGATGACACAACTACCCCTCCAAAGTCTTCTCTTGGCCCAGACACCTAAAGGAAAGTGTACATTTTTGGGAGGAAAGAGGCAAGATCAATCTGTTATGGACACGTGGCTGTGTTTTCTCTTTCCTGAACAGTGAGCAGTTGTGCCTGTGCTGTTTCATCTGCACCCCCACTGGTGCTACAAATAAATATCACAGAATGCCACAGAACACTCTGAGTTGGAAGGGACCCACAGGGATCTTCGAAGTGAATGGCCCATCTGGGGATTGAACCCACAACCTCGGTGATATTAGCACCAAGCTCTAACAAACTGAGATAAAAAATTTCTCTAACAAACCCCAAAACTGGTTGATGGGGTGGCTTGTGCTGGGATTTCTGCAGAGAACATGTTTTCCCAAAGACCAAATCATTCGTTTGGTGTGCTGAAATTCTGAGATCCTCGTCTGCCTAATTCCGTAAGAAAAGAAGGGGAGCTCTTCAGCCCTGACACATCCTCAAAGCTATCCTTTGATACTATCCCAGCCCTTGCCAAAGGTTTGTTTCCAGCCTGCCTCCAAGCTGCCCACAGACTTATCTGCTGTGGTGACAGGCAGCCACAGGACCCCACTAAACAGCAGAAGGGAAGAAATCCCTCCAGAGGACAGTTTGCAGAAGGAACATGACTTACACACACAAATTGCCTGTTGGAGGATATTTTCTCTCTCCATTGGCTGTGTGAGGAGCCTGGGGAGATGAGCCTTCTGACTCAAATACTGCATTTAGATGCTTGAAGTTCAGTAATGTAATCCACAGGATTGCTAAGCACATGTAAGTTTCTAGGTTTGCAACAGATAAGAGATGTAACTACATTTTGATGCCTGTGATAAAATCCTGGAGGTAGAGGGAGGCCCTAATCAGTCATCAAGTACTTCCATCACCAAAACTGGATTTCCATTTAATTGGCAAATCTTACTACATTTTCCCATATAAGCCCTCCTACTGATAAAGGAACTAGAGCAGACAGTGGTTTTGTGTCTGCTACAGACCAGCAGGACAATTTCTGGAGCTGTGTATAGAACCACAACAAATTATTTGCATATGTCTGTAGAAGAAGCCAGATTGTCCCAAGGACCTTGGGGAAAGCCTTTACAGAGACTGAAGGGACAGACAGCTACCAAATGTTCCCAATCCACTGCTTGATTAGTGCAGTCATACAGCCCTGAACAGAGAGCTGAGCAGTAAAATCTCCTCGGGAAAAGAAGGAAATTGAGTCCTCCTATACCCAAATTTAAAAATTTTCACCTATCAGCCAGATCAAACACCTTTCTCAGCTCTGGAAAGGCTTCAGCTGCCTGTGAAAACGTGCTGCTACTTTGCTTTATCAAGTTGCTGCCCAGTGCAGCAGTGCCCAAAACACTGTGTGTCCCAGATGGGTGGCACTCTGGAGCAAAGGAACCCGCTCAGCTCTTAAAACTAGTTCCCACCTGACAGGAGTGGAAGGCAGAAAGAAAAGGCTCTGACAGCTCCCAGGCAAGTACAAACCATAAAAGAATTTCCCTGCACACTCAGATCTTCATAGGTTAGCCAATAAAGATGGTGAGCACGATGTTGTCAGCAAGAGCAATGATTTTCAGCTACCCGAAGCAGAAAAAATACATGTGTTTCTGCTCAGCCACAGAAGTCTTTAACACGATGATGGCTTGTTTTCGCCTTCTTTTTTTTTCACACCTCAATGCTATAATTCCACAAGGACCTCATGACAATCGAGGTGTGTTTTGCAGTGACTAGAGTCATTGCATAATTGTGAACAAAATGACACATGTTTCTTTTATCTCGTTATCTTAATCTGAGTAGACCAAGTGAGTCACAGAGACAAGAATACGTGCTAACACCCGAGGAAAAAAAAGATAATTTTAGATGCGATAAAAGAGAAATGGATGACTCTGAGTGTTACGTAACACAGACCTTTATACCTTCCTGTGTCCCAGATACAGGTACAGACCCGAAATATCATAAGTTCCCCAACAACAGACCAGGCTAAAGTACCTGTCACTCTCTGTCCCACACAGGACCACCCACAAAAAAAAATACAAAAAAAGTATACAAAATACAAAAGCCTAGTATACATGCTGGCTCTCAGTGAAATAAACAGCTGGCAGGAGGGAGCAAACAGCAAACTCACTGAATACTTCATTACCCATTTCAATTCTTTTGTTCCCTAAGGGAGTTAATAAAGCAAAAGCATTCTTACACTCTCTAATCTCAAACTTACAACCACTTTGAGATAGGAAAGGCAATTTAATACAAGCTCATGGTAACTGAGCATCTCCCAGTGACTTTATGCACTTGGGCAGTGTACTTCTGGTGAAGGCAGGAACCCTGTGTGGATTTATATGGCACAAGGACCTGCCTTCATTGCCATCATGTCTCCAAGGGTGGTATCAGTCACCAGGAACCACACACTTGAAATGGCCTCATTAGACAATTGAAGCCAAATAACTAGTGCTGAACAGAAAGAAAAAAGGGCCAGCCTCTTTTCTTTGCATAAGTGCCTGTCTCAGCCCCAGGCAAAGGGCTTTGGTTCCCTTCAGTCTATCCTCTGTGCCAGTCCATGGCTTCTCTTGCTCTGGGAAGCTGCTCTAAGCATTTTGACACCTCAATGAGCAAGCACAACCTGCCAGCAGAATAACTCTGATGCTCTGCTACTACATTCAGTGAAGTTACTCAAGACGAAAATAATCCATTCTCCAGTCATCAGCCACCCAGGGGACATGAGTGTGCAGAGGCTGGTCCTGTCCCTCCCCTTCTCATCCCTGAGGGAGCCACAGGAGAGATTAAAACCATAGCTGAATCCTATCCCAAAGGAAAATAAACGTTCACCACTCTTCTCCAACCAGTCCTTCTTCAGCCTGGGGGATATTCAGCTGGCAGGAGATGGTATTCATGATTCTCTGCAATAAATAAACAGGAATTCCCAGAGGCACCTGGTTCCAACAGTGTGCCTGCTCCTACAAGAGGGAATCCAATTCTCAAAAGGCTGTGCTGGAAGTAGGGATGCAGGCTGGGTAGGAATGGGCTTCATGGGCGAAAGGAAAGCAGGGAAAAAAGACATGTGGGAGTGGACTCATGGGTTTCTCCCAAGAAGGTCTTGTGAGAAAAGGAAAAATAAAATATTGATAAGGAAGAGAAACAAATAAAACTAACAGAAAGTAATGTGGTAAATGTGAGAAGGATGCTGTACAAACATCCAGGCTGTGGGTGGGGTGTCAGGAGCCCAGAGAAAAATACACAAGAGGTTCTGTTGCAGGGTGGGGACTCGGAGTCCCTGAGGACATCTGCAAGCCAAGCTTAGCAGCTGGGAATGCCCGTTGGGACTGAGAGAGAAACAGCAATGCTATGTCTCTCCTGATCATGAAGTAAGGGGGGAAAGGACCAAAACTACAACATTTTGCAGATCAAAATGAAGATGTGTGGACTGACTGTACAGCAGAGAGGTAAATATCTCTGATACATCAAATGTTTGAGGACAGGATTATTCCATTTAAAACAGAGCTCTATTCCCTGACTTTGGGTTTCATCAAGATAAGCCCTCTGATGAGGAATAGATGTTCCTCTTTCCTGGTTTTATTGCCAACTATTTTGCCTTACTTTAAGTAAGAAGGAAATGTAATCATTGAAATTTTATGGACCCTCCAGGGGATGCCCTTGCCAGAACAGAATTTACTGCAAGCATCCTTAGCTTCCACAAGACAGAAATACTTATTAGATCAGTATGGATGAGAGAATTTTCAAATCTAACACCAGGGTATAAAAATTTCGTCCATAAAAAAGGCAAATTGAGTTTTTGCTCTGGAGAGAAACATTCATAAATCAATCAGTGGATGGTATAATGCAGAATGTAATGCAAAACAAGAGGCTCAAGAAAAAGAGAAATTAGGATAATAATTTCAGAAAATTTAAGTATAAATAATAATGTAACTAGTTTAGCATAAAAAGTGGGGGTGGCGTGGGGAGGGAGGAATTTTTAAGACTCAAAGAGGCCACTGGTTTTCAGGAGAAGCTACAGCTGTTTTGAATACCCAGCAGTAACCACGTGGGAGAACAGAAAGTTCAGCTTCACTCCTGGAAATCTTCTTGTTTGATGTTAATGTGAAGTGTAAAGAAATGTCATAGAGGCTGTTTTTCTGCAAAATTCTATTATTCCTTATAATTTAAAAACAAGCTAAACGGTCTTTAAGACATTTGTTTAGGGTTGACATTTAAAAGTAGGATGTATTATTTATATGGTTCTTCAGACAGTTTGTCCTTTAGCTATACTTGAGGGATACGGCTCCAAAACGTTAAGTCAAGGTTAAATAAGATTGCTGGGGAAAAGAAAGAGATAAGACAGGAGATAATTCAGGAGTGTCTCTACAAAAGCAATTCTTGGTCATGGTACGAGCTTGAAAACAATGTGACTTTTAAACATCAACAAGCAGGAGCTCCATGCCTTTTAGTACTAACCATCTTTTACATCCATACCACTGCCTTTAACTGGCACTGAGGATATTCATCAATTTTCAAGATAAGTCCTGTAAATTACTAGCCGCTTGTAGTGTCATGCGAAAATACCAAGCCATTATTTAATACTTACTGTGGGGCAGGAAAATCATGAGTTTCTTTCAAGGTGGATTTTAAATTTCTATTCCAATTTTGTAAAAAAATTTCCATGTTTCCTCAGAAAAACAAGCATAATGGATTTTTCCCAGTTTGCTTTTAGATGGCAAAGCTGCAAACTGGATTCAATTTCCAGTCAGTCTCTCCTAAGACTTTACATTGAAAGTGGGGTTATATCAAAATCAGTGGAAATGCTGTTTGAACAAGGACTAGAGGAGTAAGCTGTACATTGTGTTAATTTAAGGCATTCTTCTTCCAAGGAGACAAATTGATAGATTCCATGAACATCAGTGTCAGTTTTTCAAACCATTCTTAAAATTAGTTAATTGGTTCTGGCCAATTAAACAATGTGCATAGCTGGCATATGTGATTGTAAGCAATATTATATCCACCCTGCCAGATCATGGGACCATAAAGGAAAGGAGTTGGAAATTTAGGTCACCTAGGTCTTAAAAAGAAAAGTCTCCCTAGCTCCTCACAGAACAAATCATTATTCTGGCTAATTAGCCACCCAGTTTTTCCCAGTCTATTGAAATGCCACTGCTTCAGACCATGTGTTCTACTCTTGAGGACAACCCATTGCTGACAGAGGCAGATATGTGAGGTATTGTTGCTTGAACACAGGAAGGAAAGGCTTTGCAGGAGCGAGACGAGCACACATTGATGGGTATGATGAAGGCCAGGATAAGTGGCATCACATACTCCTTTTACACACAGGCTACACATTTGTCCCACAGATTCCTCATGTCCCATAATTATGTCCTTTTAAAGGCCATTGATGTGATTTGTGTTAGGACAAGGCTCACATACCGTCATTTACTGCATTTCACTTGTGGATCATGAACAACAAAGTGTGGTATCTCTGGTGCTTGGAATTGAGCACAGCATAATAAAAAAAGGAGTAATTCCACAACATTTGTCTTTTGGCAACTTGTTCACAAAGTTTTAATCTTTATTTGCAGCAGTGGGATCGATGTTCGAAGAATCATGTGTTTTAAGAATGAATTCATTCCAAGACTCCATAATCTGCTCTAGTATATTCCCAAATGAGAAAAACTGCTTGAAACAGATTATTCTTTCTGTTTTTCACGAGGATTTAGAACAAATTCTTTACAAGTACCAAATCATTCAGCACTGCCATACCACTCTTGTTCTACGAGGTGTTTCTGGCTGGTCTAATTCCACCATGAAGGTCACACATTGCTTTGTTTTGAGATCCATAGGGATCACTTCAAATGATGGAATTAAAGAACATACATTCATAATGAGTGCTGTTACAGGGATATAGTTTTGATAAGCTGCAGACAGATTCCACTCTCCTAAGGCGTGGCTGAGTGCCCTGCTCCCGAAGGCACTTGAAAACACAAATAAAGGGTCTGTTTTTCAGGCATCAGTGGTCATGCACATTTTTATGAATGGTCATTGCAACTTTGGTGAGAGTTCTTCATGTTGCAATTCAGCAATTCCACTGTCAGGACCCAGGAAACTGAGTTCTGCAACAGGGACCAGAGCCTCATTTCAGCTCTTCGGCCAGCCAGGAGAGCTGGGTGAGCTGTGCTATATGAGCTGTGTGCTTTCTGCTGCTCAACATGGTACTTGGCACATGTCTCACCCTTGTAGCCATCTTCTACCCACACAGTCATGACTGCTTACTCTGAATACTGATGCTGGGGTCCTGAGTCCTCGTTTCAGAGTGACCATCCAATAACCAAGGTTTACACTTTGAGACAGATCACCTGGCTTCGGCCTGGACCCACTGTTCTCTCCTGTTTTCCATAGTGTTCTGACTGCCAAGATTTTGGTCACTCAACTTTCCCACAGCCACCAATTTAAAAACAGCACTGATTTTTCTGACTTCAGGCTCTGGCTTGTATTTCTTACAATACCTGACTGCCATCCTCATGCTGGAGTCCAGCCTGGCACTAGTCACTGTGTGGGATTTCCCACGTCTCTGGCGTGTCCCTAGTGGCTGCAGCTACAGATCATCCTACATTGCTCCAACTGTTAAGGATTTTGTTTACTTAAATCATGACAAAGTACGGTGCAAGCAGACTTTCAGGTGTTTAAATATTAAGAACAAGAACCCAGGCCTGAATACTCTGACAGCTTTTCTGACTAATCTCCCCATTATTCTTTTGCTCAGTGATTCCACTCTTTCTACCACTAGTACTTCTACTTTTGATTGGCTTTAAAGAACATTCAGTCTGAGAAACAGCAGATGCCAATGCTCCTTGAGTGCTCCCTAGTGTGTCCCTGTGGACCAGCATTATCAACACTTTAACCAACCTGTGGAAGTGGCACTACCCTCAGTCCTACTCCTTTTCATGACTTACTAATAGGCAAGTCTTCCTAATAGTCTTTCCTCTATTACTTAAAGCGTTTTGTTATTTTGAGCAGGTCCAGAAGCAATGATTCTAAGTCTCTCCTGACTCTGCAAAGTAGAGGTGTCTGCAAAGTAGATGTGTGTACCTGAGATTGTCATATACACCTTCTCTGTATTCTCATAAACAGGTTCTTCCATACCTGGGAATCTACCTAAGGATTAAAACTCTGGAGCTTAAACTGTGCAAAGTCTGCTCTATAGCGTCTAACGCTAAGAGACAAAGATTGCTTGTAGCCTATCCAAAAAAATTAACAAAGCAATGGCAGATTCCTCACAAGCAGTAAACCTCACTTTTGAAAACACATAAACTCACCTTCACCAGCATAATTGTCGTGAGTTAATGGTCGCTGTCTAAAGACCTTCATTGGCAGAAACATCTGGGGATGTTAATGTGGTTCACAAAGATCATGCATTTTACTAACGTCAATACATGCTATGGCTAATAGAGACCACAGGTGCAAGGGATTTTCCTATAAACCCCACGGCAAAGGTGCAGAGGGCAGCATCAGGACATGGTGTGAACTGACTCTACTGTTAACCTGGGCAGACAGGCTTATGGAACGAACATTTCTTGTCCAAGATGGAAAGAGCAGCTACTGCCAGCTGTGGTTGTTTGTTTTAGAGACCTGCCTGACAGCTAAAGGTTTGCCAACAAACTTTAGCCTTCTGTGAACAACTCTTCCACAACTGCAGGGAATCTGCCCCCTTCTTGTGCTAAACTGAGTGAATGCACTTCTTTCGGAGCATATTCACAACGTGATCAAAGACGCTGGAAAAACTGAGGAACAATAGGAAACAAAACAATGTAAAACATTTCTGAGGTATGGGGTTTGCCATCCTGATATCTGTGAAAGCTGTTATCTGTGCAGACTGAGTGTAAAAGACAACAGACATAGGTTTTGAACAAAGTATGAGTGCATATCCATTAGAAAGGGGGAATAGAGATGAGATGCGGGAAAATATCTTTCACATGTTCACATGCTTAAATCTCCTGTTGAAACAGAGACTCCAAAGTCTCTTACATCACTCACTTCCTCTGGACTGAAGAGAATATGCATTTACTACAGATGTCCCTCTTCACCATTTAAAATTATTTCTTACTTTTAACTTCAAAAGGTTGATTCTATTAATCAGAACAAAGGAGAGTGTGACAGCTAGAACGGGAACTAGTGGAAAGCTGGAAATATTTATTGCAGCCTTTTGGGGCTCAGGCTGCAATAAATATTCGAATCTTATTTAGTATTTTGACTCAGGTATCCGAGTCTTATTTAATATTTTGACACATTGAACACTGAGCAATTTTTTGTCATCATCACTCAGCTCTGATACATAAATACAGGCATCTATTAATTATACTGGCAAATAATATATATGAAGATGCCTACTTATCTTCCACTTATGAGAAAATGCATTCCACTCATCAGGGCTGCCCCAAGGGCATGAGTGACTTGTCCTTGTGAAGACATGCTGACCCCCCAGCTAAAATCCTGACCAGAAAGCATCCACCTTTCTCATGAGGCAGCTACTTCTGACAGGCATCAAAAAGTACCTTTCCTTAGCCTCAGGGTACAGGAGCCAGAACAAGTCAAGAATTAAAACATTGTAATGCGAGTGGATTTTCACTGCTTATTTCCTGCATAGTAAATATAGATGTTACTTGATATGCAGCAGTCAGAGCTAGGATTGTCTCTTAAGATGGAATATTAAAATGGCAGCACAGCAGCAAACAGCCTCCTTTCCAAGCCCAGGGACCCAGTACATCAGGAGCAAACAGGGACATACTTGAACCACAACATGATGCGTGGCTATAAAATAGTGCCTTGGAACTGGGTGGGTTGGGGATCCAGTACCTTCTCTAAGATGTAATAGGGGACCAAAACCAACTTCATGTGTTTGAAGTTGTCTTTGTTTATTTTTTTTCTGACCATCTCCTAGCTACAACTTTTTCAAACTGAGAAATCTGACCCCAAGTAAGACTCATCTCATGGCCTGGAATTGAAGTCTCTGACTGACTATTGCTACCATAGTTGAGAAGTTAGACCAGTCTAAGAAGCTGACCCACAGTAGATTGATGATTTCTGTGTCCTGGCTATCACCATGCACTCTGCTCCGCACAAAACTGGACCGCAAGGAGCTACCTGGCATTTTCCCATGTAAAATGGGCACTGACACGGAAGGTGAGACACAGTAACCACTTATCTAAGGGGGCATTGAACCTATTTCCAAGCCTGATGAGCAGCAAATCAGATCTCTCAGTGGTTAAAATCAGTGCGTGTTGACTGGCTCCACTTGAGCTTGGCCAGGTCCAGGTGCTTTTCTTTCTATGAAGACTCTTCTGAGACCTCCTTAGAGGCAATTCCAGCTTTAAGTAGATAATGATTTCATTTTAGAAAAAACCCTCGAAGTCCTGCCCCACCCCCAAAAGAAAACAGCAGTGAAGAGAAACTAATCCATGCCTAAATCTTCTAGTGGTTAATATGGTTGTATTATTAATTTTTAATGCAATTTCTCAAGAATCAAAATTGAAATTCAGATTCTGTATCTCAGAGTAACATATTCTGCTACTCTGGTAGTCATCTGTTACCAATTTTTCCTTCCTAAGCAACTACTTTTCAGAGTATTGTATTCACAATTTGTTCATATTCTGTTCTTAACGAGATCTGCAAAGGGATGTGATATGAAATATGTAAGGACAAAATCTTCTTTTCAAGTATTCACAAATGAATTTTGAGAGTGAATTCTTTCTGCAAGAGTCTACAATAGTCTGGGTGCCAAATTAAAAAAAAAAAATCTATCAACAGGTCAGTCCAGTTGATCTATTCTGCTGCATACTAAGTTTATTTTTTATGGTAAATAGAACTTTTGAATTGGTGGTACAAGTTGGAACAGACTTTTCAAAGTCAAATACTACCTGACTTTACAGTCTTAATATCAGAGGAGATGATAAGCAGCAATGATATTAATAATAAATATTCTCGAAATTGAGATGCAGAACCTGAGTGCAGAACGAGATACAGTTTGCCTCAATACACATATCTCTAGAAATCTAATCAAGACTGATCTTATATTCAGAGCCTGAGTGTCTCAGGCGAACTGGAGGCAGGAAAATGGAAACAAGATGTCACTTCTTGTAATCCTGGGCAAGGATAACAGAATGAATGATTAAATTCCCCTTGCTCAACAAGGAACCAAAGAAAATGTCGAAATAGCAATGCAGAAGACCTCTTTGAAAAGAAAACTAACTGTCCCTGAAGTCACCATTGTTTTGTGTACAGCATGAAATATTTAGATGCTGAAGAATTGAAAACTGAATTCTGATGGAGTTCATTGTTGACTCACTTGACCTAAGAAATTCATCCTCATATTTTCCACAAGTACCAGGACAACACTTGCTGTAGACATCATCTCTTTCTATCCATCATTTATTTATACTGCCGTGAAATAGGAGCCATGTCTGAGCCTCCCTGACTCTACATCACAGGATAGAACACCATGAGAATCCCTACATGGGACTTTCAGAAGTTCACTGAAGTTTTAAGGAGAGAGAAATAAAGAGAGAGAAATGATCTTTTTAAACTACTAAAGATTCCCAGAAATCAGAACAGTAAGTTTTACTCTGTTCTCTTCTGGTTGTACTTCCCCCGCTTCGATCACTGTCAGAGAATAACAACTGAATAACAACTGAATTAGGAGGAGGTTGTGTAACCCATAGTGATTTAATGGCTTTTCTTCAGATTTTGACTTCTCCAGAAATGACCATTGCTCTGTTTTGCTAAGAACTTAGTTTGGCACCCAAGTGATCATTCACATTTCCTTGGTTCAGGTAGACTGGCCACAGGCAAAGCAGCACAACACTGTCCAACAACAGCCAGTGGGGCACTCAGCCAAATTTACCACATCTCCTTTCTTTCTGCATACTTCATGGTGGAATACATCACGTTACATGTATTTGTCACACGTCACAAACAACTTCTGTATGGATGGGTGGATGTACATGTGTGCATATACACACAAACTTCTCCCCACCTCTCCCTTTTCATCCTGTACAACAATTGCCACCCAGACCAGGGGCCTGGCACGTACATTCCTGCTGTTGGGGACTAATTAGTGTATTTGTCATTATGACCAAGTCCAGCTCGATTTGGAGGAATTAGAGGCTTCTGTCAACTGCTACCAGCTTCTCAGTATTTGATGTAACCAGCAGTATTTATCAGTCCCCACCTCAACACAGATTTACTACAATAGCTGACAGCTTCTTTCACTAGTTGTCACTCATAAATTTGCTGAATCTGCCCTAGGCCTGCCTCATTACCTGTATTTTCAAAGAATAACATTTCATACAAAATGCAAGCAAAGCCATCTCACTCTGCAGAAGGTGTCAGCTTTCAGCAGCCATTTGTTTTGCACACAGGCAAATGCCCTTCCATGGTCTCCCACATCACCTTTCACTGAGAGAAGCTTCTCATAGTCCCCCAAATCTGCTCAGGCTGAATTCTTCCAAAATCCGCTGTGGTTAGACATCCTGGGACTCTGTTTTGTGAGTGACAAGTGCCATAATCTCCCTGCTGCTTTGCTCTCCTCCCAGCTTCCTGCCTCTAGGCTTACACTGAGCTTTCTCCAGCAATCACAGTACCAGCTGCAGTCTCACATTTGAAAATGCAAAGAAGGAGCACTCTCAAGGTCTATTTGGGATTTTCTTTCCATTGAATTTGACATCTTCGACCAATAATAATAAACATCTCCAACTGGATTCTAAGTAAAGAAATTATACACACCACCAACAATTTTGTTAAAACATGTGGAACTTTGCCAGACTCGGGAAGATCTGCAGCACATGGCAGCAGACTGAAATATGTAACTGCAACCAGGGAAATATTGTGAATTTACTACCCTCAAAAAGTTTACTGTCCTGGAACATTGTTATTGTGCAAAACACATGCCAAGTAAATATTGTAATGGATTTTACGGCTTGGAACAGCAGTTAGCTAGTGCTTGTAGCCAGAGGGCTCTATCCTCAGATGGTGTAAAATAAGTGAACATTGAGGAAATCACAGATTTATCAGGAACAGACTTTTAAATATGATACAGTTGGCCTGAGAATAAACCTGTGGTTGCAAACCTTCTCTTACAAAAATTGATTCAGTGATTTTGGGTGATTGTGAACATAAGAAATGTATAACATCTAATAAATCTAGAGAAAGAGAGATGTGTAAAATCGTGAAGACAGATGTATTAAATCTAATAAAGCGGTCTAAGATTTTTTTCTAATAACAGAAGACAATTATTCCTTGCTGATGCACAAGGAACTATTGGGCCTGTGGTTATGATCACCTGAACCCACGCAAAAAAAACCTTTGTTGCTCCTACCTGCTTCTTGCAGAGGTGCTGGAGGAGGTAAGAACACAGCCGGAGTGAAGAGAGAAGGGCAGGCGCTAAGATGCTTCAGAATGCCTTCACCTTGTATTGCTCGGGTCCTTTTCTTTGCAGTTCTGCTGTTTGTCTTCCACTTGCAGGTCTGTTACCTTTCACCAAAGCTGCTGCAGTGTTTTAACCTGTTCTCCTGCTGTTGTTTTCATGGTGTTATTCTCAAGGCGTTGCACCTGCAAACGCGGACATTATTCTTACCTCTGATTTCTCATGGGAACACACTGTCACCAGAGTAAGAATGACTCCTTCTTTCCCCTTGCTCTTCCCCCCCACCCCTTTCTTTTGTAGCTTGAAGCTTACATTAAATAAAAAGCATAAATGAGTCAGTTAAATAATGGATATATAATAACAGAGAGTTGAATTTCCAGTTAGACTTGTAATATATACCCAAGCTTACTGTGAAACACTCGGGCTCATTCAGAGCCCATTCCAGAAGGGAGTTTGAACAGATCACAATGAAAGGCATACGGTCACTGTGGAAAAACATGGTGGAAAATTAGCATCATTAGCATCACCTGCAGAGGATCAACGGCAGATACCTTCACTGGACACTCTCTTGCACCTCTTTATGGCCATCCATGGGTGTTTGCTTTACCTGTTCTCTTTCTTTCTCTCCTTTGTATTTTTCACAACAGTAATTTTAGAGTGGGTATGTGCCATCAGCTACAGACTCCACGAATAAAACTTTAAACATTTAAGTCTGTCTCAGCACCCTTGGTGTGACAACAACATCATATGACCAACCTTACCTCTTGCCTAGGGCTGAAAAAACTTCCTTTTGACACTGCCTTCCTGGCTTGACACTGACTCAGCACATAACTTTCTGCAAGTTGTTCCAGCCTAGGTGCAGAGTCCCGCAGCAGCGATGTGGCTGTAGCAACTAAGCCAGGAGTTCTGTCCCACCTCATCAACACAGAAACTCACAGTGCAACTCAGCCCCAGCCCGAGTGGACTTTAGTCTCCCTCTACAGACATCTCTATCTGGTATGCATAAACTCTCCCCTGGGTTCTTCCACAGCTTTATCGAACACAGAGGCAATCTGAAAATTGCTTTTTTGGTTGAAGCTTAAAGTAGCTGTGTGTAGGAGTCCAAGCTTTATTTCCCCCATATCTCAGCTCCTCAGCTGTAAAGCACCCTGTGGTGTGGGCTCCATATCCCACAACAAATAAACCTTTTTCAGAGGCTTACGTGCAATTATGGCACAAATTGTATCAATGAAGTCAGTGATGGCATGTCTGGACACTACAGCTATGTCTATACTTGTAAGTTAAACAGTTACAAGGAAGGCTCCCAAGCCGTGGAAATCAATTGTCTGCCCTGTAAATTTGCACTATTAAATTATTCCAGTGCAGTTTGGGCCATGTCTGATGGCTTTGCCCCTCTCCAAAATACTCTCTGGAAGAGCTTGAGAGCTAGAATGGGCCAGGGACAGTCACAGCAGGCAGTTCATATGCAACCTCTATCTTAGAGGGTCAGAGAATTTAATAACACATTTTGGGACAGTTCCGTAGCAGCCAGTCTCACTGCTACTGGGTGAAAACAATCCTGGAGAACTAAATGACAAAATGTAGTCCAATTAATTGTGCTTGTACAACACATTTAATCCCCAAAGATGCCATTCCCCATTCCAAAGGGTAAAACCACTTTCAGAAAGATCATTAATGCATAAAAAAATCTGCCCAGTATTATTAGTTTGAAATGTCAAAGCTTTCCTGGTTACATTGAAGTTTCAAAATCAATATTTAGTCTGTTTAGCAGATGTGGTTTAAGCTCTCGTTGTTAACCACCTGTAGCCCTTCCACACTGGGTTCTGAAAGAGCTCAACACTTCTGAAAAAGAGGACATTTTAGTCAGCTCCTGAATATGGAGCAGAAGAGACCAATTCCCTTTGATTTTCTAACATGGTAATGAAGGAAGCTCTTCTTCTAAGCAACGACCTGACTTGAAGGCAAATCTAACCACTGTGCTTCCAGAATAGATGCTCACCCACTAAGGTTGCTTAGCTTTTTTGCATGGAAATACAAAAATGAAACATTGCATTCTCATTATTGAAGGAACAATGTAGTGGTGCAAAGAAGTAAAAATTTTTTATAATCAATTCTTCCTGCTGGTTTTGGAATAATCTGAAATAACTAGAAGTTATATGCTTGTATGACTTGTCAATACCACCCAAGGCTGATTAAATGAGTTCATCAAATAGAAGGATGGAATCATAAAATGGTTTAGGTTGGAAAAGACCTCTAAGGTCATTGAGTCTAACCATTAATCCATCACTGTCAAGTCCACCACTAAACCACATCTATGAGCAGCTGCCTGCTCATCCTTTAAACACCTCCAGGGCTGGTAACTCCACCACTTCCCTTGGACAGCCTATTCCAGTGCTTGACAGCCCTTGCAGGAAAGAAATTTTTCTGAATGTCCGATCTAAACCTCCTCTGGCACAAGTTGAGACCATTTCCTCTTGTCCCATTTTTTGTTACTTGGGATAAGAGACCTCCTCCCACCTCGGCACCTCTTCCTTTCAAGTAGTTGGAGAGACTGAGAGCAAATCATCACAGACCCAAGAGAAATTTTCCTAAATAAGCTTGAAAACTTCAAAATGAACATGGCTGCAAAGAAACTAAAGGAATCAAACAGAAATTTTAACCTTCAGAGGAACCAGGGCTTTCATGACACCAGAAAAGGTTCACACAACAAACACTGAATGAAAAATCAGTGCAGAAGAGGTTCAAAGACTGCTCAGCAGTGTGCACCCTGGGGCAGCTGAAAATATCCAAAACCACAAGTAACACAAGAAACAAGCTCATGTAGGTGAGCTATGTGCTGTGGACTTGCACTTGAATTGAGTTTCCTCTTTTTCCTAGATTTATTTGCTCAGACTCTGTAGAGCATCATAACCATCTCTAGTTTCCTCTCCAACAACAATTAGCTTTAGCTGTGTTTAGAATAACTGAGAAAAAGCATAAGATATCCAGATTTTAATTCTGTAGCTAAGCACCAGAATGCATGTAGTCTGTGAAAGGACCAGCAAAGGAAATACACAAACATGTTCATATATGATATAAACAACACCATTTTTCTACTATCTCTGCTTTAATGTCCTCCAAGAGATTCTTGTATTCCTATTCACACAGACTAGGGTGAGTTGTAGTCCTGTTCACACACTGTTTCTCTTCAAACAGCCTCACTGATTTTAAGGTGCTGTGAGGGAGAGTCAAACTTTATTCAACATATATAAGGGATCCTTGTGGGCACAGTGGAAGAACAGGGTTTCCACAAGACATGTGAAGGAGAAAGGTGTTTGATGCAAAACACTTGGTCAGTTCTCATCTGAAATATGAAGAGCATTTTAATAAAAGTTTAGCAATAGCCTTGGTCCTTTTCTTGTCTCTATTAAAATGAGAAGCAAGCCTCAACAAAGATATTCCAAGGAATATTAGAAGATAAAGAACACTGGGGGTTTTTAGGTTTAGGGGGTTTTCTTTTGGGGTCCTCTGTAAGGGTTTTTCAAAGTTAATCTCGGTAAGAATTTTCAACAGCATATATAAAATTATTCTTAATATTGAGTTTTTGTGCAATAAAGATTTACTTCTGTAAAAATTTCTACTGCAGCTGCCATTAAAAAATCTCTAGATTAGATAAAAATTTTAATTACATTTCTTACCTTCCCACTTTAAGACAAAATTTGATACTAAACTGAATTTTATCTGCAATAATATTAGAATCATAACTTGCTATCGGGGATATTAAACAGTAGTAGATTTGTAAGTGAGCCATCTTTTGTTAATGTCCAACCTAAATCCTAATGACTTCCTTAAATTTATATTAATTCTCTGTTTTATATAGGGCATGCTTCATTTATGGCTTGATCTTCTTTCTTGTACAGCACCCTGCAAGACTGCCTCCATTTAGCTAAATGTTATTATGCTGTGTTATAAAGCCCTGTGCAAATCCTTGCCTTTTTAAAACATTTGCCAGGACAATTGGCTTTCTTTGTTGTTCACTGATATATTAAGAGTTACAAAGCTCCACAGTGGCACATTAACCATTGGGTTTTCTTCCATTTTACTTCACAGTGTTGAGCATTATCAGAGAAGGAGTGAGGGTAAAGAATTGAATGCACTCTACTGACACACTGAAAAGTGATCTATCAGTACAGGATCTTTTTCCCACTTTTTAATTTGAGGAAACATGCACTGCTGTCCATTCTGCAGCCCTTCTGTGGGCAGGACTCTCCTGATCAACAGATGTGGATATTGAATGATTACAAGACTATACCACTCAAATGAAAAATGCATTTGGTCCCCGAAGTATGTTTTTATTCTACAATGGAAAAACTGTTCTTTCTCTGCAGCAAACAGCCATTCACCAACCTCAGTTTCCCTTTACTTATACATTCCTACAGTTTTCCAGGATCTTGGAGCTTTTGTTTTGTTTTGTTTTCTTTTTTAAAAGATCCTCACTATTCTTCCCAGTGTTCACAACTTGATAATATTCTTCTGAGCTAGCACTAAGCATCTGTTGAAAGCATTGCTGGGAAAGGCACATCACTGAACTTCACAGGAGCAGCAGGAGCGAGTTGCTCCACTCTTTGTAACAACAGTCCCACCATCTGCTTGGTGTCCTGAGCTCGCACTCTGAGGTCTGCTTGTAGAGGTCCTGAGCCTTAGTTCAAGTCATCTCTACTTACACACGTAAAGGCACATAAAAATTCTGCAGAAAGGAAAGCCCTAAGGGTTCAAATATATTATTTTACCAAAAAGCATGTCAGTTAGATGCTTTAGCCCCTGAGACAATTCCAAGTAAAGAGAAGTTTCTTGTAGGAGAGCTGGATAAGGCAAGGGCCATTACTTTACGGGCTATAAAATTTCACTCTGAAAACTTCAGTTATACTAAAAAGACACAGAATTTATTGCCTTCTCTAATACAATACCTGAATTTACTGAAATGAAGAAGTCAAGATATTTTTGTGTTCGGCCCAGTTTTCATGTCCTAGATTGTCACTTCCCCAGCCCTGAAACAGCCTTAAAGAGTTATAGAGACAAAGACAGAGGAACCAGAGGCAGTTTCTCTATACCAGCCTTCCAAAAGCCTGAATTGGTAGAGGTGGGAAAAGTCTGAAGAGAAAGGGAATGACTCCTGCTGTTTTAGGACTAGTTGAGCAAACAGGGACTCTTGGCTACTACAGCTGGCTATGAGGAGCGATTACTGAGCCAGGTGATTATTTCTAAAGAAGAGCACTGGCTTCGTCCAGTCACCCTCCAAAAAAGCAACATCTGGCACACAACTGTATCTCAACAGCAGGGAGGCTTCCCTCCCTCCTTTCATTGCTCTACACAGAAAAATCAGTCAGGGTTGGCTGAAGTATGCTCTAAAGAATGTCCCCACCCCTGGGGTTCAGGGCTGAATTCAGCAGGATGAGCTGAAGGAATTCGAGAGTTGGCTCATTTGTGTATGGAAGGGAAAGTGTCACCACCACCCCTGGGTTTGGGAAACAAGCAGGACTTCTGGAGTGGTGATGATGGTTTCTCTCTGTTCTGTGGGGTGCAAGGAAGATGGTTTCCAACACTCCTTTGTCATGAGGATCCTCCTACTTCAGAGAGAAAACAGTGAGGTCGGAATCTTCTTATTTCCCTTTCCTGTGCCAGTGTTCAAATGAAAAGTCAAAGGGCACTGCTTAAAAAAAAAAAAAAAATGCTTATCTTGTATTCTTATTGTGCCAGGAAAGGACACACAGTCCATCTCTAACGGGGTCTGATTTATGCAGTCCCCAAACCTCTTTTTACTTAAGGACTTGTTGTTGTTCAATGTAGGCTTCAGTCCCACTTACATTCACTGCTTCCACTGTGGCCTCAGCAGGTCTCAAGATTTGAGAGAATAGCTTCAGTGTCTCACCAATAAGTAGTGCTCATGTGAAGCCAAGCAACACCGCACTAATATTTATGTTGACAGATAGATTCACTCCATAAAGCTTTTCATTTTTCTGATAAAATGTATTATACCCACTTGGGAATGGCATACATCTTCACGGGAATTTTTTCCAGGTATGAGGCAGATCTTTGGTTATACAAGGAAAGACCCCACCAGTTGCAAAACACTGATGCTATTCCCAAGCACTGGGAATGCTGTCCTTTGCATCACAGGGTTATGCTCCAGTACCCACCCATAGGCTGATGCTGAAACACTCTTATTTTCGTTACTTCAAATACCCCTCACTTTGCTTGTAAATCAGACATCAATGAAAAGAGATAAAATGTCAACAGGCAGTTTTGGCAACCATTAAGAACACCCAGAAGGAACAAAATTTGTTGTTGAAACTTTAATAAGAGCCCACAAATCTGCAACAGCCTGAACTAAACCTTTTTCCTGTATTTCATTTTATTCTCTTTGTCTACCAAACACAGATCCTTCAATAATTACTGTTGGATCGTCCAAGCAATCTCCTGTAAATCCTGCTCTATTAAGTTTACCTGGTTGTATCTGCTCTTGGAATGAGTACCTTGTATTTAACAAAAAGGTTGTTCATGCTTGGCTTCCTGGGAGGACAGGGAAAGATATATCAAGTGCTAGTTAATCTGCCATCACCAAAACACTGATTTTTCGTTTTGTCATTTGAATTATCTTGCTTCCACTTCTGATCTTTATATTCTTCTTTTCCTCCTGAAGAGCTCCTTCAGTGCCCGTTGCCTCCTTCCCGTGGAGGCACTCGCCCGCTGTAACAGAGCCACCCTTCAGCCTTTCTTTTCAAACAGATTGAACTGTGCAATCCACTCACCCTGGAGTATTTTCCTCAGCTTTCATATAATTTCACAGATTCACAGGCTAGCTGAGGTGGGAAGGCACCTCTGGAGACTGTCTGCTCAAAACAGGGTCACTCAGGACTGTGTCTAAACAGGTTTGGAGAAAGTATCAAATAATAATATAAATAAATAATTATTCAAGTTGCATGGCTCTATGTTCAGCATTCCAGTCAGAGGGTGGGATGGTAAAACAGAGTTGGTGGAAAGGGATCTGCAGTGATCTGCTCTATTCCACCACACTCAATGCAAATGCAGTACCCTAATGGGGTCGTATTGCTCCAATTAGGTTTTGAAAATTCCTAAGAACATCCCCATAAGTTTACTGGGGTGCTGCTGCAAAGCTTCAGCACCCTTGTGGTGAAGACTTTACTTCTTGTGTCCAGGTGTAATTTACCTCGCCTCATGTCTCCCTGGTGCTTGCTGTCCATGCACTGGACGTTGCTGTGTTCAACTACTCCATCACCCCCGGAACTTTTTAAGTCCACTATAGTCATTCTTGCTTTTTAAAGAAAATAAAAATATTTTAAAATTAGTTTGATTTATGTGTTCATCCAAGCTAGCCATAATCACCTAGGAGACAAACAAATAGAGTTCCCACACTTGAATGGGTCTAAAAACCACAGACCTCACAGCAAAGTGTTAGCCAAGAGCTTCATAAATACTAGTAAAATGTGACTTTTTTTAAAATAGTGTTTTAATCAGCTTTTAACCAAGAGCAAATCTTTCCAACACAATATGCAGGCCGTGTGGAATAAAACTTCAGATCAACTATTCATTTTGACATGGAACTAGAACGCTGGAGGGATAGTCTAAGAACAACTAGAATATAGAATTTGAGATAAAAATTGATTAAATTCTTCGGTTTCACCCCATTTTGCTATTCTTGACTCCAGTATGGGTTGTGGGCATTGCAGGAAGAGCCTGTCCTGACAGGGTTGGTACCTACAGCTGTGGCGTGGTGTTGAAGAACCTGTATGTCCATGCTACATCTTTTCTTCTTTTAGCTCTTCCCCCCAACCTGAACATCTCTATCCAGGTCCCATCCATCTCCTCAGGTAACGTCCAGTGGCTACAGAATGTCCTTCACAAAAGCAGTTCATGTGCAGCAGCTGAGCCAGCACACACCCAGATACAGTGAGCTGACAAGTGCTCAAAATTCCCAGAGAAGAGGTAGAAGAATCTTTGAGGGTGTATAAGATGTCCATAAGATCTGTATGTGTACCTTCATATAATCTGTTACATTTAAGGTCCCTACAATGGATTTGGGAGGGATATTTACAAAATTATTTTCCCTACCATCATCATTTAGGGAGCAAAGCATTAAACACTTTCCTACAGCACACTGTGCCTGGGGGATTTCAGTATGTGGCATCTGTTAGGAGCATGTAACATACATT
The DNA here is from genome assembly GCA_013398015.1 of Oreocharis arfaki. Lineage (NCBI taxonomy): Eukaryota > Metazoa > Chordata > Aves > Passeriformes > Paramythiidae > Oreocharis > Oreocharis arfaki. The sequence goes on along the minus strand of VZRR01003432.1, from coordinate 26,886 downwards.
GAGTAAGGAACCTGATCCCTGGATAGCTCATTTACTCAATAAGTAGAGGCAAAGGCTTTACTCATTTCCTCCTGCTCCAGCACTGAGATGGCAACCTCACTACTCAGCTACCCAAACAAAGCTTTTAACTCTCAGCCCTGAGGCCGGCATGCAGGCATTGAATTTTCTGCTCAGCTGGCTCTGTAATAGTTCAGTCTCACTGTGGAGTGTACTTCCCTGTGTTGTGCCAGGTTATCCCTGTGTTGAGTCAGGCTATCTCTGAGCACCATGCTTACGTTCAGAGAACAACCTCATTAATAATGTCATACTATTGGGAAGTCAACCTTGTGCATCATGTCATTCATTGTGTATTTTGGCAACTGAAAAATAGCCTGTCTAAAGAGGCATTCGTTCTTGAAGTGGAGAAGAACGTATAATTCTAGCTCACTTCGTTCCAGACACGCAGAAGTAACCACTGAAGCTTGATTATTTAAACAGAAAAGTATGGAATCAAAGAATCATAGAATCATAGAATGGTTGGCTTGGAAGAGGTCTTAAAAATCATCCAGTTCCAACCCCCCTGCCATGGGTAGAGACACCTTCCATTAGACCAGGTTGCTCAGTGCCCCATCCTGCCTGGCCTTGCACACTTCCAGGGATGGAGCATCCACAGCTTCTCTGGGCAACCTGTGCCAGTGCCTCACCACCCTCAGAGTAAATAATTTCTTCCTAATATCCAATCTAAACCCACTCTCTTTATATGGTGTGCATATGTACATATATACACACTATGCGTATGTAGTCCTGCTTTGGAAGCAATCCCATTCATCTGAATCGCCGCGCTTCCCCATCAGCCACTCCAGCCCACAGCTGAGCAATATGCCCTGGAAAAGCAATTATTCAGTCCCTACAGGTTGTGTGCACCCCTTTTGAAAGGAATAGATTTTTAAATTAGGCAAAATGGCAAAATGTTGCCCAGAACAGGCTTGGATCCAGCAACACAATTATATGCATACTCAACTTTAAAATTGCACACTGTAGTTCAGCTACTTATTAACTGTACCTCTGCAGAGCGACCAGCAAGCCACCAATGTATTTCTCTCTGGATAATTTAGCTATGCAAGACACATCCATACTCTATTAAACAAATCAAGAGAGTATATTGAGAAAGCTCGTATGGATAAACATATGCCAGAGCCTGAAGTGCAGCAACTTTACCGCGGAACAACTTGGAGTGAGGCAGTCACTTATATCTCCTGAGCATGTTGGAAATATAAAACAAAATGAACTAATTTATTTCAGGGAAGTTAAATAACTCCATTTCTCAGCAGTAAGCCATGGGGCCACACTAACTCATTTTCTTGCAGACATATGTACATGCCATTAAACTGCAAATCTTGGAGAGTTAGAAGAATATAAAACTATCTCCACGAAATAAAAATGATAAAATATATGTTGAAAAAGAAAACTCCAAGGTATGCCATCAGTAATAGATAATAAATAAAACAGCATTTGGGAATTAACATGAATTATTGTTATTATTATTGGTAGTAATAATAATTTTAAAACTCAAACAACATCACCATAAACAAAATAAAGGCAAAATTTTGACCATGGAAATAATCACCAGGCAAGAAGGAAATGATTGTGTTTCCGTAGAAATTATTGCTGTAGATGGAAAAGCTTCATATCACTGAAGACCCGGCTTTAGAAGAAAAGAACATGTTTTCTGGCTATTCTCATTCCAAGACTGACACTCCCATGGCAAACTCTCTGATGAGATTTCCTGTGGAGGTGGGTGGAGAGGGAGTAAGGTAAACAATCAAAGGATGAAGTGTTCTCCCACAGCACACAGCTGGACATTGCAAACTAAGGAAAGCTGACAAGCATTTGATCATATAAATTATATCCCAGAGACCTGCAGGAAGCCACAAGAGACAACAGAAAGCCTTAGGAGGAGTCCTTTTTACATAATGTTTTGCATTGAGGAAGAGGAATTAAGTAATGGAGCCAAGCACAATTAATTTGGATTATGGTAAAAGTTCTAGCAGAAGGTTGGAAAAGCAGCTACACAAGGAGAGGGAAGAACAAGTGCCATGGCAAGGAGGTTACCTCAAACTTACTTGTGTTCCTTAGCCTTGAAGCTGAGCGAGGCATTCATGCCTTGAGTTTCTTGAGCAACTGAGTAGAGGCTGCTTAGTTATAAATAAAAATCTGCAATTACCCAAATGGCTGTCCCTGCTGAAGTTGTGCATTTCAGTTCTCTGGTCAGCAACACACGGGTGGGCACTAAGCAGGCAGGGACACAGAAGCAACACATCCGTGATGGTGACAGTGACAAGCAGTTGCAACACCAAACTTCAGATGCTGCTCTGCTTGGAAAGTTCATAATCTAGAATGAGGTTTGCAGGAGATCCTGAGGTAGACCACCATGGCATGGAAGACTAGGCTGGAGGAAGAGACAAGAGACAGACTCCCTTCTTTTGGCAAGTCCATGAATCATGTCGAGATGTCAGATACCAGCATGGAGAAGAGAAGGCCCCAGGAAGACCTTCTAGCAGCCTTCCAGAGCCTAAAGAGGTCTGCAAGTAAGTTGGAAATGCCGTTTTTGCAAAGGCATGGAGTAATAAGACAAGGGACAATGGTTTCACACAGGAAGAGGGTAGTTTTAGATGAGATATTAGGAATAAACTCTTAACTGTGAAGATTTTAAGGCACTGGCACAGGTTGCCTAGAGAAGTTGTGGATGCCCCATCCCTGGAAGTTCTCAGTGCCAGCCTGGATGGGGTTTAGAACAACCTGATCAAGTGGGAAGTGTCCCTGGTCATGGGAGGGGGTTGGAACTAGATCTATAAGATCCCTTCCAAAACAACCCATTCTGTGACCTTGTATTTCGGATTTGAAGACACATGGGGTGAAGAACAAGGGTTTGACAGAAGAGGACAGTTTTTGGCAAGCTGGAAAAGAGGACAGAATTAAGAATGTCCTTAAGGACACCATCAGGGTCTGCAATGATGTTGAGAGGCAGCCAAGCACTCACTGAGATGAGACATAGATGCCTGGGGAATAATGCACTGCTGATAACACCAATATTCCTAGAGTCCAGTACAGGAACTGTCTTTTGTGATTTACATGGGAAAAGCGTGCTCAATATTTGGCATAAATTGAGCCCTCAAGGAATTATTGCTCTGGTCTCCGCATGTCCTCTGGCTGCCCCCAGCATGACGCACCGCAAATCTGACAGAGCAACGGAGACAAATGCTGATGACTTTGAGGATAAATACCCTATGCCACATGTGGACACTGCAAGACTCCCCAAACAATCCAAGCCAGCCCAGACCCAGCTAATTTAAGAATTTATTCATCATTCATTGCTCTGTCTGAAATAATTTGGTGAGCTAAAAAAGGACATCATTTTAAAACACAGCAATTTCATTTGTTCGGAAGAGGTTTTTGACATTTCCATTTCTTCCTTATTTTGAGTTATACATGCATCTAGTTTTATCTGAGCAATGTCCAAATCTCTTCTAATTAAACTTGCTTAGTCCTGGTCACAAGCCAGGTTTCAGCACTGTCTGTAATGAGAATTCAAGCTGACTAAATGCATGCTGAAGGGCAACCAGCATAGAAATGGTCTTAATATTTTCATTTTAAATTGAATTAAGAGTGCATAGACCTTACTTTATCAGAGCAGCTACTATTTTCTCCTGAGAAAACCTATATACATTATTTTTGTAAGGTTAAACAGCTTTTTTTCTCAGCTCTAGGTAGGTAAGTGAAAACAGTTGGACTGAAACAAAAGTAAACATCTATAGGATCCTGGAGATCTCTGGTGTTTATGCCTCTGGGCTCCCATCTTCTGACTCATACATGTGCCTTGTCAATCACCGTGGATGGCATGCAAAATTTTACAGGGCAAGGCCAGTTTTGCACAAGAAAATTTTAGGCTTAAACACCTAAAATTTTCACAAAGGCCAGAACAAGCAATAAGCACTCCTAAATTATCTGCTTAACTGATGCTCTGCCTGCTGCTCTGAAAATCCAGCTGGTTTATTCTAATTGTCCTCAGAATACTGAAAAGTGCTCAGCAGCCATCCATTCTGCTCAGGCCAGCAGCAGTGAAATCCCAGCTCCCTTCAAATATCATTTTTCCTCTTGTTTACAAAGTCTGCCAAGTTCCCAAAGAATCAAGGTCTTATTCAGCTTTGCCTTGATTGCAAACAGATAGGGAAGAACAGGGGCAGCAAGGAGTCCATATCTGTTTGCATCAAAAGTTTTTGTGTGGGCACAGAATATCAAGAGGCTCCTTCACTCATCCATCCAATCACTTGGGTCTGCAAGATGAACTCTGTATATGCTGCAAGGGCAGAGCAGAATTTTTAGCAGTGACCATCTCTACTGATGCTTCCACTTGAGTGACACTGGGATAAATTTCTTTGGTGAGTGAATTCAACAAACCTAGGCAACTAGCAGGGATGCTAAGAAGATTTTCTACTTTTGTGGATATATTTCATACACACGTACATGCATATATATATCACATATATACATATACACATATAGATATATGTATATGTATGTATATGTATGTGTGTGTCGTGTGTGTGCGCGTATTTTATATATATATACAANTATATGTGTGTATATATATGTGTGTGTTGTGTGTGTATTATAGACATCAGAATGTCAGTTGGGTTTTGAATTTTTGAGGAAAAATTGTCAAGCAACCATCAGCTGCCTGGAGCCACAGAAGAGTGAGTTACAGTAATAACAGATTGTTCTCCACTATGCTAAAACTCCTCTTAAACTGTATCTTACCAGACACCATGGTAGATCATTAGGGGACTTCTTATCTGTGAAATCCTCCTTCAAACACAGCAGCCTGCCAGAAACAGAATAATAATTTTGTTGGTTCTTCCAACTCCTGTCATTTTAGACTCTATTTATCAAATGGGAACAGTGTTTCTGCCAAAGGTAATATTAACATAAGTTAACACGAATTCCTGCAATTAAAGCTCCCTGAGAAACACTGCAAAGAAACATCCTTCTTCAGTGGTTTTAATCCAAAACACAGACATCTGAAAGCAAATCTGACTGCAAAGAAAGGTGACAAACCACTTGGTTTCCATTCTCTGAAGGAGGAAAACAGCATTAAGTAATTATGAAATCGGTCCAGCCGAAGAGAATGGAAAAGGAAAATTAAACCTTAAATACTCACTGAGTGATGATACACTGAGGGGAGGGAGGGTTTTGTATCTGGTGAAGGCAAGGGCAGGTTGCACATGGATCTGCAGGTGAAGCTAAGGCTCACCAACAGCCAGCCAACCTACACCAGCTTCTCAGAACACATCGTTTTTATTTGGGGAGAAGGCAATTGAGATCCCATCTCCCAGCCAAAAAGGTTGTTTTCACTTGTATTAAAATCAAATTATAAAATAAAGCCCCAGCCAAAACCACAAAACTCTCCTGGTTTTGTGTTACAGCTGGAGGAAGCCTCCACTCAGCTATACGTGGTTTCCATGCAAAAATATAAATTATACACAGGTTTGGCAATAGGAAGAACACATTCCTCATTCAGGGTTAAAAGTGAATAAAAGCTGCATGTTTATGGGCTTCTTCATAAAGCTTTTCCACAGCTGTGGAATATAAATAGAAATATAAACAGAACCAGTCAAATTAATTGTACAGTAATATCCATTACAAAAGCAGTTCTTCTGTATTTTTCCACCAACTTATCCTATTTTTTTTTCATTAAAATTGACTCTTTGTTTGGAAGGTTTTCATCAATACCTTGTTTGAGCACTTGTACAGTAAAATCCCAGACTCTTTCCAAACAGCCAATGTGATTATCCATTATTTTTTGTGTGTTAGTAACTACAAAATCATGAAGTATTGTCTCCACTCTGTGAGTGGCATCAGAAGCAACAGAAGCTAAAGAACACTAGGCTATGAACACTTTTCTGGGGTGACTTTCTGGATGAATTATTCATGCAAAAATCCACAAAACTTCCAGGACTTTTAAATCTTTGCAACTATACAAAGCAGTTTTTCCAGTATTCACAAATACAAATAACTTTTTTAAGCCAGTCTTGGCATCATCATTTGGAAAATACTAAGCTATTCTTTCTACTATCAAATTAATCCTAAACACAATTGTGTTTATTCCTTAAGCCTTACAAAATATTGCACCGTATCCTCTGACAGTTACAGCATTATAAAAGTTCTTTTAAAGTTTTTATTATAATCCTTCAAACTGTAATTGTAAATAGAGAAAATGAGGGAACAGGGGGACCGGGCTTTTTAGCCAAAAATAGCAGGAATAGGGGAATAGTAAGAGATTCAGCAAGCTGACCTAAAAACCAAGCAACTACACTGCGTTCAAGTTGAATAACGTAACCACCTGCTACACAGAGCTGTGGTTTGAGGTGAGGACCGGACCTCTGCACTGCATTAAGCCTTGAGCTCACCCATTTCTCTCTCTGAGTGACAAGCAAGGTGGAGAAAACAGCTCCTACTCAGAGGACCAGCCAAAAGGCCACATGGATGCGTCCAGACCTCACAGTGACTGCCACAGCAAGGATCTTCCTGCTCGGTTCAGATGAGATACCAGGCCCCGAGAACCCTTGATTGCAGGCCATCTGAGAAATGTATCAGTGTCAAGGAGAGAAACCAGCATTTACTGGGAATATGTAGAGACCTAAGTGACAGAGCACCTTCTTAGAGCTGGCACAACACAGCTCCAGAGCCAGCATTTTTCTTTCTTTACAAGAAGTAGGTGTAAGCCTGTCTCCAGGTGCAAAGATCAAAGGAGTTGCCCAAATGAAGCAACTGAGGAAGGATATTCCAAGTGATCCCAAAATGCCTCGGCCACCCGCAAGCAATGAGACAGGGAAGTGATTAAACCTGAAAAAAAAAAAAAAAGGTGGAAGAAATAGGTCCTTTCTGTTTACTGTAATAACAAGGCTTGCTGAGCCATGATTTGATTTGCTCTCTATAGAGCCACAGCTATTTAACAACCCAGGCTGTCACACTGCAAATTCAACAGGTGCAGAGTAGTGGAGTGTTCATAGGCCTCTATGCATAGGGTTGATTAAATGCTCAAGAAATTAATAACGACTCAGAGAACTACCATGATCTTCCAGGGCTGCAACAGCTGTGGAAATTACATTTATGTAACGTGCTCCCCACAAAACTATTTGATGGAAAAGTTGAAATATTCCCATATAATTTTTTTTCCCAAAAAATATTCTCCAAGGTCTAATCTCCTACACAGGAGTTGAATAACCACAAAGGTCAGCACAACAGGTCTGTGAAATCAACAGAGAGAGGAACTTTTATCCTGTCTCTGGGTCACATTCTATCCATAGTGTTGTCTGTGGAGTCTGCTACCAGAGGAAAAACTCCACCAGAGAGAGTTCAGTGCTCAGGAATACCAAGAAAAGCAGCTGCTGGCAGGAACAGCTCCCACCAGTAAAGCATTGTGAGTGCCCCCATGGGGAGGTGAAGGATCGCCAAGCCAGCAGAGCAGCGATGGCCATAAACGAGGTGAGAACCAAGCAAGAGCAAAGGGCTTCGTGAGAGGCTCCCAGCTCAAGCCAGAGGTGGGTGAGGAAGGGCACCCACCAGTGGGTAGTACTCAAACGTGTTGTGGAGGGCACAGAGAGGGCACAGCAGAGCAGTTGTTCATAATGGGCTATGACTAATTATTTTCATTCGCCAGCACATTTGGAACCATATTTCTCGAACAGTGACTTCGTGAATGGTAACGAGACCCCAGGGTATTTACCACACCACTTATCTGTTATTAGAGCACACTGCTAATGTGTCTGTGGGAAGCTGAATATTAGCTGAAGGGCTGGAATAAAAGGGCATTCAAATGCCAAGGAAAATTAATTATATAAAAGCACAAAACAGTGATGAATCAATCAAACACCAGCACACTAACAGAGACAAGATAGGCAGGTCAGCTGCAGCAGGCATCCACCCTTCAAAAAATGTCTGCATCTAGGGATCAGAATTAAACTCCTGGTCCCTAGGGTCTTCTCTGAGTCCTCTCTCTCACATGATGCAATGGCATGGCCAGACATGCTGTGCTGCCATGGCTTAAGAGATTACAGACCCAGCATGTCCCTGGCCACTTGCCCCCGCCTTTCCCTCCCACTACACTTGATGCCAGTTACTATACTTCCATAACCCCCAGCTAAAAATGTGCTCATATCCAGATTTTTCTAAGACTTTTTAGTGCATTTTGCTTGTTCAGATCTTTCAAGAGGACATTTTGGCAGCCTGAAGCTCAGAAAAACTGCATCAGCAGAACTTAGGAGGAAGTGAGGAGGACTGGTTATCAGGACGGTGGGCTAAGCACTTCTACATCAGCTGAGCTACGGCCAGATCAGCCTGATGGACTGCACATGAAAACAGGAAAACTCTCCTCACAGCATCAGACAAGGCAGGTGACACACGCATCTTTTTTTCAAGATTCAGGCCAAATTCTGCCCAACCAAGGACTCAGATCGTTTCGCCGTCACTGTATTGAACAACCCAGAATGTCAACAGTCTACTTCTTCCATTCTTCCCAACAAAAGAAAGGCATGGAATCTGGGGGATTTTGAGTGGACACACAAGCTGTGAGATATCTTGCACAGAAATCCAGGGGAAGAGGCAGACCTAAGCTGTGGCATACACAGGCTGTACTTGTGACATGGAAACTGTGCAGTACAGAAAATGATCTCTACAGCCAGAACTGTCTTTCACTGATCGAAGTCACCCATAGAAGATCCCAGCTGGGAAGCACCATGTCAAAGTCAGGACAGTGTGACAGGGCTGTCAAAGCTGCTACACAAGGCGTGGTAGCCCTCAAGCTACAGCTGAATGCTTTGAGACACTCTCTTGTATTCCGCTCCGCTCCAGCACATGAAAAATAAATCCAGAAGCAGAACTAGCTATGAGCAGAGGGCATACAACATCAGAAATGATTGTTTGGGATCTGCCATGCTGATCCTGGGGGATAGGAAACTGTGTCTGTGCCAGCCTGCTGGGAGGACTTATATGACCCAGAAATCAGGACAAATGTGCTGGCAGAACCCAGGCAGAACATGAACTTGCTGCAATGCACCATGTGGCCAGGGCTGCTGCGGGGAGCTCAGCACAGTACACAGATTTCTGTGGGCACTTGCATATCATGCAACCCCCATGGGGTCCAGAGAAGGCTCTATTTTGCATGGCAAAAGTGTCAAACGTGTTTTTACTGCATGTTAAAGAGGACTTGATGTTTGATTTGAAGAATGGTATCTTCAGTGACTAAAACTACTTACAACTACTAGAATTAACTCTATCCCAGCCAAAACCAATACAAGCCTAGGTAAGATTTATAGCATTTTTAGAGCAATCTCATCAGAAAGTTGCTTGTTATCTATTCATGGGAAGAGTCTTCTCCTGCATGTTAAATCCAGGAGGAAACATGACACTGAGAGATCTGGGACCATGAGGGCTACTCGACAGGCCCAGATTCCCTCTTTAGAAATTGTGTGAAAAATTCCATCATCAATCCTGAAAACATGGCTGATAAACTTGCCTTCTATGTGCCAAAGAAAATTCATTTGATATGAACAGTTTAAAAATGTCATAGAGCACTCTCACTTTCCTTGCCAGAGTTTTTACCCCTTGCATCAGTTGCAGCTTCAGTATTTGACTCAGTTCAGGAGGTAAGATATTTCCTGGGGAGCAGAGATAGAATAAATGACCAGTGGTAGGAAGAAGGGGGAAAAAGTTGGTAGATCTGCAGGTTTGTGCAAGGGCTCTGTTCCTCAAGTAGCAACTGTGGTTTGGGAGGCTTTTGCCCTGCAACTCTCCTTCTCTGCTCTTCAGTCATACCAAGGGTCAGAAAAGCTGTTTCTGTGCCCTTGCAGCAATGTGACAATTGCAAGAGAAAAAGCAACCTCTGAAAACATTACTGACAAGCTATTTCACCTATTAGTTCTGAAAATTTAAAAAAAAAAAAAAAAAAAGGCACTATGCTGGTTACCGTGTCGCAGCTTTATCTCAAAGAAAAATGAGTAAAAGGAAAACACATCCATGAATATACATGAATTATTATTTTGCTTGATGAGCAGGCAATTTGTAGGTGCTGGCTAAAAACAGCCCCAGGAGGTTCTGTATCCTTTTCTAAGAATGGGATCACTTATTGCAGTTAAAGACAATAGCTTAAGACCCTCAAAAAAGATTTTTAAAAAATCCCACAGGCAGAAAGGAATCCAAATTTGCCATATAAACGATTTACTGTCAATTTTTGTCTCAGCTCTGCAACTCAGATTAGAATTCAACCCAGCAGTCACCTTCCATATGTCTGAAATCGTGTGACGCTGGCTCTCGTCAGTGCAATGCAATAATCACTGACTTGCAGGTTGACCAAATACTTTCCACAGTTGCTAGGAACAGATGTTGCACCATTCCCTCTGGCTATGAAAGATAGAAATAATTGGTCTTTGTGCTAATATACTTCTATTGCCCCATGATCTCAACATTCTCTCATATCCCTACTGTCTCATATGAAATAGGAACAATAATCCATTAACACAGCAAAACAAGATATATTGGCCAAAAACGCATTAGGAGAGGACAGGCAAACACAGGAAACTTTTCCTTGGCCAGTTCAATTGCTAATGTCTGTTAATCCTTGCAGCATTCAATTTTCCTCCAGAGAGCATAAGACTGAATTAAGCTTTTAAAGTAAAACAATAAAAAATAATTAGACTGTTTCACAGGGTTCAGCTTAACTGCTTTTTTTTTAATGGTTTGGTTTCTTTATTTTCATCTTGTGAAAAACATACTGTAAATCACCACCTATCACAGCCACTTTTCTAAAACCATTGAATAGCTTTAAAAAGTTTGCTTTGTTTAAAGCTTAGCTAAAATAAACAATATCACAAAACAGTGAGCTACAACGCTGATACAGATTGCCATTTCTTTCTTTAAATTAATTTATTTTTTAATCTTGGAAAGTGTATTTGAAAGATAACAAAACTGACCATGAGGAAAACAACCCTTATTTTAAAAGAAATAACTTCTACCAGTTCTATTCCCTAAAAATTTCTAGAAGATCACTTTTGCTTTTGCATTGCCCATGTAAACCTCCCCCCATATGAGCAGGACCATCAAAATAGCTTGGTCTGCCACTGTAGGTCCCTCAGGGTGAGCAAGGATGGTTTTCTCCCAACACATTGCAAATTCCTAGCCCCAATACACATGCTTGTTTGTTTGGGTTGCATGGATCTACAGCAGGATGAGTCCCAGGAAGCCTGCTGCTTTAAGTGTGTTAAGACAAATAAATTTCCTACGTCTAGCAGCAGTACTACTAACATGGCATGGCAGTTCAGTTATCAGCAACACTGTTGTGCTAGCCACAAAGCCTTAAAATATTTCTAGTGTGAAATCACTTCAGTGTAAGAAGTTTCATTCTAAGTATCAGAAGTGTATTAAATGCCTACAAGCATTTTTTGACTCTTGCACACTCCAGCATTACCAATATTTATATGCCAGCCTATAGCTATAAAAACAGCTCTTTCCATAACCAAAATGAGAGTTTTCCTTTTCCCCAAAATGAGGCTGCACATATCTGCCACTTGTCTCCCTGAGTAATGGGACAACAGTTTGGAGGCAGTCCTGCAGGACACGGATCACTCTGTCCTGTCCAAAATCTTAACAGATGCTTATGAAATTGGAGGCTTGAGCTACAGGCTAAGTGAGACCTACAGAGAAGGTGCTGTTCACAAAATCATATTTGAGAATATTTGAGATAGGGATGTCTTGGAGATTGTTTAGTCCAAGCCCTTGCTCAAAGCAGAGTCATCAATAGCAGGTTGCTAGGATTACAAATTACACCTGGATTTTTAATATTTCCATGGACTTCCTGCTGGTGCTCACAACGCTTTTACCCCTGCAGTTCAGTTTTCAGTCCACCTCCCTGTTTATTTATCTACTCTATGTTTCATCAGCTTGCCTATGAGGATGCCACAGAATGGAGTGTCAAAAGCCATATGGTCTCTCCTCATCCATCGAGTTCATCATTTCTTTTTAGAAGGCTCTTCCTTCAGTCTGGCAAGACTCCCCTTTCTTTAACCTATGCTGACTACTCCCAATCACCTTCTTGAACTTAATGTGTTTAGAAATGGGTTTCAGGAGTATTGCCTTCTCAATGTGAGGCTGAGCAGCCTGCAGTTCTCAAATCCCACTTCTTGATCATCTGAAGTGACACTGGGTGACAGGAGTGACACTGGGGGAAAGAAATACAAAAACTTAACTGAGAGAGCATGACTAGCCAAGGCATCCATCCTGTTTTCCTCATCACCAGGGTTTGCTGCTGACCTTTATCATTACTGTAAAAAAAGAGCTGTCCCAGATAAGCAAGGTAAAGTCTATTTCTGTTTTGGCTTTTTTTTTTCCCTGCCCTGGACATAGCTGGACACAGTTGTGCACTGATGTCTCTTTAGGACACCTACAACTCATTTGTCTGCTGATTGTCCTTCCAGGAGACATCAAGGTACTTAAAGTTCCCCATGAAGATCAGGACCTGCGAGTGTGAGACTTCTTCCAGCTGACTGAGGAAGATCTCAACTAGTTTTACCTCATCAGGTGGTCTGTAGCAGAAATCTGCAACAACACCACCTTCTAATCCTGACCCATAAGCTCTCAGTTTATGGCTTATCACTCATGCCAATGCAGCGCTCAGTGTGTTCCCAATGCTCTCTCTCATATAGGGCAGTTCCCTCTCCTTACCTCCTTCCTATGGAGCCTGTAGCCAACCTTCAGAGCACTCCAGTAGTGTGAAATATCTCACCATGATCCTAAAGAGGCTGTGGCCCTGCTACTGCACACAGACCTCTAATTCCTTCTGCTTGCTGTACTGCACTGTTGGAATGCCAGCACTTCTGAGGTGTCCAGTCATAATGATTTCCCAGAAAACGCACGAGAACCTTCCTAGTTTTTGACCAGGTTTTTGAAGACTCCACTGTGTTGACTCCAGTCACTTTTGCATGGGTTGATCACAGCCCATTTCCTGGTATCAGTTGAACTGATAATGTTCCCCAAGACCTGATGTTTCCCCCCAAGGTCTGCCCAGGAGGCCTGAGCAATTAGGAGGATTTGTTCTCCTGCCCTGTACCTTTTATTAAGCATTAGTCCAACTCCAGAACAGATCTGTGAAATTTTGCCACTTCCGAGAAAAAGTTTCCCTCGATGCCTTTAAAGCCTTGCATCTTTCTGCACACCCCAGTTTTGCCAGTCACTCAGGACATGATCCTACTGAGTGATTTCACACTTCAGATACCCCAAAATCTCCCACCGTTTACAAAGCAGGGTCATTTCACCCTGTCACCTGTGTGACCTATCAATATCCTCTTGTTTGGTATTGTAAGTATTTCAACCCCATTTACACAAAGTGGGGTGATCATGCAGTCCTGATGTGATCCTTTGGAGGCACAATCTACCTCACAAGTGTTCGTAAAAACAAGGAGGTGAAATTTATTTCAGAAGAGGAATGCTGGGTGGAGATCCACAGAAACCCATTGTCCACCTTGGGACTGAACCAGTCATACTCTAAGCTGCTCACAAAAGATAAGTAGCTATGGATCTATTCTCATTTATATTCTAGAAGACACTGTTATTCAGGAATAAACATCATACGTTGATAAAAGACAGATTGTGAGCTGTAGATTTTCAGTAGCAGATAAAACCATAAAATGTAGCTTATCAGTAGACTACTCCCAGACTACTCCCCGCATTCCAGTAATGCTAAATCTCAGACTACAATGACCAGAGAACAAAAATTAGTGAACAAATCCCACACAATTCAATAAATTTTTCATACCTTATAACTCCTTTGAAACAGAAAAAGTGCAGGACTTTAAATGTATTTATACAATGCCACCTAGTGTCGTATTCATCAACACTTTTTGATCCAGAGATCACCCAGTATTTTTTAAAAATCAGTGTTTGCTGGCACATCATCACCAAAATGTTTTTTAAATACTGAAAACCAGCAGTAAGATTACGTGGTCAGAGTTCACTCTTTATCTCCATTTTCCCTGTCATTTTTTACAGTGCATGCAGGAATGTGACTTAATTCTTACTGTTCCTAATTTGCAGCTACTTTATAAGCCCTTATGTCACACACCACAAAAAAAGGAAAAAAAGAAAAAAAAATTTGTGTAACATTCCTCTATCTAGAACAGCTTTGCAGTCACTGGAGAAGAGCAGACTCTTTGAGGAACTATGTTATCTCACCCTAAAACCAATATATAAGATAGGGCAGATGAACTTCCAAACCAAAGTTCACCTTTCTTGCTGCTGACTGTCTCCACGATCCTGCAGTAGAGAAGCAGGCAGTGTCTACCCCCCTCTAGTAAGGTAAGCAAAACTTCTGGAGAAGGGGAAGAGTGGAAGCCAGTGAATTCTGGCACCAGGGTGAAGGCTTCTGCCTCATCTAAGGGCTTACAGCTGCAAAATGCATTTACCACCATCGAAGGTGAAGGGGAAACAGATGTGACAACAAGTAAAAGGCCTGGTCCACTCAGCCTTAAATCATGCAAGACCATCAGAAAGAAACAGCCTGCAGCGGGGGGGACAGAGGCACCTGTCTGCCAACCTGATCAAACATCTATAGAGCCTTGCTGCTTGCCATGGGCCAGGATCCAGGTGTTGTGGAGAGAGCTCATCTGGTCCTCTGACCACCACCCCCTGTCTCCTGCTGTTATTCCGTGTGGGCACAAACAGCACTGCCAGGGGAAACCCAGACAATATCAAAAGTGACCACAGAGCTCTGTGGGCAGTAGGCAAGGGCATGGGGACCCACGTGGTGCTCTCCTCAATCCTGCTGGAAAGGAGGTGAGAAGGGTGCTAATAGGACAAGTCAGTAATTGGCTGTGGATCAGAATCACAGAAGATGCTGAGTTGGAAGGGACCCCTGAGGATCATGGAATCCAACTCCTAGCCCTGCACAGAACCATCCCAATGCCTGATAGCACTGTTCCAATGCTTCTTGAACTCTGTCAGGCTGGTGCTGTGACCACTTCCCTGGGGAACCTGTTCCAGTGTCCAACCATCCTCTGGGTGAAGAGCCTTTTCCTAATATTTGACCTAAACATCCCCTGACAAAACTTCAGGCCATTTCCTCAGGACTTGTCACTGGTGACCAGAGAGAAGAGATCAGTGCTCCCCCTCCTCTTCCCCTCATGGTGAGGTTGCAGACTGCAATGAGGGCTCCCCTCAGTCTCCTCTTTTCCATGCTGAACAGACAAAGTGCCCTCAGCCACTCCTTGTAAAGCTTCCCCTCAAGGCCCCTCATCATCTCCATTGCCTTCCTTTGCACGCTCTCTCATGTCTTTCTTATATTGTGGTGCCCAAAACTGCACACAATATTCCAGGTGAGATAATCCCCTCCCTTGCCGGGCTGGCGATGCTGTGCCTGATGCCCTGCAGGACACGGTTGGCCCTCCTGGCTGCCAGGGCACTGCTGACTCATGTTCAACTTTCTGTCAGCCAGGAACTCCAGGTCCCTTTCTTTGGCATTGCTTTCCAACCTCTCATTCTCCAGTCTACTGATACAACCAGGGTTACCCCATCCCAAGTGCAGAGTCCACCTCGCTCTCTGTGTGCTGGTGTTTGTGACAGGAGTTTGGGTTCAATGACCATGGGACACTGTCTGGTTGGAAGATGCTTGCTAAGCAGAGAGAAGTCACTTTCATCATGACAGCTGACCTCATAAGGAGAGCTTTAAATTCAGGAAAATTAAGGGAACAGTAACTAGCAGTCTTGTGAAGGAGAGATGGACAAAGTCACTGAGCAAAGGGCATGTGGAGTGATGTCATGGAAGGGACCTCCAGCACATAAGCAAGGATATGCCTGGAAGACACCACTACGGAGAAATCCTCCAAACTATCTCCAGGAACTCAAGGTTCTGGGGAACCTCTCTGAAGTGCCTGTACAGTCATGCTGTAGTATGGGGCACACACAGAAACAAAAGAGGTACTGCCTGAACATCAGGAGACACTTTGTTCACATGAGGGAGCACTGGCACAGGTGTCCCAGAGTGGTTGTGGTCTCCATCCTCTAAGATATTCAAAAGACATCTAGACATGGACCTGGACAGCTGGCTCAAGGTAGCCCTGCATGTGCAGGGGGGCTGGATGAGATGACCTCCAGGGGTCCCTTCCAAACCTAACCATTCTGTGATTCTGAAAAGAGAGCAAGAGCGCCTTGATCGGACTTCCACACTGCACACCTCCAAGGTTCTCTATAGTAAAGAAGAATATTGGCCAAAAAACATTGTACTTTGAAAGAGAGGATGAAAGATCTTGCTGCCCACTGGCTCACTGTTTAGGCCTATGTACTTAATATTTTGGAACAGACTTGGAAGGAAAGGATAATTAAATCAAGAGCTAAAACTGTGTCTTATCTAAGGTATGATATAAGGTGCATAGCATTTGGGGAATTGGACTTCTCTCAGGAGATAATGGACTTCTTACGTAAGTATAATGCAGAGCAACTACTCTGTGTCTTTTTAAACAGATATTGGATATAGTGCTTCATGTCCTAAAATAGGGTATCCTGAAAGAGGAGTCACCAGGCTAACAACAGGTTGTTAGTGCTGTTTCTCAATATTCAATTTGGGCACCAAGCCTATTTAATGATTTTATTTCACTGTTTGCCTGTATCCCATTAAATTCGGGTTTGCCATTGCTATAAAAGACGACAGGCTTCATTCTTTCTCTGCGAGGCCTCAGGACGTGCCAGGCTTTGTTCAAACGTGTCTTGGCTTGCCTAAAATTTTGCTTTAGCTTGCTCAGCTCTAACAGCAGTTTTTCTAGAGATCATGGTCATTATTGCCTCATTTGTTTTCTTTGTTATAATAATGTGGTAAAACCTTATTTTTTTATATAGACAATACTTATTCTGCACTTAAATGAAATATTTATGACCCCAGGATAATGATACATTATATGGGGAAAGCAAGGCTGATATGATAGCAGAGGCCTTGAGAATGGGGACAGGGGATGCAGTGCAAGCAGGCAGGGGGTGATAGAGAAAAGACATTCATTAGCACTGGAGACCCCCAAGGCTATAAACAACCCACCAAATGGGCTGTTAAAGAAGTGCACACCTGTAGCTGAGCAAAACAGCTTTAGGGGCAACAAGAAGACCAAAGAAGTTGTCTTTGTGCTGGAGACTCGTTGATAGCTGGAATTCTCACCAGCTGTCCTGGGCATTGATCTAATAAAGCTGCTAAGCCTATGCTTTGCTTGAAAGAGCACTAATGGAACTCAAAGCTTGAAGCAAACAGGATTTAAGCTGAAGTTAAAGTAGCTGTCTGGACTGAATGGGTTGTTTATACAAAAGTATTACAGCTCTGTAAAGCTGAGCAAAATTTTCCAGTTTCCTCATGATGAAGTAATATTACAAATACAAGAAGAATTATCTTCTCAAGATATAGGTATATTTGTGAGCACAAACTTATAAATACTTTCTTATTTACTCAGAGAATGATCTGTCTTCAATGTTACACTGCTTGCTATATACCTACCCAAAATTTTATGGTCTTAGCCTAAATGTTTATGATTTAAAAATCACATGCTTAAAACATTAGAGACAAGGGCAAGATAGTATCTTAGAGAAACTTGGTCTCGAACTACCTTTTTTTTCTTTTTCCTGAGGATTTATTGATTTCTATAGTTGGGGGTTTTCTTCTTTGGAAAATGGGCTGTTCTCTCCCCCACCCTTATCAGTACAGCTGTGTAACTTCAGAAATATGAATCACGGTCTTGCAGCAGGCACTGCCCCACTGAAATGCTGCTAAAGTCAGTGTTTAGGGGCGTGAATTGCATAGAAATTAGGTGAGAATCTGACTGATTTAGTAGCTCTGATCTACTGAAAACTGGAGGGAAATCAGGCTGCAGTTTTCTTAGCCTTCATGTGAAGATAACCAGCATCAGGTTGTCTCCTGTGCTCAGACACAGAGCATTCAGCTCAAAAATTCCTGCTTTTTACTTGCTGAGAGTTGGGTCCAGAGGCACTAATGTCCTGTGATGACAAAAAGGGCCACAGATCCATTAGGCTGATTCATTGCTGATTGTCTTAGCTGTAAATTCATAGAATAATACAATAGTTTGGATTAGAAGGTACCTTTTGAAGGTCATCTTGTCCAGTTATCCCTGCTGTGAGCAGCGACATCTTCAAAAAGACCAGGTTGCTCAAAACTCCATCCAACCTGACCTTGAATATTTACAGGGATGGGGTGTCCACAACTTCTCTGGTCAACATGTTCCAGTGTTTCACCACCTTCATTGTAAAAGAAATTAGTTCTTATAAGTAAGCTGAATCAGCACTCGTTCAGTTTAAAGCCATTACCCCTTGTCCTGCTAAAAAGTCACTCCCCATGTTTCTTGTAGGTTCCCTTCAAGTACTGAAAGTCCACTAATTCAGCTGTTAGAGGATCAGAATGGTGGTGTGTGGGGAGGGAATTGGGCCGTAGGGCATCCTTTAGGGGCTTTTTCCCATGTGGGTGTTAATCATGCACCATTAACCTTTGAGCTCTTCCTGGTAATCCTCTACCAACAGGAGAAGAAATCTTGGTCTTCTGCCATTCCAGACGGTAATTTCAATGCACCCATCACCAGTGGGCTGGCAATGATCAGAAAACCAGAGAACTCATCTCTCACAGGCCAGGGATGAACTCTGCATAGCAGACCAAGCAGTGAAAAGTGGATCAATTCTGTCTAGGCCATATTAAAAATACATCAACCCTTATTAACTGTGTTTGGCTTTGACTATACAATTACTTGCACTACCATTCTTGTCCCAATCTCCAAAATATCTATTTCAACCTGCATAAAGTAAAGGAGACTAAAGCACAGAAAAGTCTCACCAGAAACAGAGCAGAACATTTATTGCCACTGGCAAAACCTCATGGTTATCCAGTGACCAGATCTGGGCAGGGCGCAGGGCCTGACAGCAGAACCTTCTTCTGTTGTACAACTGCGGATTGAAAGATCATCCTTATTCAAAACCAGCTCTCACTGTCTAATCCAAACCCCACATGTTTACAGTTAAAATGCAGCGTGATGTGATGGACACTGGGTGAAAGAGGAAACAACAGAAAAACATTGAACGGCTTTGCCCAATGTCGTAGAATAGACTGAAAGCAGAAATGGGAATAAAACACTGTGTACGAGTTCAAATACAGAAGGAAATTGGAGTTTTGAATCACTAAATCAAGGAAGATCGAGGAACATGACTGCTGAGGAGGGAAGGTTTCCAGAAATAGCATGCTGCATGCAACAATTATTCTCTAATGCTGCCTTCCAGACATGTGTCCAAAATCCCCTCAAAATCCCCATCTCCCCTGAGACAAAGGCTGTGCCTTCATGACTAATGGTGGCTTAAGACCTCAGCATGCATTGCAGAACTCAAAGACAGGCCTGGCTGGGGGGAAAACCCACCTGACTCCTCACCAAGCCAAAAGGGGAGAAAGCGGCCCACATGTTGCTAACTCGAAAGAATTTGTCTGCTGTCTTTTTAGGCCAGGATACTCTGGAGAGTTCATCTGGGGACCACGTTCTCTTCAGTAAGCAGAGGAGGAGCTACGCCTGCTCCCTGCAGGTCCTCTTCCAGCAGCTGCATTTCCATAACATCCCAGAGCCCCAGCAGCCTGCTCAAAGACACTCGTGCCCACCTCAGCCCTGGGGGAGCCCAGTGCCTCCAGGCACCAACCAGCAACACAGGGCAGGGTGGATTTTAAGACAACATGCACTATGAGGGCTTCAAATCCACAGTGGCAGGCCTGCATCGGTGGCCTGCCACGTCTCCAGGGGCACTACGCTGTGGGTGACCAGCGGCCATCATGGGGGCTTCCAGAGCAGGGGGATGGGACACGGAATGTGGTGGGTTGCCCCTGGTACCCACCAAAGCTGCTCTCTCCCTCCCCTCATCCAGCTGGGCAGTGGAGAATTGTCAACTTGGCTCACTTCTCTTTCATGATGAGAAGATGTTCGGTGTTGCTGCTTGTCCAGGTATTCGTAATAAATATCTCATTTAACCTGATTTATTTTTTTTT